>OZ023263.1:157635855-158175855 GCA_964006375.1 Tillus elongatus | reverse complement strand
CAGATGATCGCAAAAGTGATTTTTTTAAATAGAAGCACGCTTAAAACCAACCCTGCACGCATAAGCAACATAACAAATGCTGTAAAGTACCCCCCCCCCCCCCTAGTTATGGGACCTGGCGTGAATAGGGGTGCTGGGCGGGGAAGGAAATATAGAAATGAAATCAGAAAAAACACCTTCGTTGGACTTATATAAGCAGCCTTGCTTACATTTTCTCCAACATTTCTTTTTAATAATGTTCGGTCCCCTCCCACACGGCTTTTTGCTCCAAGTTCCCCAGCTTGTTTGCAAGTTGAAGGGACCAGAGTTTTGTTGTTGTGCGCAAGACACTCTATCAGGCAGGCCTGAACCACCTGACCTGACCTGGCTAGACCTGACCCAACCTGACCTGACCAAACCCGACTCTGACGTGATCCTGACCTGACGTGACCTGAGTAAAGGCGTATGAGAAAAGCCAAGAAAACCAAAAAAAACCCCATGCATTTTACACACAAAAATGTGTATGTGACCAGCGATGAACCAATAATGTCAATAAGTTGACAACAACAAATTCTCATAACGTAAAAAAGAATTTCGACAACATAAAATAGTATAAAACTGCCTATAAGGTAATAAACATTTATCTATCTATCAGCAGTCGACATTACGTTGGTGAAACTGCAGAAACTAGCTTTAATTATTAACTTTAATTCTAAGAGAGACTGACAAAACAAAACCAGAACAAAACAGAAATAATATTTGTCAACTAACTCAATGTTCAAAATACATAATTGAACTCGCGTTTCAAAGAAATTTATTAAACTAATTAACCTGGAATGCACAATCCATCTTGTTTGGCCAACAATTATAGCTTTCAGGTCTTACAGATTTAATGGTCTGTCTCTGTAGACAACATTCGTCAAGTGACCCTAAGAAAACAACCACATGGCGTCAAGTCAAGAGGGCGAGCAGTTCATTTAAGTGCATCACAGCGCCCGATTCAATTTTCTCTAAAAACTTCATCCAAATATTGCCGAACGCGTCTCCCAAAATGACTGTGAGCTCCATATTTCTCAAACCAAACTTCATTGACTGGACCCACTGCAACCACTGTGGTATAATTTCTTCTCTTAAAAAAATTTAATACTTTTCAGATGTTAGATTTCCCTCAATAAATAACCGCCCAATATTACTACTGTCTAGTATACCCGTCCATACATATGTTTTTGTGATCGTTGGGTTTGAGCCTCCAGCATCCAATGTGGATCCTGCTGAGACCAATAACGATAATTTCTACTAAAGTCCGGCTTCTCATTAAATTTGCCATAATATAACAAAATTCAACACGCCTCTTAAAATCGTCAACTACAAGTTCCTGTACTAGCTGTACTTTGTATGGGTGACATTTTTTCTTTTTCTTTTTAGCAAAGTTACCACAGATTTTTGTGAAAGACTGTGTAAAGTAGTAACTTAATTTGTAGACAGATTAGAGGTTTAATAAATAGACAGCAATATATCTAATACGTTATTACCAGCTACAGCCGTTTTTGGTCTTCCTATTCTTGGCTTATCATTGACACTACCAGTTTCGTTAATTGTTTTCAATGTTCTGGAAACATACACTTCATTAATTTGTGGCCAGACTCATGAAAAAACATGCACATTTCTTTACAAAGCTTCCTGTCATCGTAGCCCAACATCACAAATATTTCAATTCTTAGCTTTTCGCTCAATTCTGCCATAATAATAATCATTATTCATTTCTATAAGTTCTCTATTTTCCAATATGAAGTTCTCTAAAGTATTACAAACTACAGATAACTGGCAGAAAGCAATGCTTAAAATTGGCAGCTGCAAATACTATCACATTTTTTCAATTGGTAACTTGATAAGGAATTGATTAATGAAATCCAACCGAATGTAATTTTTAAGAAACTAATTTTTTTTTGCAATTTTTTTTTTATTAATCCCGATTACATTTTCATAGTGCCGTTGCTAAGAAGGAGATGTTCTTTCCGTAAGTGCAAAAAAAATCATATCTTGCTATTTAAAAAAACATCTAGTTGTCCCAGAAAACTTGAATCTCGCCAGTTTGTAGCAAAAAAAAATATGACGAAAAGGTTTTGCTTAAACATTTTGTTTGAAAACGAATATTTTAGGAAATGTGAGTGCCTTTCCATACTTTTTACAAACACTGCATATGCTAATACATAAATATAGCGTGTGCGTAACGTATATGTTGTACCTTTCTTAAATCCTTTGAACCCTAATCTCCAAACTTATATTTTACTAATTCATACATATGTCTAATATTCAGGGTATTACATAACGTAATGTCAGTTATTAAAGGAGTTATGCTGTCTATAATTTAGAGAAGAAAAACATCTATAAATATGTGTCTATTTTTGCCTAATTTTTGAAATACAGAGTGTTAAAAATTTGTTTGTTTTGATAGGTACCTAAACTGTAAAGTAGATTATCTATTTTTATGAAATTTGGTGTGTCTAAATTAGGGCTAGATACACGTATTTGAGGAGGAAAAAACATGTTTACATTTAACCAGCCGCACCCCCATAAATATGACCTTGGCGTACTATTTAAAATGAAAATACAATACGCTGCTGCTTTTTTAAAAGCAAAAATTATTCTTAGAGTAGGGCTATACTTTATATTTCAGAAAAGTCTAAACGCGGCAAGTGCGTTATGGAAGTGAATTTTCATAAAAATGTTTTTAATAGCAAATGCGAGCAGGCATCAATCTGCTTACTGGTATAGCCTATGCAGTAGAAACAATGTACCATATTTTATAAAAACTACTTATTTGTTTAGAATGTTCAAAAATTTTACGAAAATAAACTTAAAGTTGGTTTCATAGCCAACAAACCTTAGGTTAGCAAATTGAGTAATTGAAATTTGGAGGATTTAATTAAAGTTCGCTACCAAAACGCACTTACTGCATCAAGATTTTTTTCTTACAAACATGCATCTTCTTCTTCTATTGTTTATCCATTAATGGATATTCGCGATCACATGTGCCCATCTTCCCTATTTATGATGGCGCTGAATAGGTCTCCTACAGTTTTTAGTCCTGTCCATTCTCTCACGTTTCTGAGCCATGACATCCTCTTCCTGCCGACTCCTCTATTCTTCTAGATCTTTTCTTCAATTACTAATTGTAGGAACTGGTATCTTTCATTCCGTATTACGTGGCCCGTATATGCTGTTTTTCTGCGCTTGATGGTGCTCAACAGTTCACGTTCTCTTTTAACCGTTCTTAGGATCTCCTCGTTTGTTTTTCAGGCCGTACATGCGACTTTTAGTATACGTCTGTATGTCCACATTTCGAAGGCTACAAGTCTATTCATGGTATTCACCTTCAGCGTCGAGCCCTCCACACCATATAGTAACACTGACCGCACGTAACATTTTACTAATTCTTAGGTTGAGGTCAAAATCAGTGTTGGTAAGAACTTTCTTGAATTTCATAAATGTGTTCTGGGCCATTTCGATTCGGCATCTGATCTCCGTTTCAGACGTCCAGTTTTCACACAGCCAAGTGCCTAAATATTTAAATTTATATACCCGTTCTAGTGGGCATCTGTTGTGTGTTAGGCTTGCATTTTGATGTTCTTCCGACTTGCGAGAAACTATCATGAATTTTGTCTTCTTGGTGTTAATATTAAGGCCCAAGTTTTTGCTACTGTCGCCTATAGCATTAAGAAGATCCTGCAAGTCTTTCATGTTGTCTGCAGTTATGACTGTGTCGTCTGCGTACCGTATGTTGTTGATCCATACCCCATTCACCTTAATACCTAGGTCGCGTTCTTCGAGCGCCTCCTGAAATATGCTTTCAGAATATAGGTTGAAGAGGAGTGGAGAAAAAACGCATCCCTGTCTAACCCCTCTAAGGATCTTTGTCGTTTATGTGTGTTCATTTCCCACCTTGACTACGGCTGTTTGGTTCCAATAAAGGCTTTCTATGCAGCGGATATCCTTCTAGTCTATATCCATTATCTTCAAAATTTGAATGAGTTTGTGGTGTTGGACCCTATCAAACGCTTTCTCGTAGTCGATGAAGCATAGCATCACATCCTTCCTTTGGTCTTTGCAGTTCTGGATCAATACTTGAGTTGCAACTATAACCTCTCTCGTACCTAGTCCCCTTCTGAATCCTACTTGTGTGGACCCTACCCCTCTTTCGCATTTTATAGAAATTCTGTAGTGAATAATCTTGAGGAATATCTTTAACGTGTGGCTTATTAGACTGGTCAGCCTATGGTCCTCGCACTTCGTTGCGATACTTTTTTTTGGAATGGGGATAAAATGTGATGTAATCCACTTGGCTGGGAACTCCACAATGTTATATATCTTGTTAAATATTCTGTGCGGTACGGAAATGCCCCTGTCGTCTAGTATTTTTAGTAGTTCGACAGGTATGCAGTCCGGGGCAACTGCCTTTCTGTGCTTTGACGTATTTATTGCTCTTAGAATGTTTTCTTTGGTGATACAGGGTCCAGACAGGTCTACGTCCTCCGCAATCTCTATATCAGGTCTATTATCGTTGAAAAGGTTGTTAATATATTCCTCCCAAATAACTCTTCGGTGCCGATCATCTTGTGCCATTTCCCCATATTCGTTTTCTACATTAGAACAGTGTCTCTTCCGGTAAACTCCGGACGCCACTTTTATTTTTCTGTGTATGTTAAATTCATCGTGCAGCTCTTGTAGTTGTTTTATCTCCTCGCATTGCTTCTTTAACCAGTCATGCTTTGCCGCTCGTATTTTTCCCTAATAATTCTTTGGATGTGTTTATAGCTCTCTAGATTTCCTTGACTTTTACATCTTCTTCTTTCTTCGAAAAGCGCCATGATTTCTGCTGTCATCCAATTGTGTTTATGTGTTTTCCGCTTATGACCTAGTTCACCTTCTTCGACTCTTATCAAGGCTTTTTCCATTTCTCCCCATATGACATCTATGCTTGCACTCTCTTCCAACTTTGGTTCTATGCATCATATTTCGATAAAAATGCAAAAATGGATTAACGAATTTGTTGTATGAAAATTAGCTAAAACTTATAGACCGTTAAACCATAAACTTAACTAAATGTACAGCGAAAGCATCAACTTGACTACGGCCAAAGCATCAGAGAAAGGGTCTATTTGAAATGAGTTTTCTGTAAATATTTTAGTAAAATAAAGGGCAATGACATAAGGGTTCGCAGAACACACGTTTTGAGGAAAACTCCAATATTTTTTAGCTGCCCATAACTTTTTTCTCTTTAAATTTAGAGATGTACATTATGGTACATGGTTCACTCTTTATGATACAATCACGCGTACCGAATTTCGTTGCCCTTACTCTGTTATTTCCGGAGATATTAATTTTGTTATAAAGAAAACACAACATTTTCCAGGCAACCTGGGCCGATTTTCCTGGATAACGAACTTATCCAAGCCACTTGCAAAAGGAAGGTACTTACCAAATTTGCTCATTTGAAGAATTTTTTGAATTTAAAAGTCGGGATCTCATTAGTTAATTTTTTTTTGAGAAAATTCACTAAAAGGTTTCCTAACTCTTTTTTTGTCAAAAAGTGCTTTCCAGCAACAAAAAAATTACAAATGCTTGTGATTCTCTTAACTAAGTTCTTGAAAGGTAATTCCAAACATATACTTAACAGTTAATTATCATTGCTAACGATGACAAAGTAAGAAAATGATGCTCAAACTGGCGACTATTTTCTGTTTGGCAAACGTCATATCTTCTAATAAGCTCTACAGTGCAAGGATTTCTAATAACCTGAGGCAAAATTTCTCTGCAGGCACGAGTAATTTTGTTAATAAAATCCTTCAAATTTCTTGGTTGAACAAAATAGACCACATATTTTACATAACCCCAAAAAAAAATCGAATGGTCTCAGGACAGGCGAGCTCGTGGGCCACCTGGCGGTTCCCTATCCGCCGTGTTCAAAATTTATACTTTCAAAGATTTGACATAGATATTAGGATGAAGAGTTATGATACTGACATAATACATAATAGTTGTGATGCTGTGATTGCGGACAAATAAAATCATTATTGAAAGGAACATGAAAACCGTTTTTTGTTGGATTTTCTCGAAAACTTTTGAAATGAGAAAAATGTTTGACATATTATTGATCAAGAATGAAACAAGAAATACAAAGTTGACTAAAATACAGAGTGTTCCAATGAAAAAAATGAAGTTTATGTCAAAAAGCACACTTTGGATCCACACTGTATGTCTAAGTAAAGCTTATTGAAGCAGCCCTTTACCAACCAAATTTTGATCTAAAACTTTTTCTTCTAGCATGTACGGGGGCTGTGATATGTAGCATCTAAATAGATCTAAAAAAACATACACACACATCTATATATATATATATATATATATATATATATATATATATATATATATATATATATATATATATATATATATATATATGCAGTTATCCCAGGACGAAAGCCCGGAATCGATTTTTCAGAAACTAGACTTTGCAAAATTTTTAAAATTTGGCAGCTTATTGAAATCGATGGATGCACCTTGGTTAATGTATATTCCAGATAGTGGCACTTCTGGATATACAGGGTGTTGACGTTAACTTGTTTATTTTAAATAGGACACCATATATATTATTGCATTTTTATATTCAACGCAAAGGTTTATACACGTGTTATGTATAATATTCCATACCTAAGTCCAACCGTGATGTGATGTCATTTTGATAATGACTACAGAGTGATCAAAAACTTTCAGTGAAAATTGAGTTAAATAAATCGTTGTCTGTTTTTCAAATAGAAGCCCCTTATTTTTATAATCATATCTTATTTAACATTGAATAGAGGGTAACTTTAGGTAAGGTTGCCTCTGACAAAAATTTGTAGTTTTCAAAATATTGGCATTTTAGCATTTTTATATAGAAAAAATGTTATACGGCTTTCAAGTTTTGTTGTTATATAATCATGATGGCGACGCTTGTCAAAAAAAAAAACTATCGAGAACTACAAAACCTCAGTATTTGTTGTCATTTGACAATTATTTATAAAAATTATGCCAGGTCGACTGAATTATACTCACGAAGATTATTAAAATTTCTTTATTATCTATGGTGAATGTAACCAAGTTTTATCAAGAACGTGTCAAATATTTGCTGATATCCAGATAAATAAAAACCGTCGCGGAGGAGTGTTCGGCGAATAATAGAATATTACAACACTTTTGGCACCGTGAAGGCAAAAATGCATAAAATAAATAACATCTTTAAGACAAGTAGCTCTGCAGACAGGACTCTCGAAGAGCTTGATACACAGAATTCCGTTAAAGCACAACTTCCACCCTTATTCAATATCTTCGGTTCAACATCTGAGAGAAATGGATATGCATAAAAGAGTTTTGTAAATTCATTTTAACGATGATACAAGGCGACTCTCGATTTTTTGGACAGCATAATTAGGACTGATGAAGCGAAATCTATGAAAAAATTTTAACACACAAAATTCTTCTATTCATATATATATATATATATATATATATATATATATATATATATATATATATATATATATATATATATACATATATATATATATATATATATATATATATATATATATATATATATATATATATCCGCTATCTAAGAAAACTGGGAATGACTTAAGAATGGGTTTTTCGTTTCTCTATACAAGTTTCAATAAATGAGAGGCGAAAATTGAAAATTGCATTTTCTCAGTTTTTTGACATTTTTTTTTACCGACAGTTGCAAAAATTGGCTTTCTCTGTGAGATATTAAAGAGCACGCAATTTTGCAACTTTGCAGCATCTAAACCTATCGTCGATCTTTCATAATACGCGACATCCCACAGGTGAGGATCGAATTTGAATCACCCTGTATATTTATTAGGATTTTAAAATTTCCCTTTGCGGTCATTAACAAAACTATTTACTTAAAAAATGTTAAATTTTTCCTTTCCCAAATTATAAAATTTACTAAAAAGAAAAAAGTTTTTACTAGTTTACCAGTTTCAACTACACAATATAATATAAGCATCTTTGGTGGTCCAGTAGGTAAACATTTCTATTTCTCCGTGCATACCGTAAATTAACATTAACCGAGGTTGAGGCATTGTTGATGCCTGCACATTCCTCCCTTTCGAAGCGACGTAGAGCCGTCGATCCGATGTACTATCTGATGTCGGGCATATTAAAGATCCCTACCCTCCTTACGGAAAGAAGACTTCGGCCAAAGTTCCAGGACACTCCAGAGAAACTGTCCCCTGGCGTTGGTGATTGACCACACTCGCAGAAATAATCCGACGTAAATAGAAAAAAGATAAACTATAATATAGGTATGTATACTGATGAAATATCGTGTGTTTAACTAAATGCACTGAAAACTAGTCTAAACGCAAATAATTATATGTCGATAGTTATAAGCATTTTCTAATATGCAATTATACTTTAAATTAACTGAATTTAAAAAAATCTGGACGCAGCAAGTGCCTTATGCCAGTGAATTTTCATAGAAATAATCTGGCACCAAACATTATTTTTTATTAAATGCCCATAACTTTATTTCTCGTAACTGAATGTTGGCATATGGTTTACTTTTTGTGAATTTTCTTTACAAAATGAACTAAGGAGATCGCGACTTTAAAATTTTGAAAATATTTCTTCAAATGAGCGGGAACTAGGCGCCTAGAACACATATCTGGGGTCTGTTTCGATTTATATATATATATATATATATATATATATATATATATATATATATATATATATATATATATATATATATATATATATATATATATATATATATATATCAACTAAAAAATAATGGGAGGATTTTAATCAAATTTTGTAAGCATTTTCCTTTTGTAAGTGGCATGGATAAGTTGGTTAGCCAGGAAATGCGGGCCAAGTCTTCCCGGAAAATTTTGTGATTTCTTCCGGGAATAACAAAACAAGGGCAACCAAATGTGGTACGTATGTCTGTATTATAAAAAGTGAACCACGTACCAAAATTTTATACTGTAAGTTAAAATTCAAAAAAGTTATAGGCATTTGAAGAAAAAACATTTGGGGTTTTCCTCAAAACGTCCAAATCGCGATTTTAAACGTAAATATTGGCAACATTTAGGCAAAGAACATGAAATAAATACGGGTTACGTAAAGAAAATGTTGCAAGAAGAGTGTTTCAGCTTTAGCCGTCATCGACCTTTATTTTACTAAAATATTTCCAGAAAATTCATTGCAAATCGACCCTTTCTCTGATGCTTTGGCAGTAGCTTTAGTTACGTTTATGGTTTACGAGAAAAATTGTATACGTTAATTATAAGGTGTCTTGAGCTGCATCTTATAAAATTATTTTGAAAATCACAGCGTGGCCCATAATTCGTTGGTGATAACTGCAATATTTTTTTTCGAACATTCCTTATACTGTTGCATGTCTAATTGCAATATGATGCATGTTCATAAAAAACAAATCGAGACGCAGTAAGTGTGTTTTGGTAGCGAATTTTCATTAAATGCTAGGAAACCAGTTTTCTCAGAAAGATTTCAAGTTAAAGTAAAAGTTATTTTTGGAAAATTTTTGTACATTTTCAAACAATACGGTATTTTAATAAAATATGGTAAATTGTTTTTACTATATAGGTTATACCGGTAACTAAATTGATGCCTGCTTGAAATAAAAACATTTTATGGAAATTATTATTATTATTATTATTATTATTATTTATTCATTGATAAAAATTATACAGTATGCCTATACAATAAGTCTGAGACTTGTGGTGTACATTTGCATAATTTTAAAAGTTATATCTAAAGCAATGTGACAATTATATATCAAATTCAGCAAACTTCAAATTTTGACAAAATAGGTAAAAAAAATTCTTCAGTTTTATTTCTTCAATCTAATGCCTCACCCATTGCCTTCATTTATGATAGATCTAAGCCACTTCAATACACCATCTAAACTATCACTCTACCTCCACATACCATATTTTTGCCAAAATTATTAATTTTATATAAGATCAAAACTGACATTAAACGTCAATCATTAACTTCGATAACGCACTTGCTGCGTCCAGACTTTTTATAACCTATATCCACATACCCAATTTGGTGGCCCATTATTTTTTGAGTTACCAGGGTGATACACACACACAGATATATATATATATATATATATATATATATATATATATATATATATATATATATATATATATATATATATATATATATATAAACATATCAAGATAGTAACTGACCACAGACCTGGGTTCTAGAGGTCCTAGTTAGAAAATTGTTTAAAAATTCAAAAGTGTAGGAAAATTCGCTAAAAAATATATGTAATAATATATTTCAGAATAACTGCACAAGGTCAATGTGATCAACTATACAATACCTCCACACAGCATTTAATAAACAAACCCTTCCCCTTATATTTGTCGGTTCTTACACGCACACAAGCCAGACAGTTTTTTTTAACCGGTTTTTTTGTTGCCATGTGTAATTCAGAAACACAGTTATGTTTGTAGAAAAAAACACTATGGTTTATGGGGTCTTATACACACTTCAAACATAATCCATATTTAAGGGGTCTTCACACAACGTGTGCATTAAACATAGTTGCGGGACCTCACTTTATTTGCAAATATTTTCTAAACGTGTGTATAGTATTTTGGCGCGAATTCTCAACATCTCGAGGTAAATCTACAACCACGACTCATCTCAAACATTAAGATCCCACAAGTTGGTGTGTTTTCGTGTGTCCCTGCAAACATACGAGCACATGTATGTGTGTGTGTGTGTGTGTGTGTGTGTGTGTGTGTGTGTGTGTGTGTGTGTGTGTGTGTGTGTGTGTGTGTGTGTGTGTGTGTGTGTGTGTGTGTGTGTGTGTGTGTGTGTGTGTGTGTGTGTGTGTGTGTGTGTGTGTGTGTGTGTGTGTGTGTGTGTGTGTGTGTGTGTGTGTGTGTGTGTGTGTGTGTGTGTGTGTGTGTGTGTGTGTGTGTGTGTGTGTGTGTGTGTGTGTGTGTGTGTGTGTGTGTGTGTGTGTGTGTGTGTGTGTGTGTGTGTGTGTGTGTGTGTGTGTGTGTGTGTGTGTGTGTGTGTGTGTGTGTGTGTGTGTGTGTGTGTGTGTGTGTGTGTGTGTGTGTGTGTGTGTGTGTGTGTGTGTGTGTGTGTGTGTGTGTGTGTGTGTGTGTGTGTGTGTGTGTGTGTGTGTGTGTGTGTGTGTGTGTGTGTGTGTGTGTGTGTGTGTGTGTGTGTGTGTGTGTGTGTGTGTGTGTGTGTGTGTGTGTGTGTGTGTGTGTGTGTGTGTGTGTGTGTGTGTGTGTGTGTGTGTGTGTGTGTGTGTGTGTGTGTGTGTGTGTGTGTGTGTGTGTGTGTGTGTGTGTGTGTGTGTGTGTGTGTGTGTGTGTGTGTGTGTGTGTGTGTGTGTGTGTGTGTGTGTGTGTGTGTGTGTGTGTGTGTGTGTGTGTGTGTGTGTGTGTGTGTGTGTGTGTGTGTGTGTGTGTGTGTGTGTGTGTGTGTGTGTGTGTGTGTGTGTGTGTGTGTGTGTGTGTGTGTGTGTGTGTGTGTGTGTGTGTGTGTGTGTGTGTGTGTGTGTGTGTGTGTGTGTGTGTGTGTGTGTGTGTGTGTGTGTGTGTGTGTGTGTGTGTGTGTGTGTGTGTGTGTGTGTGTGTGTGTGTGTGTGTGTGTGTGTGTGTGTGTGTGTGTGTGTGTGTGTGTGTGTGTGTGTGTGTGTGTGTGTGTGTGTGTGTGTGTGTGTGTGTGTGTGTGTGTGTGTGTGTGTGTGTGTGTGTGTGTGTGTGTGTGTGTGTGTGTGTGTGTGTGTGTGTGTGTGTGTGTGTGTGTGTGTGTGTGTGTGTGTGTGTGTGTGTGTGTGTGTGTGTGTGTGTGTGTGTGTGTGTGTGTGTGTGTGTGTGTGTGTGTGTGTGTGTGTGTGTGTGTGTGTGTGTGTGTGTGTGTGTGTGTGTGTGTGTGTGTGTGTGTGTGTGTGTGTGTGTGTGTGTGTGTGTGTGTGTGTGTGTGTGTGTGTGTGTGTGTGTGTGTGTGTGTGTGTGTGTGTGTGTGTGTGTGTGTGTGTGTGTGTGTGTGTGTGTGTGTGTGTGTGTGTGTGTGTGTGTGTGTGTGTGTGTGTGTGTGTGTGTGTGTGTGTGTGTGTGTGTGTGTGTGTGTGTGTGTGTGTGTGTGTGTGTGTGTGTGTGTGTGTGTGTGTGTGTGTGTGTGTGTGTGTGTGTGTGTGTGTGTGTGTGTGTGTGTGTGTGTGTGTGTGTGTGTGTGTGTGTGTGTGTGTGTGTGTGTGTGTGTGTGTGTGTGTGTGTGTGTGTGTGTGTGTGTGTGTGTGTGTGTGTGTGTGTGTGTGTGTGTGTGTGTGTGTGTGTGTGTGTGTGTGTGTGTGTGTGTGTGTGTGTGTGTGTGTGTGTGTGTGTGTGTGTGTGTGTGTGTGTGTGTGTGTGTGTGTGTGTGTGTGTGTGTGTGTGTGTGTGTGTGTGTGTGTGTGTGTGTGTGTGTGTGTGTGTGTGTGTGTGTGTGTGTGTGTGTGTGTGTGTGTGTGTGTGTGTGTGTGTGTGTGTGTGTGTGTGTGTGTGTGTGTGTGTGTGTGTGTGTGTGTGTGTGTGTGTGTGTGTGTGTGTGTGTGTGTGTGTGTGTGTGTGTGTGTGTGTGTGTGTGTGTGTGTGTGTGTGTGTGTGTGTGTGTGTGTAATAGGGTGGCGCATTGAAAACGAAAACGATTTGCGTGCAGAGAAATTTTTTTTTAAGAAACGTTGAGACACGTCAATTTTAATATTGAGGGGGACATAAAACTCAACTTTGTCACATCAACCCCTTAAATTTTAAATAAGGAACATGGGTCGAGTGTTACATCATTTGAAAGTCCTATCTTTTCTGAATTCAGCATACAAATTTTTTTGGATGTTGTATCAATTCGTTTAAAAATTATTCACAGTTGAAAATCCAAAAACGCATTTCACTCATTCCGATAAGAAATGTGCTGATAGTCAATGTTTTGTTGGTTTGTAAACAAAAAATTGACTATCAGAACATTTCTTATCGGAATGAGAGAAATGCGGTTTATTATTTCAGTTTATCGGTCGGTTTGATACTTGATAGTACTACCGAAAATTAATTTTTTGCAATACCTATTAAGTAAGTTCACTTTTAATGACAGTTTTTTGACAATGTAAGTTGAACTTTTAAAGCATTTGTCAGTTTCCATGAGAACAGGACATTTTTCATACCTAGGTACGGTAAGACTTACCTTACCTAGGTACGGTAAGTACTGCAAACCTATAAATAGCAAATCTGAATAATGAACAAATTGTTTGAGAAGATTTATTAATTATTATAATTCATCGAAATATTGAAAGTACAATTAGTCATATGATTAACAGTAAGGATTGACGCCATGCTCTTCTTTATATTATTATCTTCAGTTTCTAGCAATGTTAAATTATCAAGACTATCTTGCGGAGTATTCGAAGAATCACCGACCTCAATAATAGGGATTTGGCGAGAGGAGCTGGCTTCTTGGTTGCTAATATGAAATATCTTCTTAGCGACTTGTACTTTATTATTCAAGGAATCCGCCACATAGCTTTCAGCTACTGCCGAGGATTTCCACCCGCCATGCCTCTTCAGTGCTAAAATGTCAACTCCGCTATTAGCCAAAAAAGTAGCGGAAGTTCGGCGAAAGGAATGCCCAGTATATTTTTCCGCATTCTCCAAATGTAGAAATTTCGCAACTTCAGAAGGAATTTTGGCAAAAATATTTCTTCCAACTGGTTGGTTAGAGCATTTCCCATTTTGATACCTCAAGAAGAATCTCTGTATTGAATTTTTTGGTCGCAGGTTTATATACTTCCTCACTAATGCCACAAAGTGAAACTTCTCATTCTCATTGTCGACAATGGTAAAACTTCTGGATTGATGATTCTTAGCGTCAAGTATTCTGACCAAAATAATGTCTCCTTTATCAATAACATTATTGATTGTTAGCTTACATAATTCATCTTTACGGCAGGCACCTGCAATTCCCATAACTACAACCACCTTCTTCATCAGGTATATTTGGTCATGTGCTTCACTTAAAAAGGTCTGAATTTCCTCGATCGTAAACACTTCACTTTTCTTTGAAACATATCCAATATTTTTTTTCTTTAAAAATGCCTTTAACTTTGCATATTTGGAAATATCAACATTGTCATTCAAAGAGATTGTCGATCGTAACATAGAGTATTCGGACCATAAGCTTGATGGAGCAGAATATTTACCTGATTTTTCCAAGAAACATGCTAGTAAAACTGTCTCACTGGTATGTATTACAACCTTTTTAGTGTGGCACCACTTTTTGAAACCCTCATAGCAACTTTCATACCTTTGCTTAGACTTTTCTGGTAAAAGTGACAAACAAGCAATACCTGCCGCTTCTTCGATGTCAGATTCTTCCATATTCAAAGTCACTTCAACACTAATTTTAATTCAAAAATCACAATTAAAATACAAATTAATGTTTAACCTGGACCTGTGCTGAACTGCAGCCAGCGTTTAGTTTTGTTTGTTTACCCGTAGCGTCCTTAGTAACCCAACACAACAACCAAGTCACAAGCTACTTGTTGTTAAGTAGTATGTTAGAATCCATCTAATTAATTCGACTGTCAGTGCTGTCAGTCTGACATCTATTCACGCAGTAATTATTAAAAAAGAATGCAAATTCAAAAAAAAACCGTTAAAGCAGGTATTGCAAAAAATTATTACTAAACCGTAAACTGTAAGTGACTCTTCATGCCTCGAATGCTTAGAAAACCTCGGCCCTACGGGCCTCGATTTTCCAAACTGCATTCTCTGCATGAAAAGTGTCACTTACAGTTTATGGTACGTAATATACTATTACAATGGTGTATTCTGTAGAAGAAAGAGTTGAAATAATTACTCTTTTTTCAAAAACGATGACTGTGCCAACCGTACCGCAAATTTGTTTAATGAACGACATCCGAACAGACATGTTAACAGAAAATACATTTTGGAGTTAGTTGCAAAGTTTCGACAAAGCGGTTCAGTAGCCAACAAAAACGGTATCCTGAACGTGAATTTCCGGTTAGAAATGAGACTACTGAGATTAAAGTTTTAGGACAAATTGCTGCAGACCCGACTTTGAGCACGAGAAAATTGGCCACTGTTCCAAACATCAAAAGAAGAACTATTCAGCGAATATTGAAGCATCATAAAGTTCACCCGTATAAAATTCATCTTGTACAACAACTGAATGAAGATGATTTTGATCGGCGGCTGGAGTTTTGTGAAGTTATGACTGCATGAATAGCTGATAACGGGAACTTTCTGTTCAATATCTGTTTTTCAGACGAGTGTACGTTTTTATTAAACTCTACAGTCAATCGTCAGAATTGTCGTTATTGGGCAGATAATAATCCAAGAAATTTTATATATATATATATATATATATGATTCTTAGCGTCAAGTATTCTGACCAAAATAATGTCTCCTTTATCAATAACATTATTGATTGTTAGCTTACATAATTCATCTTTACGGCAGGCACCTGCAATTCCCATAACTACAACCACCTTCTTCATCAGGTATATTTGGTCATGTGCTTCACTTAAAAAGGTCTGAATTTCCTCGATCGTAAACACTTCACTTTTCTTTGAAACATATCCAATATTTTTTTTCTTTAAAAATGCCTTTAACTTTGCATATTTGGAAATATCAACATTGTCATTCAAAGAGATTGTCGATCGTAACATAGAGTATTCGGACCATAAGCTTGATGGAGCAGAATATTTACCTGATTTTTCCAAGAAACATGCTAGTAAAACTGTCTCACTGGTATGTATTACAACCTTTTTAGTGTGGCACCACTTTTTGAAACCCTCATAGCAACTTTCATACCTTTGCTTAGACTTTTCTGGTAAAAGTGACAAACAAGCAATACCTGCCGCTTCTTCGATGTCAGATTCTTCCATATTCAAAGTCACTTCAACACTAATTTTAATTCAAAAATCACAATTAAAATACAAATTAATGTTTAACCTGGACCTGTGCTGAACTGCAGCCAGCGTTTAGTTTTGTTTGTTTACCCGTAGCGTCCTTAGTAACCCAACACAACAACCAAGTCACAAGCTACTTGTTGTTAAGTAGTATGTTAGAATCCATCTAATTAATTCGACTGTCAGTGCTGTCAGTCTGACATCTATTCACGCAGTAATTATTAAAAAAGAATGCAAATTCAAAAAAAAACCGTTAAAGCAGGTATTGCAAAAAATTATTACTAAACCGTAAACTGTAAGTGACTCTTCATGCCTCGAATGCTTAGAAAACCTCGGCCCTACGGGCCTCGATTTTCCAAACTGCATTCTCTGCATGAAAAGTGTCACTTACAGTTTATGGTACGTAATATACTATTACAATGGTGTATTCTGTAGAAGAAAGAGTTGAAATAATTACTCTTTTTTCAAAAACGATGACTGTGCCAACCGTACCGCAAATTTGTTTAATGAACGACATCCGAACAGACATGTTAACAGAAAATACATTTTGGAGTTAGTTGCAAAGTTTCGACAAAGCGGTTCAGTAGCCAACAAAAACGGTATCCTGAACGTGAATTTCCGGTTAGAAATGAGACTACTGAGATTAAAGTTTTAGGACAAATTGCTGCAGACCCGACTTTGAGCACGAGAAAATTGGCCACTGTTCCAAACATCAAAAGAAGAACTATTCAGCGAATATTGAAGCATCATAAAGTTCACCCGTATAAAATTCATCTTGTACAACAACTGAATGAAGATGATTTTGATCGGCGGCTGGAGTTTTGTGAAGTTATGACTGCATGAATAGCTGATAACGGGAACTTTCTGTTCAATATCTGTTTTTCAGACGAGTGTACGTTTTTATTAAACTCTACAGTCAATCGTCAGAATTGTCGTTATTGGGCAGATAATAATCCAAGAAATTTTATATATATATATATATATATATATATATATATATATATATATATATATATATATATATATGTGTGTGTGTGACAAAACAGCTTTGGTATGGCTTCAGACGAATCTATTAGCCACAGGTAAAGTATATATATATATATATATATATATATATATATATATATATATATATATATATATATATATATATATATATATATATATATATATATATATATATATATATATATATATATATATAGGGTGGCGCATTGAAAACTAAACAGACCGATTTGCGTCCAGAGAATTTTTTATTAAAAAACGCTGAAACACGTCAATTTTAATATTAAGGGGGGACATGTTTTGACATAAAACACAACTTTGTCACATCAACCACTTAAGGGTGGTGATAACAACCCTTATATTTTAAATAGGGGACACGGGTCGAGTGTTACATCATTTGAAGGCACTTTCTTTTCTCAATTCAGCACACAAATTTTTTTGGAAGTTTTATCAACTCGTTTAAAAATTATTCACAGTTGGAATTGCAAGAACGTATTTCATTCATTGTGATAAGAAATGCACTAATTAGTCAATTTTTCGTTAAAAAAAAACTAAAAAACAAAACCAAACGTTCAAAAATGTTAATTCTGTTAAGTAAGTGTTCAAATTGTTGACCACCAGCTTCCATACAAAAGTACAAATTTTGTTCAAAACGAGCTCTGACATTCTGGAGCATTTGTGGAGTTATTAGACGGCATTCTTCAACAATGCGTCGTCGTAATTCTTCCAGAGACTCGGGTTCTGTTGCGTGAATTCTACTCTTTAATTGGCCCCATAGAAAGAAGTCTAAAGGAGTTAAATTCGGTGATCTAGGGGGGCAACTCAATAGCACCTCTGCGCCCAATCCATTGTTGGTCCGATTAAACGGTCTCCAAAAATGCCACTCCAGACATTCAATTTTTGTAGAGTTTGAGTGTGGACTTCGTGAAAATTTCTTGGATTATTATCTGCCCAATAACGACAATTATGACGATTGATTGTAGAGTTTAATAAAAACGTACACTCGTCTGAAAAACAAATATTGAACAGAAAGTTCCCGTTATCAGCTATTCATGCAGTCATAACTTCACAAAACTCCAGCCGCCGATCAAAATCATCTTCATTCAGTTGTTGTACAAGATGAATTTTATACGGGTGAACTTTATGATGCTTCAATGTTCGCGGAATAGTTCTTCTTTTGATGTTTGAAACAGTGGCCAATCCTCTCGTGCTCAAATCGGGTCTGCAGCAATTTGTCCTAAAACTTCAATCTCAGTAGTCTCATTTCTAACCGGAAATTCACGTTCAGGATACCGTTTTTTGTTGGCTACTGAACCACTTTGTCGAAACTTTGCAACTCTCTCCAAAATGTATTTTCTGTTAACATGTCTGTTCGGATGTCGTTTATTAAACAAATTTGCGGTACGGTTGGCACAGTCATCGTTTTTGAAAAAAGAGTAATTATTTCAACTCTTTCTTCTACAGAATACACCATTGTAAAATTAATTTTCGGTAGTACTATCAAGTATCAAACCGACCGATAAACTGAAATAATAAACCGCATTTCTCTCATTCCGATAAGAAATGTTCTGATAGTCCATTTTTTGTTTACAAACCAACAAAACATTGACTATCAGCACATTTCTTATTGGAATGAGTGAAATGCGTTTTTGGATCTTGGTTCTAGGGGCTCTAATTCGCGCTCATTTGAATACAATTTCCGAAGGTCTCACCATCGTTACCACTCTGGTAATGAATTTTCTTATTGAAAATTTACTAAAAGAAATTTTAATCTGAACACCCTACAATTTAAAAGTTAACACGTTAAGGACATATATTCATAAAACGCTTTTTTTAGAATGACGTCAGCAATCACCCCTTGAAATGCTTCCCATCATTTAAGGAACACCTGTCATACACCAGAACTATATTCTCATTACAGCCTTAATTGACACAACCTGCAAATGTTATCTGCTTTTGTTTGACATCGTAAATGGTTCAGTTTTTCCCATAAAGTATGTTTCTTTTTTGTCTGTTATATTTTATGTATCCATCTATATCATATACAAATTATATTCTTACCCGTCCAATATATTTTCTCTACGTAATTCTTTCATCCTCAACTTTGCTCGAGAACGATTCTTTTGATAAAGGGATAAATTATTATGGTGGATATAAAACTCCCGATAAGCTGTAAACTCTTGTTATGCAGGGTGGTCTGACGTTGCTAGCGTCTAATATAAAACATATGGTCCGTCATCAAGACGAAGAAGAAGGCCGTTCAGTATAAAATACAAACGAGCCGTCATAAAAGTGCAGCTTGTCGCTCTACTAGCTGCTGTCTAACTTCACGTTGTCAGCCCTGCACCAGGGAGATAGCACGTTATTGCTTGAAAAGAACATTTTCCACACAACCTGATACTTGCTTTGAGTGAACAATCGGAAACTTTTATAATACCGAAAGAATATCCTGGTAATCTGCTAAGCATATATGTTGAGAGAACTAGTGTTTTCCACGTTGTATTCTGATTTAACCGAATTCGACCGTTCAACGAAGTGTGTTCTGAGATATATTTTAAGGTCTCGATCGGAACTGTACAAGATGATTCACCTAACGTTTTACCAGACTTTCCCCAATTGTTTTGCCACTTGACGGGAACTGATAAATACAACAAAAAAATACATACATTTTGGGCATTCTTATAAAATGCATTGTTATTTTTACGTTATTGTATAAACTTAAAAATAAAAGTCTGGACGCAGCATATGGTAGTGAATTTTCATAAAAAGGTTTTTAATAGCAAATATGTAATTTTTTAATGAAATCAGGCATCAAATTTAGTTACCAGTATAACCTATATACTAGAAACAGTGTACCATATTTCTTTAAATAAGCTTTTAGACAAAACTCTCAAAAAAGTTTTTTGCATAAAAATGTATACACAATTCTCTCACGAAAACCCGAAAACTTTTTTTATTAACCTATTAACCATTTATTATTATGCCCTTTACGTTTGAAACACAAAATACAAACTGCTCTATTTGATACAATTGAGTTACATAAGTTTGATTTTTCTTAATTTGGTCACTATTTGAGAGCGCCCGTTGCATGGTATCTCGATTTTTTCATGAAATAATACACACGAAAACCTCTCTCAATGCGTTATGTCCATTAGACTTCGATTTTTGTTGGTAAAAACGCAATATCGCAATTCTCGATATATGCCAAAAATGTGAAAAGTTGCAAAACAATTGAAATAACTCGAAAACAACATGCATTACAATCCTATGGAAAATACAAGAATGCAATAATGTAAGGGGTGTTCGATTTAAAAAAGATAATTAGTATTGCCAACGACTTATAGGCCACCTGTAATTGTCGAAATAATTTTTATAAGATGCCGCTCAAATTGCAACTATTCAAGTTTGAAACATTTAAGGAAAATTGGCTACCATAACGCACTTCCTGCGTCCCGAATGTCTTTTCTCATAAACATTATTATATTTCGATGGAAAATGAAAAAATGCAATAACATAAGACGTTCGATTTAAAAAAATGAAAATTTGTATCACCAACGACTTATAGGCTACCCTGTGATCGTAGAAGTATTTTTAAGGTGTAGCTAAAGACACATAACTAACGTATACAATTGTTTCCCGCATCTTGTAAAATAACAGTAATGTTGATCTTCAACGTAGAAATTCAAACGTCGTGTTCTCGCCAATAGCGAATTTTGTACGAAAATTTGCTAAAAATTATAGAAAATTGAACCATAAACTCTATAATTAGACTTATGATAAGGCATCAGAGAAACGGTCTATTTGAAATGAATTTTCTGGAAACATTTAAGTAAAATGACGGACAATGATGGTTGAAGCTGAAACTTAAGGAGTTGTAAAACCCATTTCTTGCAAGGTTTTCTCTAGATAGCCCTTATTAATTTCAGGTTCTTTGCCTAAAAGTTGCCAATTTAGACGTTTCAAATCGCGACCTTGATGTTTTAAGAGGAAAAGTTATCAAATTTTGAAAGGAATTTTTCTGGCTTTTCTTCACTTTTTTGAGCCAAAACGACTTAGTTTTTATCTGCAACATACATAGGATTGTTTTACTCATACAAAATATTTAACTTTTTTGCGTTTTTCTGGTCATCAGTGGCACCCAACATTTTATTTTTTTACATTCCTATAACTTTTTTCATTTCACCCTATACGGCTAAATTTTGATGCATAATTTACTTTTTATGACAAATCAGGGTAGTTCGCACTCATTTGAATTATTTTTTTCCAAAATTCAAAATTCGAGATCTCTTCCTTAGTGATTTTTTTTTAAGAAACTTTACTCATAAATAGGTTACCATTTTTCCTGATTCGGATCAAATTTTCAGGCTTTCGCCTGTAGAATTTTTCCATTCGTTCGTGCTATCTGATGTGTGTCCCATTCAGATTTAATGAGTATAACCTTTATAGTAGAAACCAACCATATTTTTTCAAAATAACTTATTCTTTGGAAATTTCTAATGTTCTGAAAATAAACGTAAAATGTTTTACAGAATACTGGTTTTCTAGCCCGGTTAATAGCAAATTGGGTTATTGAAATCTGAAGCATTTAATGATAATTCTCTAACAAAGTGCACTTACTGCGTCTCGATTTGTTTCTTACAAACATGCACCATATTTCGATAAAAATGCAAAAATGCAATAATATAAAGGATGTTCGAAAAAAAATTGTAGGTATCACCACCGACCAATTGACCATCCTGAGATTGTCAAAATAATTTTATAAGATGCAGCTCAAGAGACGCTATAATTAACGTATACAATTTTGTCTCGTATCTTATATAATGATAATAATAATATTGAGCTTTACCGTAGAAATGCGTCACCCTGTATATATGTAAACAGTAATAACTGAAACTAAACCAGAATATGGATTCTAGGGGGACTAGTTTGCACTCTGTTGAATACATATTTTTCAAATTCAAAAGTCGCGTTCTCCTCTTTAATGTTTTCTACGAAAATTAGCTAAAAATTATAGACCGTTAGACCATAACTAAACTAAAACTACAGCCAAAGCATCGGAGAAACGGTCTTTTTGAAATGTATTTTCTGTAAACATATAAGTAAAATGAAAGACAATGACGGTTGAAGGTGAAACTTAGGGGTTCGTAGAACACTTTTCTTGCGACATTTTCGTTACATAACCGGTATTCGTTTCAGCTTCTACACATAAATGTTGCCAATTTTGACGTTTTAAATCGCAACTTTGACTATAATTGACAGCTCCGCTTCTGGATTTCGCAAAGATTCAACACTCACATATACCATGTAAGTTCATTATCTGAATATGTGGTAATTTTTTGTGAAAATAGCGAACGGAAAGTAAACTGACACTTATCGCTAATAAAATTACTGACAATTATGAACATTTACTTCATACTATGTAAGGCTATATGTATTCTCACCATAATTATAACCGCAGACTGGTTTTGTTTTAACTAGAACTCATCAGTGCGGTATACTAATTATAGCGAGAACACACCTATGAAGTAATACGGCTATGGTAGTCAGCCTCCTAGAACAATGTGAGATGTAGGACAGGATCGCTATCTTGGAGCGGAACCAGGTAGTATGTTGTCACGACAGCTGCAAATAACACAAAATGTTATAAATTATGGAGTTCTAATTATGGTAAAAATACATCTAGCCTTACATATTTTGTCCCTATATTAGTGTGGTTTGGTTACCTGGATTATATTTTTTCAGGGTTTAACATAAACATTTGCAGAATAAAAGATTTTATTGCCAAATTAGGCAATACATTTGTTTTTATAACATTTACCCACGAATTAGAAATTAATAATAAATTACACTTTCTAGACGTACTAGTTATCAAAAATATAGACACTTTAGAAGTCGACGTCCATAGAAAGGAAACCACCACTCTAAGCTACATTCGGAATGACTCACATCATACGTACCCACAAAAAAATTGTTTTTTTAATAAACAGGCTAGTCAATTTGCCTTGAAGTAAAAGTAGATATACCAAAGAATTAAAGTATTTTGAGAACGTGGCCGAATATAACGGATACACTGCTTGACTAGTGGAGAAATTAATTAACAAACACAAACAGAGAAAGTGTTAGCGGAAGCAATTACTTCTAGAAGACAGAAAGGCGAAAAAACTTTGTTTGCTTACCATTTGAACCTCTAATCACAAGGTGTCTAGATAGTGTTTAAAAAAAGTTAATTTGCAACTACCATTTTCGAAAAAAAAAAATACTTTAAAAAACATGCTAGGTAACCCAAAATACAAGTACGGCCAAAATGTCGAAAATTTATGAAATAGGTTGTAAAGATTGTGATCCTAAATACGTCGGAAAACAAAAAGATCTATTGGAATTAGATTCAAAGAACATTCAGCGCAATTAAGATACGGTACTATAGATAGATCTTCTGTCACCCGACATATTTGGTATAATAATCACTACTTTAATGATGATAATCTAAAATTTATAATAAATGTTAGACAGCTAGGACAGCTAACGCCTTCGAAAGGATACATATTGCTAAATATAGCAATAAAAAATGTATGAATTTCGCTCTGCCTCCTATGAGCAGTCTCCTGATAGATCGCTTTATAAACCAAACACCGGCAGTACCACGTCCGATAGACAAGAAAAGAATATTTATATAAAAGATGTTTCCGCCAAATGATCCCTAAATAGTTAGTGATCGACTACCTGCAGAATAATATAAATAGAGCTGTGGATATAAGATATTTAGAATGATTCATCCTCCGATGACGCTAACTTGGTTAGTGAAACGACCGTCAGGTTTTTTAAATGTGTTGTGGAAACTTGGGTTCTCCAAGTTTGATTATCAGTGGTCATCACAGGTTCCAATCTTCAATTAGTGATAAAATCTTTTATTTAATAAATGCTTTTAATTGACTTAAGTAGACTTACATCGTAAATAAATTTCGTCAGAAATCACGTAGGATGATAATGTACTGCCACACTGGTTCGTATAGGAGAGATGGCAACAGTATAACCTATTGAGAGTAAATATGTTGAGAGACCTGATTTAGACAAATAGGTACGTTAAGCGCAACCATTCGCGATGTAATTCAAGGTGCCCTGGTGAGTTAGTAAGTTCGAGTTCTCTTTTCAGCAGTGTGTATTTGTTACTTACAGGACCGAACTCGGTTGGTTAGCGGAAAATTATTTCTGAGTCCACTTAAAATTTATATTAGATAGGATGAGTAATATTTGTAAAGATATAACTTTTTAATTCTTCTGCAAGTCACAAAACTACAAGGTATTGTAGTACTGCATACAAATGCTTGAAGGAGAATTATGACGAAAATATCTTATGGTTTCTAATTTTAATGTTACTTCCATTAATCTGACATGCAAGCAACCAGTAGAGGCTGCACTAACCTTGCTGTTTTATAAGCTACAGCGTTTTACTTTTTATAGAAAAAAGTAATGTAGCATTTAACACAATAAAAGTTAATAGCGAAAACACCAATTATTTTAACAAGCAATAAATCAGAAAATAGAAAACAATACTTTCTAATATACGTATGTACGTGAGTATTGACAGGGGGGTTAGATACAACTATACAGTGTGTCCCAAACTGGATGGGAATGTATTGCTATCTCCGTTGTTATTAGAGATAGGAAGACGGTTAAATTAGAAATGTTTTATAGAATTTCATGCTCGTTGCAAATATGACTTGTATTTTGCCCTGCCTCTTTTAGTTTTCGAGTTATTTTGAAAAAAAATTATCGATTCTTTTTTTTTCCAATATCTAAGTAGGCGTTGATCTGACATGTCTAAGACTTGCACATTAGCACATTATCAGGGCACTTTTTACACAGCAATCTTCCTGTGCTATTCTCAACTTTGGATTGTCATTTGTTTTTGAGTTACAGGTATCAACGTTTGTTTTTATTATGGCAGCCATATTGGATTTTTCACGCATGTAGTGACCTGTGAAAAGAGCTTTCCAATGATGTACAACATGCTCGAGAAATCTTGTAATTGCACTGACAATTTTGAGGAAAATTGTTTTGAGGATAGTAGGCTATGAAATATAATACCAGAAAACAAATGACAAAAAAAGTGTTCAAAAAGCAGTAGGCCATTGAGTCTAACAAAAGACTTCTACTTTTAACATAATTTTCCATTATGATTCACGATTAAAAAAAATAGGAAGTTTGAGCACACCAATGAATCGGCCCATTATTACAAATGTATTTTATATTATATTATCCTAAAAAATTGTTATAATTTAATTAAATAAGTAAACCTAGTAAATAACTAAATTTACTAACAGAACTTAATAAAAAGCAGATTAATTATAATTTACGAAGACGCCTTTGAAAATTGTTTGATTTTTGAACATAAGTCAACTGAAAAACAGCAAAAGAAACACTATCGCGACAACTAAGAATACTGTCATTCTGTGAACCATTGAGGTGTTTTTAACACGTTGCTTAAAATTTTGTACTAAATAGTTTGTTTTCTGTTTATTTTAAATATTATGGAACAATATGTTCGAAGAATATTTTGACATGTTGGAATGTTATAATCGTTCTAACCGAAATACTGAGGCAGCCGCAAATTCATATCAAAACAACTACCCAGAAAGACGACAACCAAACACCAAAATATTTCGCAGGATAGTGATCAATCTATTGAACGACGGTAGCTTCCACGCAAAGAAACTACCAACGCCTAGAAATGGAGAAATAAATAATGCCGTCTTACAGCTTTCAAACGAAAACCCTCCGCAATCTGTTCGGTTTTATGGTGAACAAACTGACGTTCCAAAAAGTACGTTATACCGTGTATTAAAACAAAGTCATTACCATCCATACAAACCTACAATCGTACATTGGTGTGCTCGAAGTCCTGATATAACACCCATGGATTTTTATTTCTGGGGTACTCTGAAGAATTATGTGTAAAAATTAGATCCACCACAAAATATTGATGAATTACGAAACAGAATCACGGAAGCTATAAATCATAATAACCGAAACACTCTCACCAGAGTTTGCAGGCATGTTTAAAAAGATGTATAAGTGCAATGAACAAAATGGTGGCCATACTGAACAATTTTCTATTTAGTGTATTTGTAAGTTTCTATTTTATTATTTGTTGAGTTCCGTTTCTAATTGTGTTGTTTTGTGGAGTTTAAGTTTCTATTTGTTATTGCCGGGTTTCGTCATTAAACTGTTTCACATAATATTACCTAGCATTATTACCCAATTAATTTAAATTAAATCATTGTAAATTGAATCACTTTTTTTTAAATCGTGAATCATTACGGAAAATTATGTTAAAAGTAGAAGTCTATTGTTGGACTCCATGGCCTACTGCTTTTTGAACACTCTTTTTGTCATTTGTTTTCTGGTATTGTATTTCATAGCCTACTATCCTCAAAACGGATTTTCTCAAAATTCTCAGTGCAAACAAGATTTCTCAAACATGTGGTATATCATTGGAAAGCTCTTTTCACAGGTAATTACATGAGTAAAAAATCCAATATGGCTGCCGTAATAAAAACAAACGTTGATACCTGTAGCTGAAAAACAAATGGCAATCCAAAGTTGAGAATAGCACAAGAAGATTACTCTGTAAAAAGTGTCAATAATGTGCAAGCCTTAGACATGTTAGATTAACGTCTACTTTGATATTGAAGAAAAAAGAAATCGACAAATTTTGGTGTTTTCAAAAAAACTCGAAAACGAAAAGAGACAGGGCAAAATACAAGTCATATTTAGAACGAGCATAAAATTCTACAAAAGATTGCTAATTCAACCGCTTCCCTATCTCTAATAATAACGAAGATAGCAATACATTCCCATCCAGTTTGGGACACACTGTATACAGAAAATAATTTTGGTAATATGTAACGTAACTTACCTTCTAAGAATATAATTGGACTCGCCAAAGTGTATTTATGTTAAATTTAGTTTCTGGGTGCTGGATACTATTTTCTCTGCACACACACTTGTATTTCAGTAGCTGATTTTTATAAACAATTTATTCCAAACCATCCGACTATTTTCTTTTAAATTAATGTCACTCATGTGAAGTTATTTTGACTAGAAAAACTAATGTCAATGATTAGTTATTTAATTTTGCCATTTTTGCTAATTGTATTAAATTTAGTACCCAGTATTATCCTTCTCTGAGAACAGCGTGTATTGCTAGCGACATTTTCCAAGTTATGTTAAAATTAATTTCTGAAAAACTAGAAATAGAATCATTCAACAAAGCGAACTTTGAAACGCTGCATCTGTAGCTTAATGGCAAGATCTCAGACAAATTTCGTAAAAATAGACGAAAATTTGCAATTTTATATGAAAAAACTTGACTCTTAGTACTGGCCAACGAATTCACCATTAGGAAAGAATTTTTCAGTGTAATGAAAAACCGGAATGCTCTAGGTGGCGTAGAATCTTAAAAAATCATGTTGTACATAACAAAAGCATTATCAAAATCGGACAATATCTTCCGATCTCGCAGAATGTCGAAAGTTAAAAAAAATACGAATTTGACAAATTTTCTTTTTTTTTGTACATTTGGGGATCGTATTTTTCAACTCCATAGTGATAAAACTTAAGTACTAGTATTGAATAACCTGCAACAAAAATATCACTGCTTTTAAAGCATATCTTCGAATCGCGCAAAACGTCTGAATATTTGCAAAAATTAAAAATTCTTAATTTTTCGTGTTTTTTTTTCAAGATTTTGTTTAGTTAGGTCTTTTTAATGCTATAGTGCGTAATGGTAAAATTAGGTATTTGTATATAAGAGGAAAACTAATTTTGTTATTTGCAGGAAGTCTTCGGAACGCACAAGTCACTTATATATTAAATCACTGTTTACTTACAAATGTGCAGCACTTGGCTTGCGCAAAAATTATCTAATTAATTTTAATTTCATAATCTAAACAACCCAGAGCTCACCACGAGGAGATGGCTGCACTTCGAGTTGCACACACACCCTCCCCTCGATTCAACCATTAATAGTGCCTGCTATTTACAGTATTTACATATTGACATTTTAGATCCTAGTCTTCGTTGTCATTTATGCCGAGCCCACTTTGTAATCTGCCTTATTTGTAAATTTTTGGATTAGGTATCTTGGTTTCAGTGTCGCTCTAATGTATCCGTTCCTCGATTGTGGTCCACATACCTTAATTTAAGCTTCCATTACCAGCTTCACGCAACGTTCTATGACCTGTTTGTAAGAGGGGAACACTTTTGCATCCCAATCAGGGACCTCGCCTAATTGTATGAAGCTTTTAATTTCCTTATTACTTACCCCACGGAGAAGAGGTGCAGACGATATTTTTGTAGCGGTCCAATATATCGTTTCTGTGTAATCTAATGTATCAAATTTGAGTGAACGGGTGTGGAAGTTCCTAGTACCTTTTCCAGCAGACTATTTGGCTTTTAGTACTCTCCTGAGCTCTAACTCTGCCATGTGCCTCCTCTAATAAAATATCATGGCTATCAAAATGTTTTTGGAATGGGCAAAAAAGTAATTTCGTCTGAACGGGAAATACCACTGCCTTAAATTCATCACACATGTTTAAAATGTCTCTATTGTCTGGTACATATGAATTAGCCGGTCTGAAATCAGTTTATCGCACTTAATTTTGAACCATACTGACGTATAACTTCAAAATAAAAGTGGCAATGCCTAACACGCTATCCAAAGGGATTACAACACTGACATACAGTTGATCCGGCGTGTGTGATTGGATCGGGGTAACAATTTACCAAGTCGTTTGGAAAAGTGACACATTTTGTTGCTTGGGATACGTCAAATAGGTATCTTTGATCTTTGCTCAGTAGTTTCTTATCAATGTCCGAGACCTCACAGTCAATCGGTTGAAATTCTACCACTTCTCGTTCTTTACAGCCGCTGAGACTGTTCAATCGGTCAGCAAAATAATCTTGGGCCAGTTGTTACCCCATCTAAATATTGAGGAAGATTTTGGAAAGGTAACTCAATAAGATCTAGTAAGCAAACAGCCCATTGCAATCGTCGTCCAATTTGTACTTCGATTTATTAAATGGCACCAATTTTCCTGCACATTTGTGTGAACAGTGATATATAAATATGACTTCCGTTTTTAATTTCAACAACTCACCACGAGGGCTTACAGCCTGAATACAGTGGGTGTCGACAAGGAGGAAAGAGGCAACTAGTTAATTCTGGACTTGAAGGTTTGGAGGTTTGGGGGAGAAGGAAAAACATGTGCCGGCAAGGAATTCCACAACTTGGAAGTCCTCGGGACAAAAAAGAGGGCAAAATAAGATTTCTATGTCTAGTGACCTGGACAGTAAAAGGATGCATTCGCTCTGTTCCCCTGGTAGATCTGTTGGGGACATCAGGTGGAGGAACTATGGAAGAAAGCTCCTCTGAGCAGTGCCCGTGCAAATATATATTAAAGAGAGAGAGAGAGAGGTCACCAACGGCACGTCGGTGGGCAAAATATGGCAGCCTTTGGGTGAGAGTAGGGTCACCGATGAGACGTATAGCTCTCTTCTGAATGTAGTCCAAGATAGCGCGTGTAGAAGCGGCAGCAGCACCCCAGATGTGGGAGCAGTATTCGATGCTTGGTCTTATTTGTGAAGTATATAAGGTATCTAGATTAGCTGGTGAAAAGTATTTGCAAGCCCGGAAGAGGAAACCTAACTTCTTAGCAGCCGCTTCTGCAATTGATGTGACATATTGGTGCCAATTGAGATTTCGATCCACAGAAATGCCAACAAGTGAAAAGAACTCATTACTTTGAATAACTTGGTTGTTTATTGTGATGGGTCTAGGGCTGGTGTATCTCTTATGAGAAAGAAAGCAAGATTGTGATTTGGTGGGGTTGAACTGTACAAGATTTCTACTTTCCCAGTCTAATATTTTTTGAAGATCCACGGAGATAGAACTCTCCATGAGTCTGCGATCCTCATCTAATTGGGCTAAAGAGACAAGGTTGGAATATTGTATATTTGAGTGGAGGGTGCTGTCGTCTGCGTAACTGCGAACTGGGTTGGATGTGCTATAGAGGAGGTCATTGATGTGGAGAAGAAACAAAGTAGGGGCTAAAGCTGAACCTTGAGGAACTCCTGCTTTAACTGTATATAGTTTAGAGGAATGGCCATCCACGACAACAGAAATGCTCCGGTTGGAGAGGAAATTTGCTGTCCACGTACAGAGTTTTGGTGCTAGGCCATAGGCCGGAAGTTTATTAAGCAGCGCTGCGTGCCAGACCTGGTCGAATGCTTTAGATATGTCTAGAGCGACAATCTGGGATTCACCGTGTAGTTCTATATAGACTTCTTCCAAAAATGGGTGACAAAGGAAAGGAGGTCGGCAGTCGGCTGACGGAATCCGTACTGCCTGTCGTGGATTAGACTGTGTTTTTCAAGAAATTTTATCAATTCGGTGTTTATATACTTTTCCATCACTTTAGTGACGACTAAAAGGAGAGAAATAGGCCTGTAGTTGCTAGGAAGCGCTTTGGATCCTTTGTTGGGGACGGGTTGTACTCGAGCAGTTTTCCAGTTACTAGGGAATATGCCTCTATTGTAAGATGTCTGAAATAGACGAGTCAGGACAGGAGCAAGTTCTGGTGCGCATTTTTTGAGAACAATTGCTGGGATCTCGTCAAGGCCAGAGGCTTTCCTGGTATTAGGAGAAGAGAGCATCTTTTGTACCTTGCGCGTTCTCCAAGTAACGAAATTATTTTCCTCTTAAATACCTACTCAAACTATTATGCACTATAGCTTAAAAAAATTTCTTGACAAATTACGAGAAAATAAAAATTTTGAACTTTTGCAAATATTCAAACGTTTTGCGCGATAGGAAGATATGTTTTAAAAAGAGTATTATTTTTTTGCAGGCTATTTAATACTAGTCCTAACGTTTTGCACTATACCGCTAAAAGATATAAATCCCAAAGAAAATAAAAATACAAAAAAAAAACGATCAAACTCGTCATTTTTGAAAAGCGTTCAGCGTTTTGTGCGATCAGAAAATATTGCCCGATTTTGGTATTTTTTGTTAGGCTAGTACACACCTAAGGCAACTTTTCCGTGGTATAGCGAATCGAGAAACTCAATTCGAAATTTTTCGCACCACCCTAATATATATAAACATATAAAGTCGTCTCAAACTGCCATCGGATATGGGTTCCAAAGGCTCTAGTTGACGGTTTTTGGAAGAAATCTTACGACAATTCGAAAGTTGATACCTTTCTATGGGTGGAAGTTTCTTTTAGAAATATCAGTAAAAATATTAGGAAGAAAGAAAAAATGAGACAAAAATAAATGAAGTCCTAAACAAATATTTACTAAGCAAGTAAGATTTAATTCTAATGTTGAAATTAAATTTCAATTAAACTATATATAATTCAAACAAAACTGGACTCAAAGCTAACGAACCGAAACTCAAATTAAAACTTATTCTCAAAAATTTCTTCCACAGACATCTTAAAAGAATTGACATCCGTTTGTTCGATCGATTATAAATCGAACAATAGCGGCATAAAATATTATATAAGCGGACAAGGTAGACACTGTGATTGATAGTGAAAGGCAAAACACACAGCCACGTGAAAAAATGTTGTTAGCTTCAGTTTATTTATTGACACCTAAAACAATACCTACGTGGGGTTATCTCAGAGTGTATCGATGTTATTTTGACACCTCTCCGGAGAGACTCAAGGCATAGTTGAAACAATTGGCTTCTAATATACCATCAACTTAACATATTGCAGAAGTTCGGGTTTTTTCTTGTAGAAACGATTTTTCTAGAATAGATGGTAACAGTAGGTCCTGTATTGATCAAATTTCTGTAATACGAAAAATTATCGCAGAGGCAAAATTAACTCCATTTGTACTCGAAGACAATATTACTGACCATTACCATTCTCTGGTATTTCTACATTTATATTTTAAACAGAAACTGCTGCGAAACCGAGATCTTACTTAGGGTTATAAACTTACATTGATTATAAATCGCTGATTAAAGAGTTATAGCAAGAAACATTGGCTGATATATATATATATATATATATATATATATATATATATATATATATATATATATATATATATATATATATAACACATTAGATTTACATGTAGCTGCGAGCTTATATGTTAATAAGTTAAATTGTATATGGAGTATAATACGAAAATAGTTAAAGTTAGAATATTAAACGGAAATTAAAAAGAGAAGCTGGATTGCTGGAGGTCTCTTGAAATCAGTACTAAAATAATAGAGTATATAAAGAACTAAGAAAGAAGACACATAATTAAAACCTGTTTCAGAAATACAAGGGATATATAAACTGTGAAACATGTCTAATAAAGCAAACAAAGATATTGTACTATAAGAATAGAATAGATCGGCAAGGTGGATTAAAAAAGCCTCTATAATATTGTAAGTAAATATTTTAGCAATATAAGGCACCGGTAATGTGTTACAGAAATTAGAACGACTCAGATAATATTATAGACGACAAGCATGAAATAGCTTATTGTTTTAATAAACATTATATACAACAATAGGAACAACACCTGCAAGCAAAATTTAAAATAAATGGGATGGAACCAACGAGCCATGCAAGATGGATCGAGTTCTCACTATTCGTAAAACCTATTACAAAGAACGAAATTTTGAATTCTATACTTTTTATTGGCAGTTTACCTGACATATTTAAGAAGGGTCCATTTCTTGCAATGTTTAAGACAGGCGACTACTTGGTAATATTAAAGCATTGTCCAATTACACTCATTTCAAACTTATGTAAAATACTGGAAGTGGCTTTAAAAATAGTAATATAATTTCTGGACAAACGGGTAGTTTAAAAAAATCGGTTTGGTTTGTTGTTGTTCACGATGTTTGGCATTGGATCGTAAGATCTATTAACCACAGACAGTTTGGTTTGCAATTGCATCGCTTACCTCAAAGAGTTATTGATTCATAGATAAGCGCAAATATTTACTGTGTATCTTTGTTGACCTTGCAAAGGCATTTGACACTGTCTGTCATCAAAAGCTGTTAGGCAGGTTGCAGGATAACGGTTTTAGGTATAAGTATTAAGCTCATTTTTTCAATGGGTTTCTGTTTAGCCACAATAGGGCTCTTGGCCATAGGTGTTGTTGAGGCCCTTTTTGCCAGGCTATCTGCTTCCTTATTTTCTTCATTGCGTTGACGACCTGGTATCTACATCACAGTTACTTTGCTGTTTGCAGCCAGTTGCTTCAACGATGTTTTGTAGTACTAGGTCAGTTTAGACTCGGTTTCAAATGATTTTGGGGTTTTTATTACTGCCTGGATATCTAACAGGATATAAATCGCTGCATTTTTGATTCCTTTTTGTATGCACTTCTGTACACCGAGATTTTTGGCAAGCTTTTCTACATGAACGTAGGTGGAAGTTTTTCTTTGAGACTTAGCGAGTTTGAAGTTAGATTCTCTTAGTCCCAGTTCTGTTAGTTTGTTTACACCCTTGTCTATACCATATAAATGAATTGTTTGTCAGCCTTTCATTTTTTTGTCCCATGCTTGAGGGTCGCTGTGACTACGTCAAATTCTACTATGAAGTCTAGTTTAGCTGTAATTTGATCTGTTGGTTTGGAAAGTGACTTCTATTGAATAATTTATAGAGTCTTTAAGTGACCAATCAAATCTCGTGATTTTAATTTGTCTGCTTGAAATAGTCTCACGGCAGTTAGTGCTGCTACCTTATTCACGTATACATGTAGTGGAGTCAGATTCAGCATTAGCTCTATTGTAGCTATAGGAAATGGTGCCACATCCTCCGTAATTTCAAGACATATCAGCCCCTGCAATTTTTGAAATTTGTTTTGTACTGAGACTTGTACGGTTTTTGGCCAGCATATGCGATCGTGGGTTTATTCACAGTTTGGTATATCCAATATACCATTCTGGGATTTAAGTTCCATGTCCTTCCTACGAGTTTACGGTAAGCTCAGATTGCTATTGTGGCTCTCGAAAGAGCTTTTTCCACATGCGTGTTCCAATTCAGTTTTTAGTTTAAGAAGATAACTAAATATTTAACTTTATTGGAAAATTGTAGTTTATATTACTACTTTGCTTAAATAGACGCAAATAAATCGTGTATTTTAGGATTCCTGCAAAATCGTCTAAAGTAACTTCGCCGCCAATGTTGGTGGCGCTATTTAGCAACAATTTTTACACGGCAGTTGTTCTAAAATAGAGTATATTCTGTATCCCCCACTCTGGCGTAAATAATGTGGCGTGGACAACGCGGTATTAAATTTGAATAAATGTTATCTGCCTAAATACTCGTATTGAAAAATGATGAAAACCATTGTGGTTGTGAGAAGTATCTCTAATAGAAAAATGTTAGACATTAATTTTATTTGCGACTTTTATAACATCATTGCGCATGCGCGTCATATAATAAATGATCAAAATAACGTCATAGTAACTAAATGACTAGATAACATAATATGACAAAGCTCGTAATTTTTATTAGTGTTGAATTCATTAAGAAAAAATAGCTACAATGGAACATAAGATGATAAGTGCTATAGGAGAATATTTTATTAGAAATCAAAAAGAAATGTCTAAACAAACCTAAAAAGTCTGGACGCAGCAAGTGCATTATGGTAGTGAATTTTCATAGAAATGATCTGGCAACAAATATTTTTTATAACTTTTTTTCTTGTAACATTGAAATCTAAATTTTGATGCATAGTTTACTTTTTATACCATAAATCAACTTACCAAATTTGGTTACAATAACTTTTTTATTTTTTGAGATAAAACTTTTTTTGAAATAAAACTTAAAATTTTCCCGAAAAACCCGGTGCGATTTTCCTTGCTAACGAACTTATCCAAGCGAGTTACAAAAGGAAGGTAGGTGCCAAATTTTATCAAAATCGGCCTATTATTTTTGAAGTTATACTCTTAAGTTTTAAATTATATTGTTAAAGTTATGAGTGTGAAACATATTTATATATATATATATATATATATATATATATATATATATATATATATATATATATAAATTGAAACTGACCACAGGTATGGGTACTAGCGTCTAGCGGTGCTATCAGGGCGGCGAGGCAGCGGACGTGCCCCGAGGGAGAGATAATAATTAATTGGGCTCTAGCGGTCTTCATTCGTGCTCAATTGAATTTTTTTTAAATTAAAAAGTGGGGATTTTTCCATTAGTTAATGTTTTCTAAGAAAAGTCACTAAAACATAAAATTTGAGTAAATAAAGTCACTGATATCAATTAAGTCAGAGAGAGGCATCTGGGTAACTGCGACATCGCCATTAGACTGTGATGGTGAGGTCTCCTCCGGAACATAATAGTATAACTACGTTTATCTTATCACATGATCCGGGTTAAAAGCTCAATTGTTGAGACTACACATCATAGATTTATGTTTCACTTGTTACGTAATATTTGTTACTATGAGACAAATAAATAACAATTTACGTACTCTGAAGCAACACAGTTACAGAGTGTGTGCTAGCCCGATACTGCTTTCCTTGAACAGGGCTCCACATCTCCGGTAATTTGAACACATGGGGTTACTGATAGACAGAGGATAGATTAATTCTACCGTTTCCTTGTGAAATAGGAGAAGAGTTCCTGAAGTGCGAGCGGGAAAGCGATAAACAAGCGAGATGAGAGAACGATTGACCGATTCTGCCCAGAACCTAATACAAACTACATTAATTACTTCATGTAATTAGGAAACTCACTTTGGCTGTTACCGAAACACAGAATAGGGACCAGGGAAATGGAAGACCGCTATGCTGTGCTCCGAGTGTTGTTTTGTATAATTTAACTATAGGAAAACTGGTTGTCAAATATCCTTTTCCTCTGCTGGTGCCGCTCGATTGATATAGGAGTGTGAAGAGTGTGCAGAGTGGAATCGTTAAGTGTTAAGTAGACATTAAAATCGAACATAGGCTAATGATCTATCTAGATTGAAAGGTAATTAGTGGTTCGTGTATTTATGATTAATGGTAATTTGGAGAGTAAAACCTAAAAGATAATTAACAAATTGCAGCAATTACAGCAGTCATTTACGTATCTTAAGTATGAAAATTTATTACTGCTTATAACATATATAATATTTAATAAGTACCTAACCGCAACTCAAATACCAGTGCTATGAATACGGATAAGTTGTATGTTCTTGCGCTCTTAGAGTATACAAACGAGGAAGTATTATCACACAACATCAATACGTAAAAAAAGTTAAGGACTTTCTACAACTAAGTTTAATTATTTTCTAAATGTTTTGATTTCTCGCAAAAAAATAAATTGCTTGTTACCTTCAATAATATCAAAGTTAAATAATTGATGGAGCAACTAATTGAGCCCTTGAGCTTACAAACAATAGTTATTTCAAATCTATTAAAATTGCCAATATTTCGTAATTTTTCAATATATATATATATATATATATATATATATATATATATATATATATATATATATATATATATATATATATTAAAAAATTACGAAATATTGGCAATTTTAATAGATTTGAAATAACTATTGTTTGTAAGCTCAAGGGCTCAATTAGTTGCTCCATCAATTATTTAACTTTGATATTATTGAAGGTAACAAGCAATTTATTTTTTTGCGAGAAATCAAAACATTTTGAAAATAATTAAACTTAGTTGTAAAAAGTCGCACTAAAAAAACGCAAATCTGCAAAAACAGCTATTGATGCAGTTTAGGAAAGTAAAAAAAAGTAAGAAAAAATAATAATCAGCCGTCATAGTAATAATAGAAGCAATTCTTATCATTGGTTCAAATTTATTAAACGAAAAGCAAATCTAAATGAAAAAAAAGCTATTAAAACTGTCGAAAATGTCCTCCTTTTGCTAAGACGCACGATTCCACTGTTTACCTCATGGACCGACGGACTCTCAAAAATTCCTGGAATATGGCGAATTATGTCGCATGAAGCCATTATTCTATTTCGCAATTTCTCCTCTGTTTCAATTGGGGTCCGATACCCCAATGAGTTTCCCCATAAAAACGTCCAGACTATTCAGGGCTGGGGATCTAGGACGCCATGGCCTATAGTTGAGTATTTATTAAATTTTAAGAGCTGATTATTATTCGATTGTTTAACAAAATTTAACTCATCTATTTCCCTATAAAAACTACTCTTATTACCCTATAATCAAAGTGAGAAAAGGCAGCAACTAATGCGTCACAAGAACTTTTGTGAAAGTTCTCCCATAAGATTTACACAAATTTCAAACAATCAAATTTAATTACTGATTCACCTGTTTCAAATTCATACATTGCGATTCCTCACAACATGTCAGAAGTATCTATAATCCTTATCTGCCAGGGTTCAGCCATGGTTCCTGAGTACCATGGTGGACAAAAAATATTAGCTCATTTCTCAAATCAACGTCGAACTTACAGTTTATGTCACAAAAGAAAAGGCGGCACATCTGACGACTTGCATTGTAACCGCATGATCATTAGGTTCATTAAATACAAAATCACAGGTAAACCTAGAGACATTCTGATCAAGCTAGATAATATCACTTGGGAAAATATCGAAAACGAACTTAAGACCCAATGTACAGACCCCAGATCCAAAGATCTCTTAATAACAGGCTTATGTACTAGTTAGATGCGAAAAACCCACACTGACACTGACTTTTATAACGCTTTAGAGGACTAGTTAAAAATGTTAAACATATTTCCCTACAAACCTTAGACGATGTTATAAAAGCTTATAAAAAACAACAATACGAAACAGCAGCTGTTACTGCTTGTGAACTTGGTATTGCTGAACCCTATAGCCACTTACGTCTCTTAAATATCCCGAATTTAGGAACAGCACTGCTCGAATGCCACCGCATCGATAACGAACAGATGCAAGTAAATTTCTGAAAAGTAATTAAAGATATGAATCAAGCTCACTTCCATCAGAGCAATAAAAATCCCCAGTCACAAAAACTACTTATGGTTAATAGGAGGGTAAACGATTTCTACCCCAGTTTCCTGAGAATGCCCTAACAAAATTATAACCAACAGTCAACATTTCCACAACCATTTCCAAGCCGAACTATTTAAAACTTAAGGCCAATTTCTCAACAGAGAAATTACCCAACTAACTCTCAAGTTTTCGGAAGAAGAACTAATTAAACAATCGCCCCCGTTCAAATCACCACATTCCTCAATTAAATAATAACCAAGCCTGTCAAGAGCAGGAACAAGAGTCCGCTTATTTGTATCAGGATGACGATGAATATCAACTTGATAAAAACTCTTATAATGAGGAACTTAATAAACCAGAGGAGCAGTATGGTCAAAACCAGAATTTTTCACGATACGGCCTTGGGAACACAATAAAATACACCTTAACAATATTGGTATGCAACTAAAATTGCCCTTTTCCTGCCTTCCTTCTTTAGGGCCTCAAATTCTCATCCACAGTGGTGCTTCTGATAGCATCATGAATCTAGATCTGGCTTACGAATTTTTCAACGAATATATTTACCAAAAACTCTTCGCCATGAAATCCGTTGGCAAAATTTCCATAATTTCCATTGCAATAATATGGAATTAAATTCCCTTATGATTTTCATGTCATGCAATGGCATGATCGTTTCGACGCAATGATTGGTTCAGCTCATTTTCAACAATTTAAAGCAAGTATCAATTACGAAACACAAATAACATTAGGCAAAATAGAGATCCCATTTTATTTTGAACTTAATCCTCAAAATGTTAAACCCTTCAAACAAATATGTATAAATAATATTAGAATTCCTCTTAACATAGAAACTGGAACTGTCTTGATTCTCCAATTATCTGAGAACACTGTAACCGTAGACAAAGCTATAGCTACTTCTCATTCTGGCATTTGCACTATTTCCATTACAAAAAATACATCTGACAACGTCGAGGTCTACTTTAACGAACGGCTCAAAGTCACTCATATACAAAACTATTATGAACTAAACGAACCGATAACACAAGACTAACCTAACATGTTGAAACAAAAGTAAAACACTCAATGCTGAGGAAAAATCATAACTATTTTCTCTCTGCCACAAATCTAAGAACATATTCTATCATGAAAATAGTGATCTTACTTTCACCAATTGTGATAAACATGATCGTAAGGTGATCAACCAGTACATGCGAAATCTTATGGATACCCCTATAATCTCAAAATAAAGATTAAAAACCAAATAAAACAACTATTAGATAATCAAATTGTTAGACCGTGTACATCAAAGTATGCATCCCCTGTATGGATCGTATCAAAACGCATGGACCAATGAAGAAAATGTATATGGCATTTAGTTATCGATTATCGGAAACAAACAACAAATATCCATTAAGTCGAATAAACGAGATACCCGATAGTTTAGGCAAATGCATGTACTTCACTACATTTGATTTGGTCCAAGGTCTTCACCAAATTGAACTAGGAGAAAATAGTATAGAGAAAACTGCTTTCGGCCACTATGAATTTCTGTGCATGCCTTTGGATTGCGTAATTCTCCCAGTACCTTCCAGCGGTTAATTAATAATGTCCTTGGGAAATTCCTCTATAAATCATGTTTCGTTTACTTGGATTACATTGTCACTTTTTATAATTCCTTACAAGAACACTTAGTACACTTAAAAGCTTTTTTTTGAAAATAAAAAGAAGTCAACCGCAAGGTAGAACTAGGCAACACTGGATTTATTGCTAAAGAAGTCGAGTTTCTCGGACACGTGATCACCACCAGAGGAATCCGACCTAACACGAATTAAATTAATGCCATACAAAATTACCCGATACCAAAATCCCAAAAAGAAATAGTCATTTCTCTGTTTGATAGGCTATTAACGCCGCTATATAAAAAAATTGCAAAAATCGCATTCCCTTACCCAAATGTCTTAAGAAAGATTCAAAAAGTGACATTAGGAATACATAATACATAAATGCCTTTAAACAATCAAAATAACTCATTACTAACTCAATATTAACATATCCAGATTTTACAAAAAGTTTTCATATGACCACGGACGCTAATAATATTGCTGTGGGATGTATTTTGTCACACAATGACAAGCATATAGCTTATTATACTCGTACCTTAAATTCTGCAGAAAGAAACAACTCAACAATTAAGAAGGAACTTCTGCCAATAGTAGAAAATACTAAACTCTTTATGTCCCACCTTTTTGGAATAATTTTACGACAGAAACCGACCATAAGCCACTTGTGTGATTAATTTCTATTAAAGTGTCACACTCACATCTAGTGAAATTGCGTTTAAAATTAGAAGAGTTGGACTATGAAATTACATATAAGAGAGGCGATGGAAACGTAGTAGCGGATGCTTTACCTCTTTTCGAAATCAACGCAGTTGAAGACGACGATCTAGCATTAATGTTCAATAATTTAGATCCATTAGTATGAGTATTAAGCGATGACAATCTTAGAGAGCTAGTTATTAACACCCAAGAAGACGAACTACATTCTGACACATTCTGACTACAAAAATTACTACAATAAAATGACAAACGAACCAAACAAGTTTTTTTGAAAAAAAAAATTTTTTTAAAATAAAACTTTAATTTTTTAAACTAATTATATTGTTTTGTTTTCGAGATTAGAAGTACTTTTATAAAAAAAATTCACCATAGCGCATTTGCTGTGCCCAAACGTTTAATACAAATACTTGATGTGGCTCCTCTAAGAAAATCCACTAATGAAGAGATCGAGGTTCTGAATTTTGAAAAAATTGCTTAAAATGAGCATTAACTAGACCGCCTAGGAAACATATCCCATATCCGTGGTCATTTTTGATTTTTGTATGTTTATATATATATATATATATATATATATATATATATATATATATATATATATATATATATATATATATATATATATATATATATATATATATATATATATATATATATATATATATATATATATATATATATATATATATATATATATATATATATATATATATATATGGCTTGGAAAAGTTTGTTAGCCAAGAAAATCCGCCCAGGTTTTTCCAGAAATTTGGTTTTCTTTCGAAATGTTTTTACTCCGGAAATAACAAAGTGATGGCAACCAAAAGTAGTGCGCGTGTTTGAATTATAAAGGGTGAACCATGTACTAAAATTTTGTTCTGCACATAAAAGACAAAATTTATAGGCATTTAAAAAAAATGAAGTTTTTCTCAAAACGTCAAAGTCGCGATTTAAAACGTCAAAATTGGCGAAATTTAGCCAAATACCCTGAAACCAATACTGATTATCAGTGTTTCCAGAAAATTCATTTCAAATATAATGAACTCTGATGCTTTGGCAGTAGTTGTAGTTGAGTTTATCATTTAATAGTGCATAATTTTTAGCTAATTTTCGTAGAAAAAATTCGTTAATTAGGAGACCTCGACTTTTACATTTTAAATATATTTCTTAAAATTAGTGCAAACTAGGCCCCCTAGAATCCATACCCGGGTTTTCTTTCGGTTTTTAACAGTTGTTTTAACTCAATAGGAGGTGAAACATTTTTACGGTAAAACTCAATAAAATTCTTATTATACAAGATACGAGAAACAATTGTATACCTTAATTATAGGGTGTCTTGAGCTGCATCTTATATAAGTAAAATTTTGAGAACCCAATTCCTCACAATACAGTGTTTAGACCTGACGATCGTTTAGCTAACAAATTTAGCGTCATCGGAGGGGTGATGTGGGGATGAACACAGTTTAGTTTATTTATCTCTCTGCTGACGCCAGCTTTGTTAGCGAAAGGATCGTCAGGTGAGGTAAGGCCAGGTCAGGTAAAATTGTACTTATCAGTGCTCATCACAGGCTCCAATCTTCACTCATGGCATTTTATATAATTATTTTGACAGTCAGAGGATGGTCCGTAATGGGTTGGTAATACCTAGAATTTTTTTTGCACATTTCTTTTATTTTTGCATTTTTATCGAAATATGGTACGTTTGTAAAAAAAAATCGATACGTAGTAAGTGCGTTTGGGTAGCGAATTTTCATTAAATGCTTCATAGTTCAATAACCCAATTTTCTTTTAACCTACGATTCGTTAGCTAGGAAACCAGTTTTCTTGGAAAGATTTTGTTGATTCTCGGATAATTTTTGTACATTTTTGAACAATACGTTATTTTGATAAAATATTGTAGATTGTTTCCACTATATAGGTTATACCGGTAACAAAATTGATGCCTGCTTGCATTAAAGAAACATATTTGATATTGAAAACGTTTTTATGAAAATTCACTTCCATAATGCACTTGTTGTGTCCTGACTTTTTGTGACATAGTCAGGTCAGTATCAGCTATTAATACAATATTTAAAGCGATTTATTTTTATCGCTGTCTTTCAGAAGGTATGGCCAATTACCTATGCCAGGGAGCAGTTCTACCTCACCATCCCGCAAATTTCACCGAATCCATGCCTTTCTGTACGTAGGGTAGATATATTTAACTTGATTAACATCACAGGGTGTACGGGACCGACGGTTTTACTCCCCCTTCGAAAAGCAAAACGTGCCAACATTCAACTTGCTCAAACACAATGCCACAACCTTGGTTGGTGTTAATTTTAAAATATATACTGTGGAATTATCCCTCACTTCAAGTCGCACCCACAACCCTTGTATTCAGAGGCACACGTTCTAAATACTAGATCACTGACGTTGCAAGATACTTTTTATAAATGTAATAAATCTTTTGACAATGAGTGCTATAAGAAAGAGTTCTGATTTACATCACACAAACGTGGTTGCCTGTGGAAGATATATAATTCCTGTCTTGCAAATCGATACAATTAGCATTGTTTGGAAACAAATATTTAGCAGGAAGGGAGAGCCTGATTGTATCAAAGGAAAAAGAATTTCAAAAGTAAGGTGACAATAGCATAAAAGCTGTCTGATGGCTTCAAATTACATGCGATTCTTTAGATTCGTGGGGATCTTTTATCTTTTGTTCACACCACTTTGTTTCCTATCTTTTTGTCTGAGCTCAGTGATAAATAACTTTTAACGGAGAAGAAAACTAGAGAATGGAATCACATTGTGTTTACAGAAATCTAATTTAATCAGTGCAACACGATAGAGCTGAATTTTTTTTTTCGGTCTCTCTTTTCTGTGACGATCACAGGTATGCAATTTAATATATAATAAGCTTTTCATTTAGATTAACTGAATGGTGCAACAATAAAAAAAAGTCATCCGGACGTAGAAAATGCGTTATGGAATTTTCATAAAAATGTGTTTAATAGTAAACGCATCTTTTTTTAATGAAAGCAGGCATCAAATTCGCTTACCAGTATATCCTATGTAGTATAAAAATGTGCCAGATTTTACAGGAATAACTCTGTTGGTGGAAAAAATAAAAAGCTTTTCTGAAAATAAACTTAAAATGTCATAAAAAAAAAACGAATCCGACTCTCCGGGCCAACAAACCAAGCTATTTAGCCACCTGTCAAGATATAATTATTCACAAAAAGCTTTTCGGAGAAACTTTAAAAACAAAATTAGCATGAAAATTTGTGACCATTTATTTACAGTTATTATCAATTATTACTACAATGATTTCTACGAAAGCACATTTTTTTACGAAAACTGAATAACTATTTTTATAGCTAAATTTGCTAAAAGAATACTCAAAATTCAAATTACCTACCTAATCTGTAATTAGGATCCAAAAAAATTAAATGTAAATTTTTTTCAAGTTTTCACGCAAATTTGAACAAGTGGAAGTAAAGAAAAATATATGCGGAAAAGGCTCATATTTTCATACAACAAGCTGTCAGAAATGAAAACATTACATCTTAATTCTGCCACTTTAAAGTTTCATTTGACATTTATTTGTGAAAACAACTCATCGGCCACTTATATGTTATGAAAATGTAAACGTAGATAATCCTATCAAATTAATTAGCTCTTGTCTTTTTTGTGCGAAAGCTAATTCAAATATTTTAATTTCTTCGAAAATTTGCTAAATAATCACATAATCTGATCGGTTATTAGAATGGTATGCTGTAAATAATCTCGGCACCATATAAAGATTACTATATTTCGTTTTGGGGCGTTAAAAGAAGTGAGATAAACTTAAGACTTTATTATCGATTAAAATGTACAGTAGAAATAAATATTCAATTCTGTAATGGTTAATACGAATAATAACATATAAAGAAATCGCGGTCGCGTCACATTAGTATTCAAAGTTCTTTGGCTACCATGTATTTGCATGCCGTTACTCACTGCTGGCTCGACTTGCCTACTGCTACTACTCAACTGAAGGCGGTTGGCGGTTCTAGCGGCGCTGCAGTACTTGTCGTCCTTGATCCTGTGTGCGTCGCCGCTGACGTTGGACCGTACTTGGTGCACGCTCTTTGCCTTTAATATATTTTCTACAGTATGCGATTATAAATGTTAATATTTCCAAAACTAGATTCTGTGGGTATAAGGAGTGTTATATTATAAACTTGAAACAGAGGGTCCTCACTTCTAAAACAAAAAAACACAGGCTGTTCCATTTGAAAAAATTGAGTTATGGCAGGTTTGATATTTTTCAAATTCAGTCACATCGCATTTCGATTTTATCGACGAATAATCTAAATTAAAACCTTTCTGAATCCGTTATTTTTGTGACACTCTGCTCTCTATTGGTAAAAACGCCGTATCATAATTTTCGTTATGTGCCAAAAACTAAAAAATTCCAAAACAATAATAAAAATAACTCGAAAAGGATATCAAATTTCTTTTTCTTACAAACATGCATTATAGTATGTTGGACAATGCAAAAATGCAATAATATAAGTGGTGTATATGAGAGGTGTTCGATTAAAGCAAAAAGAAAACTTGTATTGCCAGTGACTTTGGTCGAAATACTTTTCATAAGATGCAGCCCAAGACAGCCTATAATTAACGTATAATTTTTTTTTGTATCTTGTATAAGAATGACAATATTTAGCTTTCGCATAGAAATGCGTCCCTCTGATTAGGCGTAAACAGATAGAAACATAAACTAACCCCGTGTATGGGTTCTAGGGGGACTAGTTTGCGCTCATTTGAAGAAATCTTTACAAAATTCAAAAGTCGCGGTCCACTCAATATCGAAATTTTTCCACGAAAGTTCGCTAAAATTACAGACTATTTAACACTATAACTAAACATATTCCCTAAGTACCAGCGAAAGGGTCTATTTCAAATGAATTTTAACACTAAGTGAGTGGTGAACGTGTCGCCACCTGGTTCGGAACCAAGTACTATGTTGTCACGCCCGCTCCAAATAACACAGAGTGTTAAAAATAGAGACGGTATACAACTAACTAACAATTTAAAAAAATTGTTAGCCCTGGCCCATTTCTACCCCAATATAGGGACAAAGTATGTAAGACTAGATGCATTCTCGCAACAATTAGAACCGTAGACCGGTTTCGCTCTCATTAGAGCTCTTCAGTACGGCATACTAATTGTAGCAAAAAATGCACCAAAAATAACACGGCTATCGTATAGCCAGTCTTAAAACACTAAGTGAGTGGTGAACGTGTCGCCACCTGGTTCGGAACCAAGTACTATGTTGTCACGCCCGCTCCAAATAACACAGAGTGTTAAAAATAGAGACGGTATACAACTAACTAACAATTTAAAAAAATTGTTAGCCCTGGCCCATTTCTACCCCGATATAGGGACAAAGTATGTAAGACTAGATGCATTCTCGCAACAATTAGAACCGTAGACCGGTTTCGCTCTCATTAGAGCTCTTCAGTACGGCATACTAGTTGTAGCAAAAATGCACCAAAAATAACACGGCTATCGTATAGCCAGTCTTAAAACACTAAGTGAGTGGTGAACGTGTCGCCACCTGGTTCGGAACCAAGTACTATGTTGTCACGCCCGCTCCAAATAACACAGAGTGTTAAAAATAGAGACGGTATACAACTAACTAACAATTTAAAAAAATTGTTAGCCCTGGCCCATTTCTACCCCAATATAGGGACAAAGTATGTAAGACTAGATGCATTCTCGCAACAATTAGAACCGTAGACCGGTTTCGCTCTCATTAGAGCTCTTCAGTACGGCATACTAATTGTAGCAAAAATGCACCAAAAATAACACGGCTATCGTATAGCCAGTCTTAAAACACTAAGTGAGTGGTGAACGTGTCGCCACCTGGTTCGGAACCAAGTACTATGTTGTCACGCCCGCTCCAAATAACACAGAGTGTTAAAAATAGAGACGGTATACAACTAACTAACAATTTAAAAAAATTGTTAGCCCTGGCCCATTTCTACCCCAATATAGGCTTGTCAGCTTGTTATTTGGAGCGGGCGTGACAACATAGTACTTGGTTCCGAACCAGGTGGCGACACGTTCACCACTCACTTAGTGTTTTAAGACTGGCTATACGATAGCCGTGTTATTGTTGGTGCATTTTTGCTACAATTAGTATGCCGTACTGAAGAGCTCTAATGAGAGCGAAACCGGTCTACGGTTCTAATTGTTGCGAGAATGCATCTAGTCTTACATGAATTTTAACATTTGAGTAAAATGAAGAACAATGACGGTTGAAGCTTAAACTTTAGCTTTTGTAAAATACAATGCTGGTGACATTTTCCGTATATAAGCCGTATTAGTTTCAGGTTCTTTGCCTAAAAGTAGCCAATTTTGACGTTTCAAATCGCGACTTTGATGTTTTAAGAGAAAAAACTATTATATTTTCAAGTTTATGCTTATTTGTATGGCACATTGTATGATTATTTAGACAAGTAGGTACATACAAATATATGGGGAAAATATTTGGGAAATATGTTATTTCTTGGCCTTTTTTGGGCCAAAAACCTTAATCTTTGTCTGCAGCATACAATCGATTTTGTTATCCACACAAAATATTAGGTTTTTTTGCGTTTCTCTGGTCATCGGTGGCGCCCAAACTTTTTGTCTTTAAATGCCTATAACTTTTTCTTCTGTTAACCTACAGATTTAAATTTTGGTACATTGTTTACTTTTAAACCTGTGAACGAAACTTAGTTGCCCCAACTCTGTGATTTCTGGAGGTTATAAAATTAAAAAACAAACTTTTCCGGTAAAACAGGACTGCTTTCAAGTCATTTTTAAAAGCAAGATACTAACCAGATTTAAGAGACATCGGCCCATTACTTGGGTTATTGATGCGATACACACACATACAGAAATATATATATATATATATATATATATATATATATATATATATATATATATATATATATAACTCCACACAACCGTGAGGTGTCGATGCTGTTAACGCAGGGGTTGAAGAAGAGAATGTATAGTGAGAGGGTGCTTAGGGCGGGCAAGAAGTTTACGGGAACTATGATTAATTACAGTATTTATTTAATAAAGTGTGGCACTAATGGTTTATCAGCTTGTTATCAGTATATATATATATATATATATATATATATATATATATATATATTCATATATATATTTCTTTATTAAATTATATGGTGTGAACGAACTGGCGCCCAACGTGGGTCCGACGACGTTCGCCGCCAGCTTCGAAGTTAGCTTCGACTAGTCATGAAGCCCACGGATACAGCGACGTTGACGTAGCTAATCTGTCTAGGTAAATAGATAATAACATGGTGACGCCGCTATTAAAATCCAATTCGGAATCAGGACCTACTTCCCGCATCCTACCGCACAGAAGGAGATTACCACGGAGATGCTGAACCTGTCTGGATTACACCGATCAACCCCACGTTATTGAGTCAACCTGACAACTTGACAACTCCGCACTAATTTGAATATGTTTATCCATACAAACATATAAAAATTGATATTAACCCCGGTTATGTGTTCTAGGAAGCTTAATTTACGTTCATTTGAAATTTTTTTTGTTAAATTCAAAAGTCACAATCTTCTCATTAGTGAATTTTCTTTAATATATATATATATATATATATATATATATATATATATATATATATATATATATATATATATATATATATATATTTATATATATATATATATATATATATATATATATATATATATATATATATATATATATATAATATATATATATATATAATATAATTAGATGATAATAATATATGTATGCTCATCATCGTAAATTGCAACTGTGCGGCACCTGCAAAAAATAATAAAACAACAAAAAGTGTTCGCAGCAAGTACATTATGGTGGTGAATTTTCTTACGAAAATCTTTTATGCGTCAAGTGGTACAAAATTTTTTGATATTAAAAGCTTAGAACTTTTTTCTTATAACTTGAAGATCAAAGTACGTAGGATACCTTCTATAGTAGAAACATGCTTGGACGCATTTTGTTGCAATCGCTTTGTTTTTCCGAAAGAAAACCCACAATCTTGCCGGAACACCTGGTCTGATTCCTCTGTATAACAAACTTATTCAAGCCACTTGTAAAAGGAAGGTACCTGCCAACTTTTATCAAAATTGGCCCATTATTTATATATAAAAATTGAAACCGACCCCGAATGTTTCTAGAGGTCCTAGCTCGAGCTCTTTTGAGGACATTTATTTAAAATACAAAAGTCTGGATTTCCTTGTTTGTGAATTTTTTTCAAAATGCAGTAAAAAGGGGAATTACCCCAAAAAACCACAAATATTATAAAAGAGAATCACGCGCCAGATACGTATTTTCACAACAAGTTGTCGCTAAACTTTACTATGGTGATTCTTCTTTACGCCTGTCTCTATACACAGTGTTCGACCTCAGTTGTCTACAAATATAAAAGTATGGACGCAACAAGTGCGTTATGGTAGTGAATTTTCATAGAAATGATCTGCGCATTTTTAACGTAATTTATACATGCGCCAAAAAAAATCTGTAAGAATTATTATATTTTGTTTATCCCACCAATATTTTATTTTTTCCCTCCTCGTGTAACCTCCAGGAGACCATCATAATTTCTTCATTAAATACTTATTTTTTTTTTAATCAGAAGTCCAAATTTTGGTATGTAGTTTAGTTTTAGTAACATAAACTTGCAAACTAAATTTTGCTCCACAGCCTCGTTATTTTTGGAGATACAAAAATTTTCCCAGAAACACAGGTTCGATCGTTTTAGCTAACGAACTCGTCCAAGCCACTTACAAAAGGAAAATGCCTGCCAGCGTGGGTACTAAATTTAAAAAATAACACAATGAGCTTCACAGGCAACGATAAATTTGATTTAGAAAACCATTTTTGTTATTTTGTTTGCAGAAAGTGTTTCGGTTGAGTGGACTAAAACGGATCGTCCAAGCGACTAATAAGGAAAAATACCTGCCACGTTTATAATTTGGCAGGTACATTCGTCTTGTAAATAAAAATTTAATTATTTTATTATATTTATTTAATTTAATTATTAAAATCAGAAACACGCTTAGATCTCCTCCTGGATGCATAAACTACAAAAAATATTTATTGCAAACAGCCCTCAAGAAAGTTACGGGACCAAGAGTGGATAGGGGTGTTGGACGGTGAAGAAGATAAAAAGCAAGTGTGATCGAAAAGTGCGAAAAAAGTAGCTTAGTTAGACCTCTATAAGCTGCCTTTATCCCATGTTGCAGCTAGACCTCCTTAAAATTTTGTTTATCACGCCCAGAACGCCTGTATTTACCGCAGGCCCCGTAACTTTCTTGCGGGTTGTTCCCAAGAAATTTCCTTGTTTACAGTGTTCTTGTTTATGCCTTGAGGGTGGTTGTATGCATGCAGAAGGAAAAGGAAAACCTCTGCGACAAAGCAGCGAACCAGGGTTTTAAATTTGAGTTAAAATTGTTACCCCATTTCATTTGTTTAAAATATTTTTCCAAAAATGAAATTAGGTTGCCTTGTTTGTCAGTCTTATATAGAGAGCTATATATCATTTACAAGGAGTGCGGATACAGCAACGGTAAATAGGCGTTGAAAAGGGTCTGGGTGCAGCAAAGACATTATTTGTAAAAATATTTGTAATCTGATAACTCAATTTCCTATTAAGGTAGAATCTTCAATCTTGTACCATAGTAACACCTATGTAAACGCAGCCTAAGTACTAAATTAGATAAAAAATCGGGACGCAGCAAGTGCGTTATAGTAGCGAATTTTCATAAGAATTTTACACTGATATTATACGGCATATTAGTAAACTTAATACTTTAAACATACAGAGACCTTCAAGATCTTTTTCATAAGTCCTAGTATGCGCACATCTGAGGAATTCTTTCGAAAGTGTTACTATCGATGTCTCTCTATTCTCATAATAATCTTGTACTCTAACTCCTTTTTAATAAAAATGCCCAAGGAAGAATACCCGCCATATTTGTGATTTGGCAGGTACATTCCCTTTGTAAATAATTAAGTTTTTTATACAAAACTTTTGTGACTTTAATGAAATTTGTAACACAATTTTTTTTTTGAAGAGACTTGCAGTACTTACATATATCTCTGCCAAACTATAATTTTCTATTTACCTGTGGCTAATGGATTCGTCTGAAGCCATACCAAAGCTGTTTTGTCACACACACACACACACATAATTTTCTAGCTCCATAGAAAATAAAAACTTATTCAAATAATCGCTAACTGGGACCTCTAAAACAGGTCTTCCAGGTCCACTTAAATTTAAAGAATTAGTTTTACTAATATACCTTACTAATAGTATAGAATTCTTATAAAAATTCACTACTGTAATGCACTTGCTGCCTCCCGAACAGTTTTATAACACTTCCAATTTCATCAAGCGTCTGATATTCTGTGCTGAAATTAAATAAGGGGTTGAGTGCGAGAGGTGGAATATCTTTTTTTTTGCTTAAACGGCGTAAAAAGCTCAAAACATATAGAAAACTCGATTCTGCAAGGAATTTTTTTTCTGTCGTTCTGTTGGTCGGTCGGTTTGTCGGCCTGTATGCCTGTCTGTTAGTAGGCGCGAGCTTTCAAACGAGTTGACATACAATCTTCAAATTTGTATCCGACAATGAAACGCTTCAAGTTGTTTTGGGGTAAGATCTCTTCAGAGGGTAGGGGATAAATAGAGGGTGATTTGGTGAAAATTGGCATTTTTTCGTTAAAAATCTTGAGTAGGATAACGTTTCAGTTATGAGTTTATGGATACTGGAATACGAATATTTTCTTTATGACCAAGTTATCGACCCCATACTCAGTTCATGAGAATGTCTTTCTGAGGAGAGTAGATTACCACAGCTATCTGGAAGTTATGATTCAATTTGCAGCACTATCTTTCCTAAAAAACCAGTATCCTCTAGTTCTAAAATACAAAATGCAGGCTGTTCCACAAAATTGAGTTACTACAATTTGAACTTTTTTAAATTCAGCCACTACTGGAGAGCAGTCTGTGTATGGCATCTCAATTTTTTCAACGAATATTTATAACAAAACCTCTCTAAATGCGATGTTATTGTAAGACTTCGCTATTTATTGGTAAAAACGCCGTATCAGTTAGTGGCCACGATAACTTTAGGAGGAATTGAGATAACGTCTTCAAATTTGGTATACAGTTAGCAGCCAACAAACGAACGGTTTGGATTGTTTTTGGGTAAAATCGTTCCTGGGAGTAGGGAATGAGTCGGCCGTGATTTTGTGCAAACTGTCATTTTTTCGTTAAAACTCGAGTAATATAACGTTTTAAGGTTTGTTTATTAGAAAATTTTCAATTTTATCCAACATCTGAAATTACATGCTAAAATTAAATTAGGCATATAATGTGTGGGGGTAGAATATCGGTGATAGAAACATAGAAATTTTGTTTTGCTAAGACCTCGAAAAAAGTCTCGAAAAATATATAAAAATTGATTCTGTAAGGATTTTTTTGTTTTGTTTTCCGACCTGTACGTTTGTCTGTTAGTTGGTGCAATAACTTTTCAGTGAATTGAGATATTGTCTTCAAATTTAGCATACAGTTAGCACCTGACCAACTACCGGTTCGGGTGGTTTTTGATGAAAATTGATATTTTTTCGTTAAAACTCGAGTAAACTAACGTTCCTGGCTTCCTCACTTATTTAATATTCTGTGATGAAATTAAAGTAGGGGTTGAATGTGAGGGGGTGAATATGAATTCAGTTTTGAAAGAATATTACTTTAGATTATTAAGTGTACGAAGAGTTAATTCCTCCCATTATTTTGTCAATGAGAAATTCACATCTCACCATAAAATTAGCTGCGGTGATGGTCTGAATTTATCACTTGTGTGGTGTCATAAAAGTAAGAGAATAGCGAAATAACTCTGAAGGTTCAAGTCGTGGCGAAAAAAGCTTCAGATAAGGATTTCTTTCCTGGATATTTGATGGTGACCTTGGATTTTATCTTAACGGTCACTTTCACGGTCAAATCAAGGTTAACCTAATATTTTACATGAAATTCAAGTAGCCGTTGATCATGTAGAAGTGAAATATTAACTTGTTTTGTAATTAAGCAATTTACAGAAGATTTGGTACACAGGCAGCAGTTCACAACCTGATTATTTGTGAAGCCAGAGAAGTAGTCTACAAGTGTGTATTTAGAAGATCGCTTTGAAAAAAAATGAAAGAAATTGTGAGTTGATTGAAGAAGCTGACACTTTACTATTAAAAATCGAGTAATTAATATAATTAATTTATGGGTACAGGAATACGAATACTTTCTTTGTGGTCAAGTCATGTACCGTAAATACATTTCATAGAATGTAATTCTGAGGATAGTAAATTATCACAACTATGTGGGAGTTATGACGCAATTTGCAGTACTATATTCCGTACTTAAAATTTGATCGAAAATGCAAAAATGCATTAACCTAAGGGGTGTCAAAAAAGAAGTTTGTGTCACCAACGTCTTACCGGCCTCCCTTTAATTGCAAAACTAATTCTATAAGATGCAACTCAAGACAGCCTATAACTAACGTACGTATCTTCCATAGTAACGAATATATTGAGCTTTACCGTAAAAAAATCGGCAGCCTCTATACCTATCAGTAAACAGATAAAACTGAAACTGACCCGGGTATGAGTTCTATGGTGCCTAGTTCGCCTTCATTTAAATAAATATTTTTGACATTCATAAGTCTCGGTCTCTTCTAGATCGAATTTTTTCTACGAGAATTTGCTAAGAATTCTAGATTTATTAAACCATAATGTATCTAACTGCAACTACTGCCAAAACATGAATGAAATGGTTTATTTGAAATGAGCTTTCTATAAAATGTATTAGTAAAATAAAAGACAATAAGGGTTGAAGCTGAAACTTAATGCTTTGTAAAACTCACTTTTTATGCCATTTCATTTACGTAACCCGTAATCAGTTTAGGTTATTTATGTGAAAATTGTCAATTTTGAGGTTTTAGATCGCGACGTTGACGTTTTCAGGAAATAAACTATACAGTTTTCAAAGTAGGCTTTCTGGTATTTATTAGACTTTTTCCCCATGAAAACTTAACCTTGGTCTGTATAATACAATAGATTTTGTTATTCATGTAAAATATTGTTACAAAGCACTTCAATAGACGTAGGTGCGGTGTTGCCACATCTCCAGAATTTCCCCAACATCTGGGAATTTTTGCACAATCTGGCAACACCGCCTCCCCACCCCCTGGGGGTGCCTGGGGTGACCCCCCTCAGGCGAAGTCTCAACCCTCTAGGACCAGAAATAACGAAGTTACCAACTTGTGCCCCGTCGGAACGGATAACTGAGGTCTGCACATTCCGAACACCCTGTATATACACCCTGTATACGCAGAGAACCCTTACACCCTGTATACGCAGAGAGATCTTATAGTTCGAGAAACATCTCTTGTGTAGCATAGGAGTGGTGACCACATTTGGATCATCCTGTATACACATCCCCCTGTATACACACGGGACCGATCTGTATTCACAGAACCTTCTAGTAAAAGAAGGTCCTGGAACGTTCTGGAATGGAATGCTCTAGAAAGGAGGGGAAGGTACGGCGAGTATATAAAAGCGAAAGCAAGCCAGCCCGAGTTAGTTCAGTTCAGTAAGAGAATGTGGTAGTGACTTGAAGAAGCAGTGTAAAGTGTTAAGAGAGTAGTGACTGTAGTACCAGATTAGTGACTTTTGTTGAGAGTAGTAATTGTAAGGCCAGTAAATGAAGTGTTTTGTGAGAGAGACATTCTAGAAATTTTATTGTATCCATATTTAGAGTGTAAATAAAGTTGTTTTGTTAAAATTTAAAGTCTCACTTATCCAGAACCCGGAGTAAACGCAACAATTTGGTGTCAGAAGTGTGGGATAAGTGAGTGAAGAAGTGAACAAGCAAGCTAGCTGTAAATGGTAAACACCAGATCGACTGACTACGACAAGATGGCTGAAATCAAAGAGTTGATGGACTTACTAAAAAAGCAACGCGAAGAAGACGAACAACGACGACAAGAAGAAGAAAGAAGACGGCGCGAAGAAGACGAACGACGGCGGCAAGAAGATAAAGAAGACCTCAAGAGGCAACGCGAAGAAGACGAACAACGGCGACAAGAAGATGAAAGAAGACGACGCAAAGAAGACGAACAACGACGACAAGAAGAAGAAAGAAGACGGCGCGAAGAAGAGGAACGACGGCGGCAAGAAGATAAAGAAGACTTCAAGAGGCAACGCGAAGAAGACGAACAACGGCGACAAGAAGATGAAAGAAGACGGCGCGAAGAAGACGAGAGAAGACGACAAGAGGAGGAACAGAGGCGTCTTAAAGATAAAGAAGAACTCAAGAAGCAACGCGAAGAAGACGAAAAACGACGACTAGAAGACAAAGAAGACCTCCGAAGTATGTTTCACAATATGAGAGTCGATGTAAAAGAGGAAATTGAACTGATCAACGAACAAATAGAAAATGTGAACAGTAAAGTAGAAAATGTAACAGAAAATGTAAAGGATTGGAACAAACGATGGGAAGAAGTGGAGGGGTTGAAAGAACAAATGAAGATGATGATGAAAGGCACAGAAGTCAGACATAGAGAACTGGCAGAGCAGGTGATGGGCCAGACTGACAGAACTCAACCAAGAGGAGTTACTGGAATGTCCCCAGTTCAAAATCGTCCGGAAGAAGGTATACCAATCGTGCAGCAGCCTCATGGAACCTTGAAGCCGCCGACTTTTGACGGAGAAACATCGTGGCCCATGTACAGGAGGCAGTTTGAGGCGGCAGCTCTCAGCAATGGGTGGAGCGAACAACAGGCAGCAACTGCTCTAATTCTCTCGCTTAGAGGTAAAGCCCTAGAGATCCTCCAGAACATCCCGGAGTCGAAACAGCAAAACTACTTAACAGTGATACAGGCCCTAGATTTGAGATATGGTAACAAGTACATGAGCCAGGTCTACCAGACACAACTAAAGTCAAGGGTCCAGAAGCCAAATGAGACGCTGCAAGAATTTAGTGCCGAAGTGGAGAAACTTGTGCGACTGGCATATCCCCAAGCCCCAGAAGAATTTGTCAACCAGATAACCGTCCAGACCTTCATCGATGGGGTACTTGATAATGAAATGCAACAAGCTTTAAGGCTCGGAAGGTTCAAAACACTTACAGACTGCGTCATTTATGGTTTGGAATTTGAAGCAGCCAAGAATGCATCTCAACCTCGCCGAAACAGGCTGCGCGAAGTGAAGGAGATAGAGGACCATGCAGACACGACAGAGGAACTAAGGCGAGAAATCAAGTTGATGAAGGAAGCCATAAGCAAGCTCACTGCAACGGTTGGAGCACGTAGGACGAAAGCAGATTGGTCAGACATAGAATGCTACAAGTGTGGTAGGAAAGGACACATAAGTAGGCAGTGCTTACAAACCCAACAGGTGGCTCGCAGAAGACAAGAATATACCAACAGGGAGCGCCATCAGGGAAAACGACCTGACGCCAGTGTAGGTGGGCGACACGTGGCATGCGAGACCCAAGGCCTCAAGGTCAGGGTCTCCACTATCCGACGCTACCGCGAGAGCCTCGTTATACCTGGCAGCATAGACGGAAGGCAATGCAGTTTCACCATCGATGCTGGTGCTACTAGATCCGTTGTACGTCCAGACATGTTGCCAAACAGGTCGGCACTCACGACCAACAAACAGCCTGTGTTGGAGACGGCAAAAGGAGATAGGATACATGTGCATGGAGAGGCCACTGTTTTCATTAGGCTGGGCAGTACTGAGCTACAGGTAAGGGCTGTCGTCGCAGAAATCGTCGACGAATTTATTCTGGGCCTGGATTTAATGGAAGATTTAGATGTCCTGTCAGTAGACTTCCAGAATAAGATCTTGAAAATCGGTAACGAAGAGTTGTATTTATCTCCAACAGCAGGCGAAGCTAATCCCAGGGTGAGACTTGTTGTCGACGAGGATACACGGATTCCTGGTAACAGTGAGAAGATTGTCAGAGCCAGACTAGAGAAGAAACTTGATGGTATGTCTGCTCTCATAGCGGAGCCCCTAAAAGATAGACATGATGGTGCCCTCGTCGCACGATGCTTAGTAGACCCGAAGAGGACAATACCCATAAGAGTGGCTAACGTGCAAACTAACAGGGTCACATTGAAGAAAGGTGAGGTTATCGCCACTTGCGAGCCCATTGACCGAGTGACGTTGTCAAGAAAGGTGACACCCACGGCATTAGACAGAAGACTGCCAGTAGAAATGGTAGAGCGGTTCAAGAATTCTTGGGGCCAATTGAATGACATGGAGATGGAAATGGCCCTGAAGTTCGTATTGGAGGAGGCCGATATTTTCGCTCAAGATAAAATCACAGGTCGTACGAGTCTAGTGCAACACAGAATTAATACTGGCGACGCAAGACCAATTAGACAGCCGCCGAGAAGACTGCCTTTTGCCAAGCAATCAGAAATCAAGGCGATGGTTAACGAAATGCTGGAAGATGGTGTGATCGAGGAGTCTAATAGTCCTTGGTCGTCCCCAGTAGTTTTGGTCACCAAGAAAGACGGCACTATGAGATTTTGCGTGGACTATAGGAAGCTGAATGATGTCACCAAGAAGGACAGTTATCCCCTGCCCCGGATCGACGACACTTTAAACACTTTGGCCGGATCAAAGTGGTTCTCTACATTAGACCTGAAAAGTGGCTACTGGCAAGTAGAACTCCATGAAGACGATAAGGAGAAGACTGCTTTTTCAACCGGGAATGGGTTGTACCAATTCAAGGTCATGCCATTCGGCTTATGTAATGCTCCTGCCACATTCGAGCGACTAATGGAGTTAGTGCTGAGAGGACTGACATGGGAAACATGCCTGGTGTATCTCGATGATGTCATGGTGATTGGAAGGACTTTCGATGAACACCTGTCGAATCTGAAGCAAGTTTTCTCCAGGCTGAGAGGTGCCAATCTGCAACTTAATCCCAAGAAATGCGCCCTCTTCCAGAAGAAAGTGAGTTTCCTCGGACATGTCGTTTCTGAGAAAGGGATAGAAACTGATCCAGAGAAAATAAAGGCAGTAAGAGACTGGCCTGTGCCGAGGAACAAACATGAGGTCAGAAGTTTTCTGGGACTTTGCAGCTACTACCGACGCTTTGTAAAGTACTTCAGCAGCATTGCGAAACCTCTGCATAGCCTGACTGAAAATAAGGTTGAGTTCATCTGGTCACCAGATTGCCAAGAGTCTTTTAGAGAACTCAAACATCGTCTTCTCACTGCTCCTATACTGGCTTATCCTCGGGACGAAGGACTGTTCATACTGGACACTGATGCTTCCCAGTATGGCATTGGGGCAGTACTCTCGCAGCTCCAAGCCGGAGAAGAAGTTGTGATAGGCTACTTCAGCAAAACGTTCGGAAAAGCAGAAAAAAATTACTGTGTAACCCGGAAAGAACTGCTGGCAGTTGTAAGATCCATCGAACATTTCCACAGCTTCCTGTACGGAAGAACATTCCGCGTGAGGTCAGATCACTCTGCTCTGCAATGGCTTCTGAACTTTAGAAATCCTGAAGGACAGATAGCACGATGGATAGAGAAACTGCAGAGCTACGACTTCCGGATTGAACATCGAAGAGGAAGAAGTCACGCCAATGCAGACAGCCTGTCGAGAAGACCATGTTCAGTGCATGAATGTAAATTTTGCGAGCGACAAGAGAACAAAGAGATCGACAAAGTAACTCATCAGATCAAACAACTGGTGGCAGGACAGAAGAATAACACCGATCTAGACGTAAATCTTGAATACATCAGAGACGCACAGAAGACAGATCCAGACTTGAAAAATATTAGAGAATGGCTACAAAAGGGGAAAAGACCTGAGTGGCACGATGTGTCCCGGTTTGGGGCGGAGGTTAAAGGATACTGGCTACAATGGGACTCATTGTGTCTAAAGAATGACATGATCACTCGAAAATGGGAAACTGCCGATGGTAGAGACTGTATATACCAGACCGTCGTGCCAAGTGAGTGCATAAGCAGTGTTCTTCAAGAGCTACACAATAGTAGAAGTGGAGGCCACTTTGGGGTCAACAGGACTCTTGCCAGAGTGAGAGACCGCTTCTATTGGATAAACTGCCGAAGAAGCGTGGAAGAATGGTGCAAAAGGTGTGACCAATGTGCTTCAAAGAAAGGACCAAAGACCCGATCCAGAGGAAAAATGATGCAGTACATCTCAGGTACACCGTGGGAGAGAGTTGCCGTAGACATCGCAGGACCTTTTCCCATCACAGAGTCTGGGAACAGATACATAATGGTGGCGATGGACTACTTCTCGAAATGGCCTGAAGTTGCGCCGATCCCCAACCAAGAGGCAACGACCGTAGCAGAAGCCCTGATGGAAAATGTCATATCACGGCATGGCGTACCCTTGGAGATTCACACCGACCAGGGCCGGAATTTCGAATCAGAGGTCTGGAAGAGCCTAATGGACTTGCTAGGCATAAAGAAAACGAGAACAACGCCACTCCACCCTCAATCAGACGGCATGGTAGAACGGCATAACAGGACCATCAATCAGTATCTTGCTATGTTTGTCGACGAGAATCAGAGAACCTGGGACAAGTTGATACCTCTGTTCCTCCTAGCTTACAGAAGCTCTCAGCATGAATCTACCGGCTACACTCCATCCATGATGTTGACCGGCAGAGAGATGCGGTTACCAATCGACATGACGAGACCACCACCGAACGAGGACATAGCGGACCTAGCTACGTTACCTGAGTATGTCGCCGACCTAGAAGGAAAACTGCGCACTATACACAGATGTGTCAGAGATAGGCTCCTCTTAAGCAGTGACCGGATGAAGATGCGCTTGGATCGCAGAGCAACACCCCATACATTCAAGGAAGGTGATGCAGTGTGGCTGTACCAACCAACAAGGAGAAAGGGCCTCAGTCCCAAACTTCAGAAACCATGGGAAGGGCCATACTTGGTGACTAAGAAAATCAACGACCTAGTCTACAGAATCCAGCTGTCTCCAAGAACTAAACCCAAAGTTGTTCACATAGAGAGGTTGAGTCCCTATCGGGGCAACGAACCCCCAAGTTGGCGGCCGGTAAATACTGTTCGGGACGAACAGTCTTAAGGAGGGGGGCAGTGTTACAAAGCACTTCAATAGACGTAGGTGCGGTGTTGCCACATCTCCAGAATTTCCCCAACATCTGGGAATTTTTGCACAATCTGGCAACACCGCCTCCCCACCCCCTGGGGGTGCCTGGGGTGACCCCCCTCAGGCGAAGTCTCAACCCTCTAGGACCAGAAATAACGAAGTTACCAACTTGTGCCCCGTCGGAACGGATAACTGAGGTCTGCACATTCCGAACACCCTGTATATACACCCTGTATACGCAGAGAACCCTTACACCCTGTATACGCAGAGAGATCTTATAGTTCGAGAAACATCTCTTGTGTAGCATAGGAGTGGTGACCACATTTGGATCATCCTGTATACACATCCCCCTGTATACACACGGGACCGATCTGTATTCACAGAACCTTCTAGTAAAAGAAGGTCCTGGAACGTTCTGGAATGGAATGCTCTAGAAAGGAGGGGAAGGTACGGCGAGTATATAAAAGCGAAAGCAAGCCAGCCCGAGTTAGTTCAGTTCAGTAAGAGAATGTGGTAGTGACTTGAAGAAGCAGTGTAAAGTGTTAAGAGAGTAGTGACTGTAGTACCAGATTAGTGACTTTTGTTGAGAGTAGTAATTGTAAGGCCAGTAAATGAAGTGTTTTGTGAGAGAGACATTCTAGAAATTTTATTGTATCCATATTTAGAGTGTAAATAAAGTTGTTTTGTTAAAATTTAAAGTCTCACTTATCCAGAACCCGGAGTAAACGCAACAATATGTTGGTCTTGTGCAAGTCTCCCTTCACCAGTGATACCCACTTTTTCAATGCTTATAACTTTTTTCCTTTAACTTAGAGATCTAAGTCTCCACGCGTCGCTTGCTTTTTGTAATATAATTATGCGTACCAAATTTGGTTAACGCAGCTTTCTTATTTCCGGAAATACAAATAATTTCCTAAAAAAGCCCAAATTTTTCTGAAAAAGTGGTTCGATTTGCCTGGCAAACGAACTTATCCAACTTAGCCACTTGTAAAAGGAAGAAACTTAAAAGAATTGATCAAAATCATGCCAAGAATATCTGAATTGGACTATATAAGAGATACTTGATGAGAGGAGTGTAGTTTATTCTGAAACTTCTTAGTATGACACTGTAGTTAGATTGTTTGTAACATTTTGACAAGGTGCTATACAGTGATATATATATATATATATATATATATATATATATATATATATATATATATATATATATATATATATATATATATATATATTCTCACTTTAATACAATAATGGCAAAGCTAAAGATTAGAGTTTTATCACTGTTTGCTGGAGCTTCAAGTAGTGTCTGCTTTACATTAAAACACCTTTTACACAGAGAGAAATACACAAGTTGCAACACATTAATGTCAGAAAATAGTTCATTTTATTGCCAGAGTAGCACATAAACTAGAGATATCACAGGAGAAAAAGACAGAAGCACATAGATCAGACTTGATTCGTAATTATTTTGAGCAATAAAACGTCCTAAGCATGGATAGAAGCAGGTTTATATTCTACAGACACGAAACATTCGTAGAGGAAATGCGTGTGAGTGTTCTACAGATGAGTTTGTTTAAGTGTACTCTATTAAATGCTAAGGATACAATCCTTGAGTCCAGAATATTCATTGGTTACCTTAGAGACTGCCTAACAGAATAAAGTAATGAACTAACCAGAGAAAACGAATTTCCACCGCGGAGGCAGGCAAAAATAAAACTTAATAAACTAAGGTCACTAGAGGACTTAACAGATTATAACATACAGAATATCTACCTCTTTTCCCAAATAAAATCTGCTCTGTAAACCTTCTTTTTAGAGCCTCGGTGGTTTAGTGGTAAAAACGTGTGCCTCTCAACCAAAAGATACTGGGCTCGATCACAGGGTTTTCCTTTCACTGTTTCAGTACATACTGTACAATTAACATCAACCGAGGTTGTGGAATTGTATTTGAGCAAGTTGAATATCTGCACGTTCCGCCCTTCGAAGGAGGCGTAAATTCGTAGGTCCCGTGCCCATACAATGTTGGGCACGTTTAAGATCCCTACTTTCCTAACAGAAAAAGCAGCGGTACGGCAAAATTTCTAGGATAGTGAGGTGAAACTGCTCCCTGGCGTCGGTGATTGTCCATAGTAGCGAAAATAAACCAACGTTAAAGAAACAAAACACCCACGCACAACCTTCTTTCTAAGAGCTACTTTGATCAATAGAACGATCTGCCCGGTGTGGCTATGATGTCTGAAGGCACTAATGTGTTTAAAGATGAACCTGCGCCATGTGATTTTAAATTTTCATATAGTGCTCAAGCTTTTCATAATTATTTTGTTCTTTGTGACTACATTATTATTTATTTTTATTTGCTTAATCCAGTTTATCCACCCTCTGTACTTTATTGTTGGTAATATATAGATTAAACAACATGTTTGTATGTTGGATGTTTAACATTATTTTATTTCCGCATCTATGACCAATTACCGACGCTAGTACAAGCAACTCCACCTCATTACCTTGGGGAAATTGCCTAAAGTAATGCCTAATATCTTACAATTTAATATGGCAACTATGCCACACTTCTAATTTGGCCACCCAATACCCCAGCTTTCTGTAATAAAAGCAATAAACACTGTGAGGTTTTAAAATTCATAAATAATGCACTTTTTCTTTGACCTACCATCATCCGCGATGAGGCTTTATATAAAGTCCGCAAACACAAATTTATTTAGCTTATATGCAACACTACTACAGTATATTGATTGCTTTAATAATTAAAGCATTTGAAAAAATAAGCTGAGCTAACATTTATAAGCAACTTCTTACTTGATTACCATTAACCGAATGAATTCTTTCCTCACGGTTCCTTTCCAGCTCCAATACGTCACAGTGTCTGCATTTAAAAATGCTCAATTCTGATTTCCTGCGCATAGCGAGAGATTCAGTGGCAGTTTGTAACGAATATTATGATTCTCAGTATTGTAAACAGAGGTTTGAATCCTCAGAGTTCGAGGCCACATATTTTTCTTGTTTTAATTTGCGTTTAACAATTGCACCCTTCTTTGAGTTTCAAAATAAAAAAAATCAGAAATATTTTCTCCATTTGAAATTACATTGTAGCGAAATATGTTTTCCTTGCTTATTTATACTTCAAATAATTTAAGTGTTTTTATTATTTGGTTTCTTACTTTCGCAATTAATGGTTCTTTGCATTCAAATAGGTAGTAGTTAAATCGCTTTACTGTCAGCTATTATTAATATGCTCTTAAAAATTTCTAACAAGGAATCAGAACGGTGCTTACCACGTAGAGAATTTTCATAACTCTCTATGACGATATTTTGTTTACCGATTTCCAATCAAAAAATAATAGCCTTTAAAAAAATTCTAAACAGTCGGTAAAGCGTTTGCTCAGGTTATTAAAATGTGAGTTTACGAGTCGAGCGTAAAAAACTCGGCTACGTTATTTTAACAATATCCCACGAAACGGAAAATTATACTACCACTGGAAATCGACACTTGGCACTAGATGCATTTTGTCATCTAAATAAATCAAAATCAAATTTTTATAAAAATTTTATCCCATAACGCAATTTCTGTATGTAAGGATATATCAGTTTAACAAGGGAAAGCTATTTATATATGAAACTAAATGGAAAGGAGTTCTTAAACATTTTTTGTAGATGTTTAAGCCCAAACATCAAGTAACGTAAGTTGTATGGATGACCTGTGGTTTACGACTAACCTATATTAGGTAAAACAAGATCGGTTTAACTGCTTGACCCGCATAACAGGACTAGGCTTTCTGAGTCCCGGTATTTCGTGTCACGGTACTAGGATAAGAAGGGATGGAGGTCGCAGACCAACAGCTCAAGATGTCGCCAAACTTAGATGTGGCAATGCGGCTTAGCTGTGATCTAGGTACATTTTGAAGGGGATAAGAAGAGCCTATCTGCGGCTTTAAGCCTTTCTGATGATAGGGTGTATCGAATATAGCAGTGTAGTTCTCGAGAAGCGGACACGAAATGTTAAATTTTATCTTAACGTAAGTTAACGCAGTTTATGTAAGGTAAAGTCACATTTATTTAGCAGCACACAGGATGGCGACAAAGTTAGGTATACTGTGCTTACAGTGACCAACTTAGAAATCCTTAAGGGATTACTACAGATATAAATCTGAAATAAGATTTTGGCAATATACGAAAAGGTGTTAAAAAGCCTACAGTGGAAAACGCAATATTTATTTAAAACCAAATTTAGTTTATTTAATTTAATTTCCGCTGAGACTTAGCTAAACGTTCAAAAAGCAATTCTAAAACACTAAACCAAACTATATTAGTTTTGAAAGCATTTCTCAATGAAATGTATGACAACGTTGACAAAAATCGTAGATCTTTCTTTTTTTTTTAGCTTTGGGAATAAATAATTTTTTGGTGGTACTTAATCCGAAAAGGGCGAGTGGTCTAACTAATTTAAAACCATTTTCATCAATTGCTTGCACTTTAATTAACAATTTGTGACCGGAGATTTTTTTTGCAAAAGAGTTTTCTGTGGAATTCACAGGTATTTCCACACAATTTTATCATGTAATTTAGCTAGAAACTTACTGCCGTGGTAGCTCGTGCCTTAATTTAAAAAATTAACAAAAGTGTCCCATTTTTGTGCATAGAACGAAAGCAATAACCTTGCCAGCTGATTTCTAAATACACAATATCTTGTTTGTGAAGCACTGCGATGTTTGCTCTCACTCAATTGCACCTTAGTCTCTGGATCATAGTGGTAAACCCACGTTTTGTTTATAACTCAAGAAATGGTTGGTAACTCTAGAAATGCTCAACTTATTTAAACAAAACTTGGCACATATTTTCATTGCATTAAGACGCGGACAAGTTCGTAAATCAGCTATGACGGACATTTTATTCCTCCAAAAATATATTTTTTTCAAAACTCTATATTTGTGAGTGTTAGAACAATTGGAATGAGACTTTACATGTGGCTAGAGATGGGGTAAATAAACTTATGTTGTGACTTTTAAAAAATTTGGTTCACCATATTGTGCGTTTTTCTAATTTTAAAATAAATTCTGAAAGACATGCGCTGAAACGGCTTAGTGGTTAGTGTCCAATGACTGGTAGACAGAGTAGTTAACTGCCATGCGCAGATTGATTCATACAACAGGTATGTAAACTTTATATCAACGATAACCAAACAAAATAAGTCACATACATAAAACATACTACCCGAACCACCAATCTTGAAATCTCGGCCACAAATATGGCGATTGACAGACGACATAAAATTAAAAGCTAGCCTAGTGATTGTTTTTTAACTGGGACATTCAATCAATTTTTAAAACACACCATATTTGTAGCTTGATGAACGGCCCCAAATACAATTTTGGACTGAGAGCGTAGCATAATAAAGTGGAAATGTAAACAAAATCAATGGGTTGTATAAATGTGACGATACACTTACTTGCAATGGGAAGAATTGATATATATATATATATATATATATATATATATATATATATATATATATATATATATACATATATATATATATATATATATATATATATATATATATATATATATATATTTGATTGTCAATACACATATTTATAACTTTTGTCTAAACATTTCATGGTTTTAATTTTATTTTTTACTAGTTAATTGGAATTTTGTACATAGTTTTAGCTATACTTCTGTCTAACCATGTGTTTTCCTAATTTATCCAGGGTCAACCATCTGCGTAAGTTATATAAAGTCGTCTAGATAGACCCCTAAGAAAAAGAAGATTTGTGTCCCTGTTTTTTATTTACCTTAATATAATCTAGTAATAGTTAGTTAAATAGATACAGAATATGGCAGGTGCAAATTGTAAATATAACTCTATACATTATCCGTACTTCTGTGAATATGAGTGTAAGCTTGCGCTTTTGTAAGTGGATCTTTATTTAAATATGTAGGTAGATGGCAGAGTAATTAAAATGTTTCGTTAAGATAAAAAAAAGTTAAACTGTGATGCGTGAAGATCCGATGAACACATCAAATTTATTCTCAGATTTGAAGCAGCCACTCTGACTAAAAATTCGGGTTTAAATGTGGCAATGATTCAGAACCGTGGCCAGCAGTCTAAAGGATAGACAGGTATATAGAAAATCAAGTCAATTCTCTATAAAAATAATTTTAAAATATGTTGTTCAACATAAGACATCATCTAAGAGCAAAACAGTCGTTGAATGTGTTTCAAGTTACAATTCTATTAATTCTGTAATGAATTGTTACGTTTACTTTTAATATAATATAAAATATTCCAGGGCATGAAGCCAGAGTCAAGTATCGTGTAAGTAAAACGTTAGTTAACGTATCTTAATAGCTCAGTGTTATGGTGCTTGTCTTCTACGCAGAAGGTGCCGAGATCGATTTTCGCTCGATAAATATATGTTTTTTTTTCTCTGACATTTGGAGAAAAATAGTGTACAGATTTAATACGTTCTGAACAAGATATCATTTTTGTTCAAAACGTCCGAATAACTTTGTCACCTTTGCGTCTGAAACTATAATGAGCAGCAGACATTTTGTTATTGTTGACATTAAAAAATCGGTTTGATTTGGTTGACTAAAACGAAATCGTCCAGGCCATTAATAGCGAAAAATGACTGCTACGTTTATAATTTGGCAGATACTTTACTTTTCTAAATATGAAATAAGTTTGATTCTGGGAAGTTTTTGTAACTTTAATGAAATAAAAGTTTCTTTTCAAGACACTTACACTATCTACACATATAGCAGAATTTTATTTTCTAGCTTCATAAGAAATTGAGTCTTGGGAATTTTTCTCAAAATGTATTAGAGTACATGATATTTTTTATAATAAATATCTATCGATGATAACACTCTCGAAATAATTCTTAAAATCTGTGCCTATCAGAGCCTCTAAAATTTTCAAGGTCTGTGTAAGTTTAAATTATTAATTTTAGTAATATGTCGTGTAATAATAGTGTACAATTCTTATGAAAATTCACTACCACAACGCACATGCTGCGTTCCTAGTTCTTTTTTAATTCTCAAAAACAGTTCTTAATTGTAGCCTACGAAGGACATTGGTCATCTGATGTTTCTACCAAATCACCAAAAGGTTGCCCAAAAACCTTTTGAAAAATAATTACTTAATAGCTGGTCGAAACACCTTTTTTATCAAAATGTCTTTTATGACATACTGTTTTCAAAAATTCTCTGGTTTGTCACTATTAAACTTTTGGACATCAAAGTTCGATAACCTATTTATAAAAAATCATAGTTGTTACTGTAGTAATTGCCTTTAATTTTATTAGCTGCAAAGTTTGGTGTCTAAGTTTATACCCTCTTATAGTAGTATTAGCCAGTTTCCTTGAACACACTGCTGTGCCCACTGTTGAGATAACATTTCTTATCTATGGTTGGATAATAGGCCCAGCTACTATAATAAATAGTTGTAATTATTGTTATCCTTAGAATTTTCTTAGTAAATTCGCTAATAAAGAATTTCTATAGGGTGATTTACGGTGGCCGACGGAGTATCTGGAGAAGTCCTGAGTATGAAATTCTTATATATTAGTTTTATATACAGGGTACATAAATAGTATTGCAGCAAATGGGATTATGCAGAACGGGTAGATACTTAGACTTGACGTTTGCTGGGGTTAAATTATACACAAATCATATTTTGAGATGAATTTGTTTTGTGCAACTGTTGTAAGAGGTCGCAATTTTTTTTAAAATAACAACCTAGGTTTGATTTGATATCACTTGGCGGGTAAGTATTCAGAAATACAATATGGTACATCATAAGGTTGTTTATTCTAAACTTACGCAGAAATAAAAAAAAAACAGTATTTAAGTGAATAAAATAAATTTTGAAAATATCCATACAGGCAATAGTATTTCGTTACTTTATCGGAAAGAAATTGCACAGATACCGTAAATAGCAATTATCTCGAAAATTACACATCATAAAAAATCACAAAAGACCTTTTTTGCAGCCAATGGACTACTTATTTCAAAGAATTATACTTTTTTTCATCTAAAGATAATATCACAACATTTATTACTACGCCACTGGACGTTTTATTTTTTGAAAATACTATTAAATTGATTAAATTGCTTCTTCTAGTGACCCTTATTACGCCTGCAGATTTCAAGGTCTTATTGGCAACCATTTAAGAATGATCATAATGCGCAGGGGGGGGGGGGGAGTGTTGTAATTATTTGGCACTAAAGTTCATATAGACAAGGACTGCAGAAAGATATAATTTATGTATAATTAATATGTGTTACAAGTAGATTAAATAAACTAAAACATTCATTGTTTACGTTCATAAATCTGTCAATGTCAAACACATATTACTCTATGATCAAACAAATGCAATTATTATAGAGGTGTATTCTATGACAAAAGAAAATCGATAACGTTCAAGCTTAAAAATTTTATGAATTACGATCGAATTTCGGCCACTGGGCGACTGTTTTCAACATATATAAAAATTAGGACGAGTTTTTTTTTTATCAATTCATTATATAAATCTCTGCACGCAGAAAGTGCGTTATTGTAGTGAATTTTCATTAAAATGTTTTTAATAGCAAATGTGTGTTTTTTTTAAGAAAGCAGGCATCAAATTTGGTTACCAGTATAACCTTTATAGTAGAAACAATGTGCCAGGTTTCATCAAAATAACTTTATTGTTCGAAAAAGTACAAAAATTTCCGAAAGGAATCTTAAAGTGCTCACGAAAAACCCGTTTCTTGGTCTACCTTATAGGTTAATAGCAAATTGAGCTTTTCAAATATAAATCATTTAATTAATTCACTACCGTAACGCACTTGCTGCGTCCTGAATTTCTTTTCTTACAAACATGGATTGTATTTCGATGGAAAAAGAAAAATTGTATCACCAACGACTTATGGTCCAGCCTGTGATTGTAGAAATAATGTTTTAAGATGTAGCTCAAGACACCCTATAATTAATGTATACATTTTTTTTTTCATATCTTGTTTAATAACCGATATATTGAACTTTATTGATTTTTACGAAAATTCGACTAATTATATACCATTAAACGATAAACTCTATAGATAAGACTACTGCCAAGCATCAGAGAAAGGGTCTATTTGAAATGAATTTTCTGAAAACATTTTAGTAAAAGGAAGGACAATGACAGTTGAAACTAAGACCTCAGAGTTTGTAAAACACCCTTCTTGAGACATTTGATTTCCATAGCCCGTATTAGATTCAAGTTATATGCCTAAATGTTGCCAATTTTGACGTTTTAAATCGCGACGTTTTGAGGAAAATCCCAATTTATTTTTCTTTAAATGCCTGCAACTTTTTTGTCTTTCTACCTACAGAGCCAAATTTTGATAGGTGATTTATCTATAGCAATGTGAACCCGTGTACCAAATTTGGTTGCCCTTACTTTGTTATTTCCTGAGATATAATTTTTTTTCGAAAAAAAAAACACAAAATTTTCCGGGAAAACCTAGGTCGATTTTCCTGGCTAACGAACTTATCCAAGCCACTTGCAAAAGGAAGGTATTCACCAAATTTAGTAAAAAGCGGCCCATTACTTTTTGAGTTATCGGTGTGACATATATATATATATATATATATATATATATATATATATATATATATATATATATATATATATATATATATATATATATATATATATATATATATATATATATATATATATATATATATATATATATATATATATATATATATATATATATATATATATATATATATATATATATATATATATATATATATATATATATATAAATCTAAACTGACCTCGGATATGTGTTCTAGGGGTCCTAATTAGCGCTCATTTGAAGAAATTTTTTCAAAATTCAAAAGTCGAGATCTCCTCATTAGTGATTTTTTTCAAAGAAAATTCACTAAAAACAGTTTTGACTTCTTCACCATTATAAGGCTTTACTGATTTAATACCTGCAGTAATAAATAATTAGACATTATCATAGTTTAAAGATTGACATATATTCAAGTTATTGCAGTTAACAAATCCCAGTATCTTATGATGTAAGTCTGTCCAAATGACGTCATGACGGAAAAATTGAATGTACCAAAATGGTCTGCAATGCCAATAACACAAAATATCGAAAACACAGTAGGGTATTTTACTGCACGACCTTACTTATCCATCACAAACGTTTAACCAAATTTTGATATTTCATGTTCAATATATCAAAAAATTTTGCAAATTCCCAAACTGCGTGATTTTAAATTTACGCCCATGCATATTTTACATTCAAGAAGCACGCTAGACAGACAAACACATTTTCATTTACCATTACGCTGCTACCAAGGCTTTCCAGGCATGCATTTTTAACATCTCTTATATTAAGATTGATGTGTTTTCTATTTTTTCTGATTATCAAAAATTAGTTAATACTGTTAGGTCCGTTGTAGCAAAGTTCGACAATCAGATGAATTGCTCTTTTTACTGTTTAATTTTTGCATTAACTTTTAAAACCATAGCATTTTTGAATAGAGAATGAAGAGATCTTCAAATATGTTTAAACAAGCCCCTACTTCCCATGTAAAAATTTGGGGGTAGTAACTGTCACTTGTATCTGTGAAGTTTTCACGGTGCAGGATGTGATTTTTAGTGAATTTTCTTAACGCGTGTTTGTATTATAAAAGGTGAACCGTGTACCAAAATTCAGGTGTGTAACTTAACTTAGCTTAAAAGGCAACAAAGTTATAGGCATTGGAAGAAAACGACTTGGGTTTTTTTTCAAAACGTTAAAGTCGCGAATTGGCACAATTTAGGCAAAGAACCTGAAACGAATACAGTTTATGTAAAGAAACTGTCGCAAAATGTGTGTTCTACAAACTCTTTAGTTTCAGCTTCAACCGTCATTGTCCTTCATTTTCCTAAAATATTTCCAAAAAATTGATTTCAAATAGACCCTTTCTGTGATGCAGTGGTTAAATTGAGTTTATTGTTTAACGGTCTATAATGTTTGGCTAATTTTCGTAAAAAAACTCGTTAGTGAGGAGACCGCAACTTTTGACTTTTAAGAAGATTTCTCCAAATGAGTGCAAACTAGGCCCTCTAGAATCTATATCCGGGTTTAGTTTCAGTTTTTATCTGTTTACATATATACAAGGTGATGCATTTCTACGGTAAACCTCAGCATAATTGTTATTATACAAGATACGAGGAAAAATTGTTAATTATTGAGTGTCTTGAGCTGCATCTTATAAAATTATTTTGACAATCACAGGTGGCCCATAAGTCAATGGTGATACCAAATTTTTTTTTCGAACATCACTTATTTTATTGCACCTTTGTATTTTTCATCAAAATATGATGCATGTTTGTAAGAAAAAAAATTATCTAGACGCAGCAAGTGCGTTTTGGTAGCGAGTTTTCATTAAATGCTTCAAATTTCAATAACTCAATTTGCTATCAGCCTAAGGTTCTAAATTTCTGTACATTTTCAAACAGTCATTTATTTTGATTATATATGGTACATTGTTTCTACTATATAGGTTATACCGGTAACTAAATTGATGCCTGCTTGCTTTCAAGACATATTTGCTATTGCAAACATTTTAATGAAAATTCACTTCCATAACGCACTTGCTGCATCCAGACTTTGTTAATCTAAAACTGACATGCTTTGGGATTTTTTTTAAATATGAACAGCATTACGCACTGTACTATAAACACACTTTATTTAAAAATGAAGAACAGTAGTAGGCATATAGGTTACTACAAACTTTCTAATAAAATGAATATTGTTTACAAGGTATATGTGTACCTAAATATAATCAATACGCAGGGGATCAATAACCTTAGTACAGCGTACTGCTGAATAATATAATATCAAATTATAGGACGATATCGAACGAAATTTCAAATATTTCATTGCCTATAAATATTTATGGGGACAATCAAGTTTACTGTTCTGAGAAAGGAGCTGAAATAAAATTCCATATTGAGTTGTAAAAGATGGGTAATGATCGATACAGTCTCGACACCTAATTTATCAGCTAGCTCGAATTCGGGACATTTCTTTACACATTTCTTTACATGTCGCCGTAAAAGTAAATGCGTATCTTGTGTGTGTTATGTTTCTTTAACGTCGGCCTATTTCCGCGACTATGGCCAATCACCGACGCCAGTGAGCAGTTTCACCTCACTATCCTGGAAATTTTGCCGAACCCCTGTCCTGTAAGGAGGGTAGGGATCTTTAACGTGCCCAAAATCGCATGGACACGGGACCGACGGCTTTACGCTCCCTCCGAAGGGCAGAACGTGCAGACATTCAACTTGCTCTAACACAATGCCAGAACCTCAGTTGATGTTAATTTTACAGTTTGTACTGAAAAAGTGAAAGGAGTACCCCGGGATCGAACCCAGTACCCTTCAGTTCAGAGGCACACGTTCTTACCTCTGAACCACCGAGGTTCTTAAATGCGTATCTTAATTCTTAGTTAACATATTTTATGAGTTACAGATTAACATCAAATTAACAGACATAATTATCAATCTTTGCCATTACAGTCTAAAGAGATATCGCCGTGTCCTCACAAACATGACTTTCTGTCTTCGGCATTGTTGTCGTTGTTGTTGTCTCTCTCGACTTCTGGCATACTTTTATTATTCTTTTGATCGTGATGTATTATGTCTCAGAATATGTCCAACAAAATTTGACTCCTCGCTGTTAGCTTCTTTCAGCAAACACATTTTTCTCCCACATCTTCTAGCACATATTTTATTTGTCTTCAGATCGGTGTACATTTTTTTATATTTTCCTCCATTACCATATTTCACAAGATTATATTCATTTTAAGTCCCGCTAAGTCAGGCTACAGATTTACGTCCCTCCTCTCTACCAGTTTCTTTCAGCAAACATTTTTTCTCTCACGTCTTCTAACACATATTTTATTTGTCTTGAGATCGGTGTACATTTTTTTGACATTTTCCTCCATTCCCACATTTCAAAAGCTTCTATCCTTTTTACGTCCCACTAAGTCAAACCATAGATCTACGTCCCGCTATAGCTTTCCGCCCCATACAGATATTCTATTCGTATGACTTGATGAACCTTTTTGTCAGATTTTAGTTAAAATACTTATTAGTCAAAAGAGTGTTCTGTTTATTTAATGAGTGGTTTGCAGTCACAATGCTTGCCAGTTTTCTGTTACATTTACTATCATACTTAATAATATTCCCAAGGTACGTCAACATTTCTGCTTTTTCAAGTTGCTGGCCGTCTAGTTTTATATCTATTTTTGTATTCCAATCTTTATTTATATCCATTACTTATGTTTTCGTCGTATTATTTTCAGTTTGATTCTTTTTCACAAACTATCAAGTAGACTCAACCTTTGTAATTTTTGCTGTGTTTCTCCAATCACCGCTACATCATCTGCGTACTTTATGCAATGGTACTGTTAGAACCGATCCTTTTACTATAAACTATTTCCTATAGCTATAATAAATATGTCAGTTCTAACAGTAAAACTATTTATTTTTCTATGTGGCAAACTACATTGTTGCTATCAATAATAACAAAAACTACCAAAAATAACAAAACACAAACGTAAAATGGAAAAATGATAGTTAATCTTCAAGTTTTCTCCCCCCTAAATATATTCTGATTGTCTTATAACATTTATATAAGACAAACTCTTGATGTCGGTCGCCTATATACTCCTGTTTTTAATTTTCACATCAACAATTTAAATTTTTCGGGTTTTGAAGGCTAAATGTCTTCAATTACTCCAAGTGGCCAGTTGATTCGAGGTAACTGATTGTCCATTACGACATTATTACGATTTCATCTTTTTCCTTGTCATTTTTCTTCTCTTCAGAAGACACCACCTTTCTCTTCACTGACCTTCTGGGATTGCTGACATTATTGCTGCTGGCTTACGACCTCCTTTGGCATGTGTTGTATGTCCTTTAGTGTTAGTGTTTGCTTTTACAGGTTTCTTACGCTCGTCCTTGTTTTTCTCATCATTCTCGCCTAAGCTAGCTGCAGACTGATCAGCTTCATCACTTTGTTCTTCTTCCTCCTACTTGACTTTCTTGCGAGAAACGCGATTAGTTTGTGGGGCTTCTCAACAGTTGGCTGATTAAATCTCTGTACACCATTCCGCCCCAGCTTTCCAGTTTTCTCTAATAGCTCATCAAGTAACGAAAAAAATCCTTGAACTTTTGGTCTTCACTATCCTTTGTCTCATTTTCGGTAGCTTCATCTTCATTTTGCTCTTTAGTTTTTATGCTGCTTTCTACTTTCGTTTCCTTGGCACCGTTGTCTTTTATCTTTTTGTCATTTGCATCTACATCACTGTCTTCTTTCTTTGCCTTAGAATTATCAGACTTCACCTTACAATCCGTATTTTATTTATTAGGTTTTACTTTTAACCAAGATTTAACTCTACTATTGTCAATCTCTTGAACCGGAAGGTAATTATCAGTTTCCTCATCTCTATTCTTTATAAGAACACTACATAATATAGAAATACATTTTAATTTTGCTGTAGCTCTATCTCTAGCAACTATTTGTGTGGGGTATTTCGCTTCTTAATCCTCGCTTCCGATTCTATGGATTCAATGATTCGTTTTTCTTCTAAATGTGCTAGCTTCTCTCTTGTTTCTAGTTACTAGTACTTATAACAGCTGACTTGATAACGATGAATGTTTACCACCTTTATCAACTGATTTAGTTTTTGTTTGTACCACTTTAAGCATTCTTTTACAACTTTCATCAATTTTTATATTTAAATTTACTGCAGATGTATTCGAAAGGCCTTCAAAATTTTGCATAGATTGTAAGCCTTTACCTCCTATATTTCTATTTTTACCAGTGTATCAGCTGTACATTTTCATTTTCTGTCACTGACATTATCTTGTTGTCAGATTTGACCCTTTTATAATTTTGTGGATTATGTTTGTATTCTGCCAAAGGTTTTTCTTACACTATTCTATTTCTCTCAGAGCTCAGTTTCAATTCCAGAAGGACCAATAATGTTATAACCGATCTTTTTACTATAAACTATTCACTATAACTGTGAAGATAATGTCAGCTCTAACATTAAAACTATTTACTCTTCTATCTACACTGTTACTATCAATAATAACAAAAACGATTAAAAGTTAGCAAAACACCAAGGTAAAATAAAAACATAATATTTAATTTTCAATAGGAACCGTAGTCTACTTGCTTTGATATCTGCTGCCTTCCGTCCAGGCTTCTATAAATAAGTTGAATAAATATGGCGATACAGCACATCTTTGCCTTACATCTCTTCTCATTTTATTTTAAATTTTATATGTGTTAATATCTATTATGGTACTTTGGTTCTATCCTATATATTGAGAATAATGCGCGTATCCTTCCAATTAAGTTGTCTGTCTTACATGAACCAATAATCTTCAATTCACATTATTGAATACTTTTTTCTATAGGTGTACAAAAGCAGCAAAGTATCCCCATTTTTCTTAAGCTCTCCTATTGTCTTAAGAGGTGTTTCTCTAATTTCTCGATTGGATCTAAGTTCGAACTGACCTTCATGCAAGTAACTTTCAGTAAAATTTTCTTTTTATTTACACTACGAATAGTATAATATTTGCTACGTGACCCGATACACTTATTAGCGTCTGCTACTTGCATTTACGCGCACTCTACGTTTTTGAAATTGTAATAATTTTCAGGTCGCCTTATTTCCGACATCCTAAGCATATTTATTTATTTATTTATTTACTTCCTAGCTAATCAGTTTATTGGCAGATTAGTTAACTGATTATATAATTAATTTTTTGGCTTGTTTATTTATTTATTTACCTATTTATTTATACATGTCCAGGAAAATTTTAAATTGCGTGTGTAGATAGAAGTTACACACCTGTAGTTGTAATTGATCCGATTCCTATTTGGATAAATTTTGAGAAACATACATGCTGGCGTTTCTTGCTGTAGAATCTGGTTATTTCAAATTCAGTATCTACAAAACCAATCTTTAGCTATTAGCATCCCCAATAGTTTCTGTACCCCCCTGAAACGTCTCGATCGCTATATAATCTTTAGCTATTAGCATCCCCAATAGTTTCTATACCCCCCTGAAACGTCTCAATCGCTATATAATCCAAAGCAGTTTTTTCAGCTTTGGTTTAAAAAAAAATCAAACATCTTAACACCAAATTGTTGACATTTTGTTCTTATTTTTTTAGATTTTCTGTCCTTAGGGTTAGTCATGTTAAGTTTGAGGGTGACGTTTCACTCGGAGGGCTGAGGCTCATTGCGATATCCTATCATGATCGAACCCATCACCTCTCTTTTAAAGCTTTAAAAAAATAATTTCCAGCTTTGTGGAAACCCGATCAAATATATCAAAATCCGCCACTGCAGCTTCCTTTAGTCCCCCCAGAAAGCATTGTCCAATTGCTTGGCGCGACAGTTCACCAGGGCTGTGCACGAACACAGCAGATGCTCGATCTATTATTCCTCCTCATTGAATTTCTGCAGTAGTCATAATCCGCGATCATCCATCTTTGCAGATTCATCTTATCAGCACAGTTTTCTGTGAGAACCTTTGTAGCTATCCTGACCAGGTTTTCCTTGTGCTTCGGCAATTGCTTGGTTCTAGTACTAGCTATCTTAGGCCATATAATTCCGGATGTCGAAATCTCGTTTTGATTTTGCCATGCAGCATGCTTCTTGTTTAGCTAGGATGACTCCCCCTATCGCATTATTTAGCAAGTCGATCGGTGGCAGATAAGCGTCAATTGCCTCGGGATTGTCTGCTCCCAGCTCGATAATCCATCTGATTTTATGTTCCGTTTTATATTTTTGCGACTCGTACCCAGCGTAGACTAACCTTGCCCTTTTGGACAGTACTTCTTGGCAGCTCATCACTTCCTTGCTTTGATGCTATACTTTTGGGTAAAACTTTGCTATCTGAATAAATTGCGACATCCCGAAACGTTCTGTCATTTTCCTAACTTAGTCTGGGTGCCTATTTATTGAGAATATTTCTTCCCGTTGGACGTCGCACTCATTCTGAATTGAATAACCCTTGGATGTCTAGCTGCCCTGAGCTCTTGTGCAGACTTACGTTTTGCGCTCTTTTATTACTGGGTTCCTATTCTAGTCTCCATTGGACGGAAAGTCTATGTTAGCAGTTCATCCAAAGTTGTTTAGTAGGCCTAGCCTTTTGTTACCACCTAGGTTTTCCATTTCTGACAAAATTATTGAGTGTCCGAAGTTGATTGGTTTCTACAAATTTGAATCCCCTCTTAGTTTTACGGCTACCTCTGCTGCTAGACCTTCAACGTATCATTCAAGTGGTTACAGGTTTAATGTTGCCTCCAATGCGGCCTATGCCGTGTTGGTTCTCAAACCTGTGGTTTCTAAGGCTATAAGGCGTTGTGTTTTAGGCAAGCTCTTTTATTCTGTCTCCTTGTACGTGGATTCTCACCACACGTGATGATTGGTACTATAAGCGCATTGCAAATTTTGTGTACAATGTGTGATTGCAGACCCATTTCCTTTAGAACACTTTTTTGCTAGCATAATTTGTAAGTTACTCCGTTTGTCATCCTTGTTCACATTTTGCTTCCAAGAGAGTTTGGAGTCCAGGAAAATTCTAAGATATTTCGTTTATTTAGACAGTACAAGTACCTTCCCTTACATTTGTGCGGTTTAGATTTCGGCATCTTTTACTTTTTCGTAAACAAGATTAGCTAAGTCTTCTTAGGGCTTGCCGCTAGACCGCTTTCTTCTGCCTATTTTAATAGCTCTCTTAGCGCAATTTCCATGATTTTACTAATTGTTAACAATTATTTGCCGGTAATCAATACAACTTGATCGTGTACATATGCTAACCCTTTAATCCCCTTTTTTCTAAAAAACGTTTCTTATTCTTATTTATCACGATGAACCAGAATAGGGAGTTACTATTATTCCTTGTGGCGTGAATCTGGTTACAATCTTTGAGTAAGGCTGTTTCCTATCTCTGAGCTGACAATTCCTCTTTTTAACACACCTCCACCCATTTTATAACATTTTTTGACACCACCAGCAATGCACATACACACACACAAATATATATATATATATATATATATATATATATATATATATATATATATATATATATATATATATATATATATATATATATATATTGAAATAGTAGATTTTATTAGGGTTTTCTTAGTCCGACGTTTTGGGCGCTAATTGAAATTGAATGGCTAAGCTAGGGTTCTTTTATTTAAATTAGTAAAGACTTGCCCCACGATTGGGTGACAATTGATTATAGAATGGGTTTATTTTAGGTTTACATCTTATTATATTTTAGTATGTTAAAAACAACTGTTTTAGATATTATTTGTGATACTTGACATGGTAACTAGTTTAAGTATAGGTTTGTATATATATATTTAGTGTTTTATGTGATGTAAATTTCTAGGTAATTTAGCTTTGAAGTTTTGTGTAATAATTATGCCTGTAACATAAAGGTATATGTGACTTACACCCTGGTGTATCCACTGCCTTTTACTGCTGCCTGAGACCTAAATAAATTTATAGCATGGATGAACTCACTCTTAAATCAGGGAGCTTCTTAAGCTGGTGGGTTGACTCTTTCTTGCTGTTGTTTATAAGTCCGAAATATGTTTGTTTCTTTTTGAATTTTTAAATATATTGCCCTATCTGATTTTAATTATTGCCTCCCAAATACTTATATATATATATATATATATATATATATATATATATATATATATATATATATATATATATATATATATATATATATATATATATATATATATATATATATAAATCAAAATAAAGCAAGGATCTCAAATGACCACAAACTCGAATATTTATTGAAAGAAAAACAGATGACAAAATTCTAATATTACTTGCTATTTTTAATGTGCTTTTTTGTTACATTTAGACCCCTTTCTTTTTATTAATGATAACCCCAGAAAAGAAAACTGATCAGTATTACCTGTTTGTTTAAATTTTAAAGTAACTTATATATATATATATATATATATATATATATATATATATATATATATATATATATATATATATATATATATATATATATATATATATATACATAAATCTTTTCTAGTTCATATATTAAAAGATAATGACATCTACTGGTATTTGTTTGGCTTAGTTACTGTATAATTTAGACACGTAGTCAGTGGATTGAGTTCTTCGTTAGGCGAGGCGGCCTTAATGGAGTTCAAGGTCGCAAGATGTCCCTACAAGCACCTTGATATATATATTTGACAGTTAATGGAAAAACAAATATGGTTGCTTCAATATGCTGGCCCCCTTTTTATGTCTACTTTATAAAAGCTTTAATGGTTTATGCGATACTCTCCTGAAGCTGCGGATGTATCACACAAAGAAGGTAAGTGTCACTGCTTCACTCACAGTTTTTTTCTGGTATTTGTTCTCCTGGAGTTGTCTTTCTTGCTGCTATATTCAACTGTCACTCCTCTTGGTTGTTTACTTTAATCGTTTCAAACTTTTTTTTTAAATCCTTTTTCTAATAAAAATTTCCAAATCTATTTTTTAATAATAATTTCAATCTGTTTTCTGAATATCAAAAAATTTCAATCTGTTTATTATCTTTGGTAGCGACCGTCTCTTAGTTAAATTCTGTCGTTTTCAGGCCCTCTTCAAATCTTTTCTATCAAACAACTTTCTACAATCCCCCTGCCCTTGATTATCCCCCTGGATACATCATTTCTCATTGTTGTTCACTTTTAATTTTTTTGATTGATTTTTGAACCTATATACAACGTTCGTTTTTCTTGCCAATTTGACATTTTTCATAACTAAACATCTGACTTATACCTAGAATTTGACATGACATTCTTAAAGTTAACAAACAATATTATGACACCTTAATATTCTTACAGCAACAACACTAATGAGGAAATCTCGACTTTTAAATTTAAAAAATCTTCAAATAAGCGCTTTTTAAACTAACCGCCCAGGAACACGTCGCGGTGGTCAGTTTCATTTTTTATATGCTTATATATATAGCGTGTAACAGCCAAATGGAATAAGTTCAGTATTTCAATTATTTGCATATTGTTGCAGCGGTGTTCATCAATCAGATGAACTTATTTTTTTCACTGCTGATTTTTTAAATACATTTTTAAAGCATAACATTTTTGAATAGAGAATGGAGAGATCTTTCAAATGAGGTATCACAGGCCCCTAGTTCTTATTTTAAAATTTTAAGTTTGAAACTGTCTTTCGAAGAGGGTTGAATGTAGGGGTGAAAGATGTATATATATATATATATATATATATATATATATATATATATATATATATATATATATATATATATATATATATATATATATATATATATATATATTAAATAGTGTGGAACAGTAAAATGGAATAAATCTAGTTATTGTGCATATATATTAAAAAGGTCGGAATATGTCACGTTTAGATTGAAAAAAAAAACATCCTGCATCCTTCACCCCTTCAACCCATTTCGAGTGACAGCTGCAACCGCCAGATTTTTAAATAGGAACTAAGCGCTTGTGGTACCTAATTTGAAATATATCTCCATTCTCTATTCAAAAACCTTGTGTGTGTATATATGTGTGTGTGGGCGTGAGCGTGTGCCTGCGTATGTGTGTGTGCGATTTACCATTGGCAACAATTAGATATGAATTTTTGATTTATTTATATCATTAGATTTTAATGTATGACAACAGCGCTCACCAATTACTTAGGGTAAGCTGAGGATTGTAACGACGAAAGTAAGAAAGTAGCATAGGGGCAAGACGCGTAACAGAGCCGAAAGACTAAAAACGTATTATCTGCTGGCCTTAATAGCGATAGCAAATATATTGCTATTTGAGAAGTTCTTTTCTATATAAATATAATAATCTTTTAGTCAAAGTGAAGTTAACAAATAGATGTTAATAAATAGGTAAATGTACTTGGTGTTGAAACGACGCAGTGTTCGGTATTTGATCCAACCATACACACACACACCATCACAAACACACACACACACACACACACACAAATATATATATATATATATATATATATATATATATATATATATATATATATATATATATATATATATATATATATATATATATATTGCTATGGAACGACATAGGTCAATAGTATGGTTAAAACACATAAAGTTGGAAAATCTGTTCATCGAGAATTTTCTCCCACTCAAATTATGAAAATAAACAATCTAGTAGGGACTTTGTGACCAAAATACAAACGTTAAGTAAAAATCTAATGGTAGAATACTACACAACTAAATGTAAAGTGCATTTATATCTTTTTATACTATTTTGTTGTAAATGAATGAGGCCAGGTGACAGTTAAGAACAGAAAATAATATTCAGGCAATAAAACATGGTACTGAATAGCTCTAATTAGAGGGACAAAGTATGTAAGGCTAGATGCATTCTCACCACTCACTTAGTGTTGGAAGGCTGGCTACCACAGCCGTATTACTTTATAGGTGTATTTTCGCTACAGTTAGTATGCCGTACTGACGAGCTCTAATTAAAGCGAAACCGGTCTACGGTTCTAATTGTGGCGAGAATACATCTAGCCTTACAAATAGCTGTTAGAGTACAATAAAAGCTATAAAACATGTTCATGTTTGTGATGTTTGTATTAATAAATAAAACTTAAAAAGTCTGGACGCAGCCAGTGCGTTAGTAGTGAATTTTTATAAAGATAATCTCACGGCAAACATTATTTTGAACTAAATGCCTCTAATTTTTTTTCTTGTCACATAGAGATCTAAATTTTGGTATACAATACGTTAACCTACGTACCAGATTTGGTTACCACAGCTTTGTTAATTTCGGAGATAAATGTTTGAAACTGACCCCGGATATGAGTTCTAAGATTCCTAGTTCGCGCTCATTTCAAGAATTTTTTTTCAAAATTCATAAGTGGGGATCTTCTCATTGGGGAATTTTTTCTACGAAAACTCACTAGAAATAAGTGATGTGAATATTACAGTGAAGTCTTCGATAGCTTCTTCAATAATGATGTCTCTAGGAAACACGCAGCTGTCTTTTCACCATGTTTCATATTATGTATAATTATAATTACATGACATGCTAATATAGCTGGTTTTTGACTTCCTTCACAATAGGTTAGTGTGTATGTTGTATTATTTCAGAGGGTTTCGTTCTAACTGAACCATAATTACCACTGTGGCAACACAAACTTGAAAAGTAGAGAAGTTATTTAGAGCGCGTTAACAGTCATAAACTTGATTTCATCATTATGTTACAGTAGTATTCTAATCGTAAAAAAATACTTCTAACTGTAAACAAACAAAGATTAGTAAAATACATCTATAAAATCTAATAAAAAAACAGCAGTTTCGTTAAGCGGTTATGAGATGTGATGAAACGTCAAACTCACTGTACCGCAGCAAAATATTATTATGTTGCGACTGTACTCACCGCATGTCGCATGCGCGTGGCAGTGTAAAAATAGGTAGCAGCATTATCATATTTCTCTAGTAATTGTATCATATCTAAAACCAAAATTTGAGGCTAAATTTCCAATTTGATATTGACAATTGACAATAAATGACATTACCAAAAAAAAAGACAAATGACAGCGGAGTTCCAGCACGAACGCAGTCTAATAAAGTTGTGAGATAGAGTAAATTAGGATTGGAGGGATAAATTAAAAATCATCTTAAATGAGCAACTCGAAATTTGCAGGTATTAATTACAAGTATGGATTAGGGTATTCTTTAACTAACTGATGAAATTAAATTTTATAAAGTGTTTTCTTTATTATCCGAAGTTTTAAAAATGTGTGACGTTTATACATAAAAGGTTTGACTACATAAAACTTCTGAAGATCTGGAATCCCGGTAAGAAACAGCTACATCTTGACCTCTTGCGATCTTGCACCTGAATCTCTTCAAATGCTTCGTGAACCAATCGTTACAGAGCGCCGTTTTATCACGCCAGAAATGTTGAAAAACCTCAAACAAGCTTTTGAAAATCGATTGTACTATTGTATGGAAGTTGGAGGTGAACATTTTTGAGCAATAAATCATTTAAATTGAATTGTTTTTTCATAACCACTTTTGTTTCTTTTTACAGTAATCTAGGCAGGGTTCTCAGAAACCAGTCGCTTTAAATTGAAAAAAAAACAAGATTTCATAGAGAACGAAAGGACCTTCAAAATGATATGTGACTCGACCCCTTCTGCCAATTATATTTTTTGAAGGGGTGGCTCTGAGCGCTAGAGGGATGCAGAAATAACTTTGAAACCAAGAAAAAAGTTGGTACCCCTTCAAGTTAAAATTGACCTGTTTTAGCATTTTTTCCACACTTGAGGAAATCGGACATTTTTAGTGGTTGCAAATTTTAGTCGTGACATATATATATATATATATATATATATATATATATATATATATATATATATATATATATATATATATATATATATATATATATATATATATACTCGCACACAACTAACGATTAATTCATTAATCTCAAGTTTTATATGCTCATCGAATTAAACACAGCAATTCTCTTAAAATAACTGCAAAAGTATTCGAGTATTCGTTTTTCAGATCAAACAGCAACAGAGAAAGTCATTTCCTGTTTTGAGCTGCGCTTGTTAAAGTTATGCGGTTATTCGTAGAAACAGTACACTTTAAAAGCTTGATATTTAGAAAACAACCCTACGAGAATGCAACGCACTAGTACATCATATCGACCTAGATGGCGTACAGGTCTACAATCAACAGTCGCGCGATAGACTCTGGTAAACTCTACCAGCGTGGAAGCTTTATGAGACATGGTAATAAGAGGATATAGCAAGTAATCTTTTTCTAGAAAGGGGAGAAGTCTGATCACTTCTTCCCATAAATTATAATAAAAATAAATAATGTTAAATGTTTACCACTTAACTTCGGTTTAGTGATAGCACAGCATAAGCATTAGCGATGGGCATCGGGCATAATCGGATGATTTCAATTTAAATTATCGGAAAGTCCTGCTTCGAATATTTCAATAATCCGATGATCATTCGAATATTAACCACCATTAAAATTTTCTTTCAGTGAATTGTCGTAGAAAAAATTCACTAATGGGGAGATCCCGACTTTTGAATTTTGAAACATTGAGCGCAAACCAGGGCCCCTAGAACCCATATCCAAGGTCAGTTTCAATTCTTATATATATATATATATATATATATATATATATATATATATATATATATATATATATATATATATATATATATATATATATATATATATATATATATATACCGATAACTCAAAAAGTAATGGGCCGATTTTGATTAAATTTTGCATGTACCTTCCTTTTGTAAATGGCTTGGATAAGTTCGTTAGTCAAGAAAATCAGACGAGGTTTTCCGGGAAAATTTTGAGTTTTCATTCGAAAAAAAATTTTATCTCAAAAAATAAAACATCTATGATAACGAAATTTGGTAAGTAGGTATACAATATAAAAAGTAAACTATACTCTAAAATTTAGATTTCTATGTTACAAGAAAAAAGAGTTATAATAAAGTATTTTGTGCCAGATCATTTCTATGAAAATTCACTACCATAACGCACTTTTACTCCTCAAACTATTTTTAAGTAGTGCATGAGAAGAGAGAGAGAGAGAGAGATTGAAATGTTATTTGAATTATAATTGTTTATAATTTGTATAAAAAAACCTGAATGATAATTCTCTCATCTATAATTAATACAAATAAACTAGAAATAACCTGTCCACAATAAACACCTAGACTTTCAGACTTTATTAAATCCTAAGTTAAAGAATTTAAATTTAGTTTACTATTTTGTCCAGCAATACAAATCGTTAGAGATGTGTTTTTAATAATTATGCTTTTACTCTGAAACCAGAAAACTGTGTAACTCCAGAATGGATGATTTTACAGGAGAGAGGGAGTGAGATATACTGAAAAAGTCCATCAGAATGAACGTTATGTAACACAATTTTTACTTTGATAAATTTACAAAATAAATAATCCACAATAGTGAAAATTCTACCACCTTGCTTTTCTTGTTTTTAGTGAATTTTCTTTAAAAAATTACTTATGAGGAGATCGCGACTTTTGAACTTTGAAAAAATTAGTTCATATGAGCGTAAGTTAGGCCCCCTAGAGCACATATCTGCGATTAGTATTTCATTTTTTATATGTTTATATATATATATATATATATATATATATATATATATATATATATATATATATATATATATATATATATATATATATATATATATATATATATATATATATATATGTGTGTGTGTGTGTGTGTGTGTGTGTGTCAGAAACTTAACCGTTAGTTAAACAAATTAGGGAAAATATAAGGGACAAAGGAAATCGTTTAATATAGAAACATTGAATGAAACTTGAGGACAGCAAGAAAAATGGATATAGATATACTTGGGATATAAGAAGTAAGGTGGCCAAAATAGAGCCTTCAGGAGTGATAATATCAAAGTGATATATAGTGAAAGAAGATTTTGAATGGAATAGTTACGTCCGCTTTACGAAACACACGTATCGATAAAATTATGAATATTTAGCAAGTCAAAGACATAATACTGATGCTGATAAACAAAGCAAAGCTTTAGACTATCGTGATGCCAGTGTACTCTGCGATATTAGAAAGCGATGATGTTTATGAGTTGTAATATAAAACAGTATCAGTAAACTATAGTAGGGATTTTAATGCGGTAGTGGGCTAAAAAAAATCAAGAGGGTTGTAGCCGGAAAATTTTGGTCTTTACGTGTGAGCTTTTTGATTAAAACGATGACGCCAAATAAGAATAGCAAGCGGCGATACTAAAAAAGCCAATCTAAAGGTGCAATATCGATGGTAATATCGATAAATGGATAGAGGCAGAGGTCACTAACCTTTCTCCTGTATTCTAGAAAAGTGAGCTTGACTACAATAGATGAATCCTATAAGACAGACAGCCCGTTACTGAATACAATCAGGAATGACAATTGTTTTGGGGATAGCACCCTACATATAAGATCAACATCTATTCCAACTAATAGGGTATATGTGCTTTCTAAAGCGTCAGCACCTGCGTACTGAAAAATTAACTTTTAACCCAAAGCAGACTCTCCAGCTTCACTGCTGATGCTTTGGAAAAATTGGAAACGTAAAAATTTCAACAAAGATTCTCCGCAACAGCTATCCCCAATTTAGGAAGTGTATATTTTTGGGAAGTATTTTGCAAATCATCTAAATCACTTATGGGTTCTTCTTAGTGAAGAAGATATTCTGTTTTTTGTTGAGGCAATAAACATAACCAGATTTTCGAACCCAACTGAAAATTATTAGACAAGCATTTACGGAGCTAGTTACTTTCACTCTCATTAACACAAAGCCAGAAGCATCTATGAGACGATTCGATGAGAATATGCTGTAAAAAGTACTATCAGTAGCAAAACTGTGGATCGGTTTGTGGCCACTTGAGAGAAGGTCATTTATATTAGGAGAAATTAACAAAAGGGGAGAAAAGTTTATAGTTTTCTGTCTGGAAAATAGTCAAATTTAGAGAAAGATAGTTTCTACAGTAACTTAAAAGCATGAACGCAGCAAGTGCGTATGGTAGTGAATTTTCATAGAAATGATCTGGCACAAAATATGTTATCATACCTTTTTTCCTGTAACATAGAGATCTAAATTTTGGTGTATAGTTTACTTTTTATATCGTAAACCTACCTACCAAATTTGGTTATCATAGATTTTTTATTTTTTGAGAAAATGTTTTTTTCGAATGAAAACTCAAAATTTTTCCGGAACCTATCCAAGCCATTCACAAAAGGAAGGTACGTGCCAAATTTTATTTGTTGAGTTATCGGTGTGATACATACATACATACATATATATATATATATATATATATATATATATATATATATATATATATATATATATATATATATATATATATATATATATATATATATATATATATATATAATATAATATAATATTCTTTATTGGTCATAATTATACAGCATGTCAATACATATAAGTCGTTGACTTGTGAAGTATTTCGACATAATTTTACCAAACGTCATTCCAAAAATGTTTGACAGCTATCCTCTGAATAACATACTTCAAATTTTCACACACAAATTTTTAAATTTAGATCTGCCTCTTTCTTTCTCCATCTAAAATTTCACCCAAAACCTTTACTGCCTCGTATTCCTTTCCACATAACAATACTTCAGAACAAGTGACTTTCTTTTCTGTTCCATATTTTTGCCGAAATAACAAATTTTGTGAAGAGCCAAGTTACATTGACTTTTACAATGACAAACGCTCTATTAAAAAAATTATCGGTGTGATACATATATATATATATATATATATATATATATATATATATATATATATATATATATATATATATATATATATATATATATATATATATAAACATATAAAAATTGAAACTGACCCCGTATATGGGTTCTAGGGGTCCTAGTTCGCGCTCATGTGCAAAAATTGTTTCAAAATTCAAAAGTCGGGATCTCCCCATTAGTGAATTTTTTCTACGAAAATTCACTAAAGTGATAGTGCTGCAAATTGAATCATTACTTCCACATAGCTGTGATAATCTACTCTTCTCAGAAAGACATTCTCATAAATGAATTTAGGGTCCATGACTTGACCACAAAGAAAATATTGGTATTTCTTGTGAAACGTTATATTACTCGAATTTTAACGAAAAAATTCAATTTTCAGTAAATCACACTTCATTTATTCCAAACTCCCCAAAGCTATCTTAACCACAAACAACTCAACGCGTTTCCTTGTTGGGGGCTAACGGAATACCAAGTTTCAAGTTTTGTTTGAAAGTTATTGCACCTATTAACAGAGAGACCTACAGGTCGACAGACCGACCGACCGACAAAGCGACAGAAACAAATGTTCGTTCCAGGATCAAGTTTTCTATATGTTTTGAGACTTTTTCGACCATTTCGGCAGAAAAAAAAAAAACAGAAATTTCTGTCACCAATATTCCACCCCCACACATTCAAGTCCTAATTTAATTTCAGCACAGAATACCACATGTTTGATAAAATTGAAAATTTTCTAATAAAAAAAAACCCTTAAACGTTATATTACTCGAATTTTAACGATAAAATATCAATTTTCGTCAAATCTAACCCCCCCCCCCATTTATCCGATACTCCTAGAGAGATTTTACCTAAAACAAGCCAACCGTTCCTTCATCGGGTGCTACGGTATACCAAATTTGAAGACGATATCTCAATTCGTGGCTACAACAAAGAGACATAGAGGGGGGGGGGGGGTTAGATCTACAGACCGCCGACAGAGCGACAGACCGGTCATACAGCAAGGTATAAGTTGACTGTATCGTTATCAAAAAATGTTACATAAATTAATTTAACTCCAGTATATATATATATATATATATATATATATATATATATATATATATATATATATATATATATATATATATATATATATATATATATATATATATATATATATAATTTTTTGTTCGGTTATATTTTGCACATCATCCCTGTATCTCACTCAAAACTTATCTTCTAGCTTTATTTCTGTGCCCTTTAACTTCCACATCGTCACATCTCCGACAAAAATTTCAAACATTTTCGCTTAAACGTAAAAAATATCAAAACCTATAGAAAACATGATTTGGGAACGATCATTTTTCTTGTCTGTCGGTCTGTCGGTCTGTCAGTCTGTCGGTCTGTCAGTCTGTCGGTCTCTATGTATGTATGTATGTCTGTCGTCTGTCGGTCGGTCTGTCGGTCTGTATGTATGTCGGTCTGTCGGTCTGTATGTATGTCGGTCTGTCGGTCTGTATGTATGTCTGTCTGTTTGTAGCCACGAATTAAGGTATCGGTTTTAAATTTGGATGCACTCGGCAAACAAACGATTCGGATTGTTTTTGGGTAAAATCGCTTCAGGGGCGGGGGGATGAACTGGAGGTGATCTGGTGAAAATTGACGTTTTTCATTAAAGCTCGGGGAATATAAGGTTAAAGGTTTATTTATTAGGAAACTTTTAATTTTATGAAACATTGGAATATTGTTCACAAAAATGTCGTTTTTTTTGCTAAAATGGCGTAGAAACTCTCAAAACCTATATTAGACTTGTTTCTGTAACAAAAAATTTTTTGTCTGTCGGTCTGACGGCATTTAGGCGTGTCTGTTAAAAGGCGCAATAACTTTCGAACGAATTGAGATATCATCTTCAAATTTGGTATCCTGTTAGCGACCTACAGAGGAACTCTTCGATTTGGTTTTGGGTATGTTCGCTTTAGGGGCTAGGAGATAAGTAACTGGTGATGTGGTGAAAATTGACATATATATATATATATATATATATATATATATATATATATATATATATATATATATATATATATATATAGATATATATAACGTTTCAAAAATTTATTGGTACAGGAATACAAATATTTTCTTTGTGGTCCCTAAATTCATTCCATGATAATGTCTTTCTGAAGAGATACATTATCACAGCTAGCGGAAGTTATGATTAAACTTGCAGGACTATTTTGAATTATATGGAACGTCTGTCTTAGTCTCAATAGCCGTATGCCGATGAACACAAGGTCGTACTATATTACGTCAGTATTTACCCTGGAAAGGTTTCTCCAAGTTAGGGCAACACTATTCAATACTGCTGAAAATTGAATCATAACTTCCAAATCGCTGTGATAGTCAACTCTTTTCAGAAAGGCTCTCGCATTCAACCCCCACTTCAAATTCTACAATTGAAAGTTTTTTAATAAACAAACCCTTAACGTTACATCACCAGAGTTTTAACGCAAAACGTCAATTTCCACCAAATCATCCCTTAGTTCAGTCTGCAGCGAGTTCATGTAAAACAATCTGACCCGTTCGTTTGTCTTTTGCTAACTGCACACCAAAAATTGAAGACGACATTTCAATTCGCTTGAAAGTTATCGTGCCTACAAACAGACAGACGTACAGATCGACAGACCGACAAACTGACCGCGCGATAGACCTACAAAGAAATTTCGTTGCAGAATCATGTTTTCTATGGGTTCTGAGACTTTCTATGCCATTTTGACAAAAAAAAAATCAAAATTTGTGTCACCACTACCATACTTCCACACGTTGTGACGATGTGGAAGTAGTACGATGCTTACCTATCAAAATCCAACCAATAATAAAATAAATCCAAAAACAATTTCAAAATTCTATTGTAGACTATTTCTCCCCGTTGTCAAACAAAGTATTACGTTATATTAATTAATTCATTTACTACCAGAAACCATATATTTTACGACAACAGTTATCACGTCTCAAGGAAGTATAAAACGTGATCCTTAAATTTTAAAGTCTGCAAATAGTTGAACTTTTATTTTTGCACACTCCATCTAATCTCACACATTTGTGGATACCGTCGAATACGTAAAACTGCTATTAAGGTTATAAAAACAGAGTTTGAAGTTGTCTGTTAGGATATCTCCCGAAGGAAAGGAACCTGCAAATGGGAAAATCGTAAACACCTCTGGATGGTTTGTAAACATCGTGCTATTTCTCTGTGACTGCATATTATGCCAGTTTTTACGTGGTCTCTGTATATTCCCTGCAAAAAGGCTTTCTTCCATAAACCGGTTTAATAATGCTGGAAAGCGAGCATATGAAATAAAACTTGAGCATTCTTTTGAAAAGTACATTAAATCTTATAATAAAGATTCGCTTTTAGTTGCAACTACCTTTAAGCATACTACAACTCATATGTAACCAACTCATCTCTAAGCTCTAAGCGTAGTGAGGTTATTTTTTAAGAATTTTCGTATACTAATGTGGGTATGGCGACTTTCCTTTAAAAAAAATTATTATTTTGAATAAACGCAGACTGGGAACCCTATTACCCATATTCGAAACCAGTTTCAATTTTTATATTTTATATGTTATTTTTATATGTTTATATACAGGTTTCTCGGCAATCGCGAACAATAGCTAAATAGCTACAGAGTTCGATAAATGGACAAAGTTGCTCAAATAATCCTTTCCATTTCTAATCTGTCACCGGGAATCGCATGGCGCAATAAATGTCAGATATGTCGACATAACCTAATTTTTTTCAAAATGAATCATAATGTATAACTCACGACATATCTACAGATCCTTACGGTCGTCACGCTATTTCTTCTCTAACGTTATGTATTCCATGGATAACAAGACGAGGGATAAAAAAGCACTGCGCTCGTCTGACCTGAATATATTTTTTTGCTCCCTAATGAATTTAATTAACTACAATCATTGATTTTTACACATATATTATCGGAGTAGTGGACGTACCGTTATGTTATGCTGGCGAAACCGTCTGCTACGGGGCTGATCAGATGAGTATCCAACAGCCATCTCATATGTGATGTATTTCAGCTGCTAATGCTGTATAGTGTTGTGTCATTACCTGTGACATATACTTTTTTTGTCGGCTATATCTTATCAAGTTAATTAAAATTACTTGACGTATAATGACTGATAACGTCATCGTCAGCCATGACATGCTTATAATGTCGGTGAACCCGTTTGACATCATCATAATTTGGTCAATTGACATGAATCTATCAACCTGTGACTTGTTGCTGGAAATATAATTACACTAATAATTTGTTTCACGATTACGGACCTATAGGGTCGTGTATGTATTACTTTTTTTTGGTCATAAGGACATTAGTCCACGAGGAGGCTTAACCTCCAAGTATCTAATTTAGTAAACCCAGATAGCCACAGACAGCCAGGCAGCCCTTAAGGCACTAAGTAGCCCACGGGTAAATTCCTGGCTGGTGAGTGAGTGCCGAGACGAGACGACCGACCTGGCTGGGCAGAATGAGGTGACCCTCATCTGGGTGCCGGGTCACTCGGGGGTCAAAGGCAATGAAGAAGCTGACAGTCTGGCGAAGAGAGGGTCAGCAGAACTATTTATGGGACCAGAACCGGCTCTGGGCGTGTCATAGAGCACTGCCAGGGGAGCCATTAAGTCCTGGGTCAGAAACCAACACAAGTTGTACTGGGTGGACTGTCCAGGGCTCAGACATGGGAAGTCAATAATTGACGGACCCAGTTCAAAGAGAGCTGTGGAGCTGCTAAATCTTAGCAGAGGACAGCTCAGAAACACAACAGGTCTCTTGACGGGACACATGGCCGTCAAGAAACACCTGCATAAAATAGGGCGGTTCGAAGGGGACCTTGCATGCAGACTCTGCGGCGAGGGGGAGGAATCAGCCCAGCACATCTTGTGTGAGTGTGTAGTTCTGGACCGCAAAAGACAACCGATCTACAGTCAGTCTAGACCGGAGACAGAGCAATATAAAACTTCACCCTACCAATCGCTGTGCAGACTAGTTCAAGGCAGAGTGATTTTGGAATGGGTGGAGTAAGACTAAGGGTATGCACAATCAACCAAGGGTTGCGGTGCTACCGGGGCGGCAAGGCCGCGGACGAGCCCTGAGGGGAAAAAACCCAGATTAGCCAGTGATTTTGCTATTCTTTAACTAGTAAGAGCCGCTTCTCGGGCCTTGCAATTTATTTCTGGAGGTTTGGTTTACTTGTTACCTAGGTAACACTATTTCATTGTTTAAGCTCTTCAAGCAAGCCTTTTAAAACCTGGTTATATTGCTATACCGTATGTAAACGGTTGATGAGCTCATGAACCAGTAATTAACAGCTGATGTTATTCACCACCATTGATTGCACATGCATTAATTAGACCTAATTGTGTTATGTAGGTCAATGTAATTACACAGCGCATTGTTTTCTTAACGCATAATATTTATGCGATTGCTATACTGGTTATGTGAATATATGGGTCAATATTAAAACTAGCATTATCATTTGTTAACGTTCTATTGACTTATTACGTTATAGAGTCTCTATATAGTAACGGCTGTGATTAAGCTCATAATGGGTTGACTATAGAAGCAGGTTAGCACTGATAACCCTTCTGGTTATTCAGTTTCGTGAACATTACGTTGTTTAGTGAACTGACACCTTGTGCGTTTGTTGTGACAGTAATATCAAGTCACCGAGTCATCATAATTGCCCTCTTAGGTACTAATTACATCTTGAAACTTGCAACTGGTTGCGGAATAGTTGCTAGCGCCTAAGTCTCCAAGACTTGTATAAAACTCAGAGTGTTACCGAACACCCGACATCCCTCTGAGATGTCTCTTTGCTCAAGCTTTGATTAGGCCTCTGCTGCTTATTGAGGGAATTGTGGTGATTTATACCTACCAGTTAGTTAAAAGCAGGGAATCGTAGCAACATATTATCTAAAAAAATGCACCTCCGAAGTGAAAAATTATGCGAGAGTGCCTGAAATAATTGTTCGTAGACTAAGGTTACTGAGCATTGAACAAGTCATTTTATTCAAAGTAATTATTTAATACAACATTTATACCACAGAAAAAGCTCGTAATTATTGCCGTTTTAGTGAATTTTTATTTAAAAAAAAAACGCTAATAGAGTTATCGATCTGTTTAAACTTTTAGTTTTCTAGATATTTAAAATTGTTTGTTTTCCATAATGAATGTCAATATCTACTTGGAAAGCGAGGGGGCTCTGGCAGGGATAATGGATATACAGTTGTTATCAATTTATTTGACATTTGTCAAGTATTTTAACCAGTAGTAGTATAAAAATGAGGACGTATCCTGTGCAGGAAAGAATGGATATGATTATTGTTATTGGGGAATGCCAAGAAAATTGTTTACTAGTTGCGAGGGTTTATGCTCAAAAATATCTATATCGACATCATCCAGGCAAGAGAGTCTTACAGAGACTGTTGCATGTATATTGTAGAACAGGAAGTGTCGCATACGAAAAAGTCAACAGACAAAAGCCTTTCACTGAAAATGGCGAAATCGAGCTTGAGGTAATTGGCGCTGTTGTTGAAAATCCCCATACAAGTCAGCGTAACATAAGCAGGGAAGTAGGCATTAGCAGACGAAGTGTTGGGAGAATAATCAAAAGGGAAACATTTCATCCATACCATGTTCAGTTACATCAGGAACTGCTTGATATTGATTCAATTCGACGAATTGATTTTTGCTTGTGGGCCCTTGACAGACTTGGTGAGAATGAAAATTTATTTGATATTGTGCTATTTTTTAGCGAGAGTACATTTCATAGCACGTACCTAGTAAATATACACAATTTTCACTATTATAGTGACGAAAATCCACATCACGTCCATACAGTTGATCATCAGCACAGATGGAGTATTAATGTTTGGGCCGGAATTTTAGGAGGACACATAATAGGGCCTTAATTTTTTAATGGGAACCTGAACGGTCAAATTTTCCTAAGATTTTTAAAAGATGATTTGCCAGAGCTCTTAGAATATATCCCAAGAGATATTAAACGGCGGATGTGGTTCCAATTAGACGGTCCTCCGCCCATTTTGAAACCAGTGTACGAGAACATTTAAACAGAAGTTACCCCAATAGATGGATATGACGAGGAAGCCCACACAACTGTCCTGCACCATTCCCAGACTTACCGTGTTTGGATTTCTTTTTGTGGGGGTATATAAAAGTATTGTTTACAAAGTACCTCCGACTAACCGTTAACATATGGAACTAATAATACGAAGTGCCTTCCACACAGTAACTTCTGAAATGTTATTGAAAGCCCAGAAATCATTAGAGAAAAGAATACGTTTATGCATTGAACAAGACGACCGTCAATTTGAACATTTACTATAGTGTGTTAAATTGTCCTTTTTTGTTTGTTGTTCATGTTATTAAAATTTGACATTTGTATAACCCAACTAAAATTTTTTCAACTGTTGCAATACAATGTTCTTGATAAAAGTTTTTCCGCATTGATCTACGAATTTACTTAGCCTACAATATAAACGCTTACTATAATCAAGGCTCACTTGATGATGAAAGGTAACATTTATTATGGATAACAAACAATTCTAAATATCTCGAAAACTGATTGAGTTAGGTATAGAGAACCCTAGTATCAATTAAAAGGTAATAAAATTTTGTAGAAGAATAAGCCATTATATACAGGCTGTGCTATTTAAAATAAGAGACTTATTTGCAATATTATGCGTCAGCTATCACTAGTAGGTTACTGACCATCCTGTATACCTTTACATTAAATTATTTTGTCTATTACATGCAACAATCTTTCTACTAAATACTAATATAAGTTAGATTTTTTCTACGTTGCCGAGGGTAAAATTTGCGTTGAGGCTTCCATTTTCAAAAATTGCTGTATTTCTCAAAAACGGTAGGTTTTAGGTATAGGGAATCCTATTGTAACTTACCTTTATTTTATTTCCAGATGAAGAAAACCGAATGATATACTGGGTGTTCCATTAAAAAAAACATAACTTTGATATGTATCTTTTTTTGTGAACAGCCTGTATCATCGAGATTATTTTCATAAGATGCCCCTAAAGACCTTGCATATGCTAGAAAAAACGGAATTTGTAAATTCGAACAGGGTCCATTAGAGAGACCGACGCGTATGTGGTGCCCCACCCTGTATATAATGAAACTTGATAAGATTTTTTCTTTTAATAATAGCCTGGATAAGTTCGTGAGCCAGCACTATCGGACCACTTTTTTGAAAAAAAAAATTACTTTACCGAAAAACATTTGTATCTCAAAAAATAAGAAAGTTATTTTGATCAAATTCAGTTGGTATATTTCCCTCGTAAATATCTTACCAAATACCAACATTCAACAATCTAGCTTCATACAAAATTGAGTTATACAGATTTGAAGCATTCTCTACCATAACGCACTTGCTGCGTCCCGAAATTTTTGTTCAATGCAGAGCGTAGCCTTACTGATGGGAGTGGTTTGGATGTTTCGAAGATTTTCAGCTAATCTGACAAGGAAAGGGAAAAGTTGTCAATGTGAGTTCTTTTCTCACAGACGTTGCCAAGCAATAACGGTTTAGTTTATTATATTCAATTCGCTAGTAGTACAGGCAATAGAGAATTTGTTTCTGCATTAAACTACAGGAGTTTTTTTGATAGATAGGTTCTGAATGACGCACTGAATGTAAAAACACAAAATCCTTACAAATTAGGAGGGCGGAAGTGCCGCCATTTTGAGCAAAACCGTTTCGGCCTATATCTCCGCAACAGTGCAAAAACAGTGCCAAAAATGGTAATGACCTTTATTGTAGTTAAGTGCATTTCTCTTTTTTTTTGTTTACAACTTTTTAGCATTCATTTATTGACTTTTTTACCTATGTCTTTGTTAATAATTGTTTAAAAAATAAAATGTTTATAACTTAACTTTTTAATCGACAAATTTTTTAGAACTCTTACTTAAAACTTTTTTTCCTCAAATTAATATTAGTGAATTTTCTTTAAAAAAAATTCCCTGAGGAGACTCCGACTTTTGAATTTAGAATTTTTTTTTCAAATGTGCGTTAATTATGCCCCCTAGAACACATATCCGAGGTCAGTTTCAATTTATTTATATATATATATATATATATATATATATATATATATATATATATATATATATATATATATATATATATATATATATATATATATATATATATATATATATGACACATTCTTGGTACTTGGGTTAAACCGCGTCCAGAATTTATGGAAACTCGACGTTTCGGCTCCTGTTTTGGAGCCATTTTCAAGAGGTAAAGGAAATATGTAAGGACACTCTAAGGCCTCAATCTGCAAACTCCTTAGAGTATTGGACAAAGGTTGGTAAAGGAAATATGTAAGGACACTCTAAGGCCTTAATCTGCCTACTCCCTAGAGTGGGGGACAAAGGTGGGTAAAGGAAATATGTAAGGACACTCTAAGGCCTCAATCTGCCTACTCCTTAGAGTGGTGGACAAAGGTGGGTAAAGGAAATATGTAAGGACACTCTAAGGCCTCAATCTGCCTACTCCTTAGAGTGGTGGACAAAGGTAGGTAAAGGAAATAGGTAAGGACACTCTAAGTCCTCAATCTGCCTACCCCTTAGAGCGGTGGATAAAGGTAGGTTTGGTTGTTGTAGCTCGACTACGGGGCCTCAATCTGCCTACTCCCCAAATCTCGCCGAAGATCGTCTGTGAGGTATCAGTGTGTTCAACCCTAGGCCTCAGAGAGAATATATATATATATATATATATATATATATATATATATATATATATATATATATATATATATATATATATATATATATATATATATATATATATATATATATATATATCACAACGATAACTCAAAAAAAATAATGGGCCGATTTTGATTAAATTTGGTAAATACCTTCATTTTGCAAGTGGCTTGGTAAGTTGGTTAGCCAGGAAAATCGGCCCAGGTTTTCTCGGAAAGTTTTGTGTTTTCTTTCAAAAAAAATTATATCTCTGGAAATAAAAAAGTAAGGGCAACCAAATTTGGTACGCCGGTTTATATCATATATCATAATAGGTAAATTACCTACCAAAATTTAGTTTTGTAGGTTAAATGATGAAAAAGTTATAGGCATTCAAAAAAAAAGGGGTTTTCCCCAAAACATCAAAGTCGCGATTTAAAACGTCAAAATTGGCAATATTTACGCAAAAAACCTGAAACTAGTATAAGCTATGGAAAGAAAAAGGTAAAAAAGTCAATAAATGAATGCTAATAGTCGTATAAGTTGTAAACGGTGAGTGACATAAAAAAATAACAAAAAAGATGGGAAATGCAATTATCTACAATAATGGTCATTACCATTTTTGGCCTAGTGCACGGTTACGGAGATATAGGCCGAAGCGGTTTTTCTCAAAATGGCGGCACTTCCGTCGTCCTAATTTGTAAGGATTTTGTGTTTTTACATTCAGTACGTCATTCTGAACCTATCTATCAAGAAAAAATTGCTTCTGTAGTTTAGTGCATTATGGACAAGGGTAACGGGCTACTCTATTGCCTGTACTATAGGGTATCAGTGGCAGACTTGGCACAAATTATTTTGGCCATGCTGACAAATATGAAAATATTCACTTGAAAATATTATAAGTTGTTAGTCTACCGGGTATTTAGTATACGAGGCACATCATTGGGGTCTGGATTTTGGAAGAGACGATGGTTGAAATAACTCTAAAGTGCACGGGTTTATGTTCAATGAAATGCCGCCTCGAATATAATATAACCCGTGACAAAATTTAATTATGGTTCACCTATAAAATTTTTTGGTTTTGTCGACAAATCTTACATTTGTTGCGCAATATCGATTTCCGTGGCAGATTAGGGATGTACAGGATTATTAAGCTGCTTTGCCTATTTCACCGACTCTGTAACTCTGAAGATAAGGAAATTGGCTATCGTTTTTGATTACTGTGAGCGATCACATCCGTTGTCTAGTTATCCATGGAACACATGAATAAATAGACGCATTCAAATTAGGGTTTAATGATATATTTTTGGTGAATCTTATTGCAAAGTTGCCGTCCTTGAGGTAAGGAGGTGCAGAAGCTACAATTCAATTAAAACATCTGCGGAAGACAGGGAAGCATGGTTGCCACCGCAAAGCGATATCGCGTTAAGACTGTGATGACGAGGTTCTAGACAAAATACCAACAAAAAAAAACAACAAAATCTGTGGGACTATATCGTTTTTAAAACGTTAACTTAAGATACAATAATACTCGATTCGGATAAGAAAAATTTCAGTTAAATGAGTTGCAGTTGATTACATTTAAATTTTAATTGAAAGGTCCAATACCAAACAACAAATATTAGTTATATTTGGTGTGGTTTCCAGAAATACAATAATTAAAGCTGATCAGCAATGCGCGACAAACAAATGCAGATGCTCTATGGAAACTGGACCCAGTGGGGACCCCACTTTCCTGAATGTATACTGATTAAGCCCATATGAGAGCACTGGATCGAACTAATCCTATTATATGCTTCAAACCCGTTCATTCTATACTGTGCTGTACACACAATATCTCTTTACTGGCTTCTCTAGCTGTAATAACTCCTCTTCATTACATTAAACTAGCTGAATACCAATTATAACGTCTGATGATAATGACAACATGAAAATAATAATGTGTATAACAATAAAAAAGGCTGAATGCAGCAAGTGTGTTATAGCAGCAACTTTTCAAAGAAATGTTTTTAATGTTAAATGTGTTTTTTAATGAAAGACACGAACTAATTTTATCTATAAACTAATGGTTTCATTTCAAGCCAACGACAGGATACGTATGGTGACAATCAAAGGAAAACTTCTGTCTACTTTGACACAATAAGTGTTCCTAGCAAGATCACAAAGCGAGGGAGAAGAGGTGGAGTAGTATCAATGTTGGGAAAGCTAGCGTTGGGCAAGTAGGCCACATCGGGCCCATTTTGCTAAAACCGAAATCCACCAACCAAACTCCTCCTCGGTTTCGCCTTAAAATAAAGGTCATAGCGGTCTTCCATTGGCCGAAACTTACTTGACTCCTTATAGAGTCTCCAAATCAAAGAGCTCTGTTCGAAGACTCTCAAAAGCGTCACATTCACACAGGTTGTGGTAAAACGTTTTTTTCAATCCCGCCGCATTCATCTCAAATGGGATCCCTTTCAATCCCTACCAATGTAAGGTGTCTTCTGACACTACAGTGGCCTCCTACCATGCAGACCGTACAGCGAAACGCATAATGACTCCTACGTTGAAGGAAGATAGTCTTATTTCTATTTTGTCTCTCCCCAAGGTCCCTCGCTTGTCTATCGCCACTGACAGACCTCCAGTGCTTCTCCATGGCCTCCACAGTCCATCCATCCAGGTTGCCAGAGACCACCTTCCTTATGCCTATAGAATGCTCCGGGCCACAAAATGGCCGCCGGGAACCAAGCCTTGCGTGGTTATTTACCATACGAATAGGTGGTAGATATTTATTTAAACATAAATTAACCATGCAAGAATGTAAGAAAACAGTATCAGATAATTGTGCGTTTTTTGTATCTTTAACCTTGGTCTATTTCTGCGATTATGCCCAAGCACCGACGCCAGTGAGCACTTTCGCCTTACTAACCTGGAAATATTGCAGAACCCCTGCCTTTGGGTAAAGAGGGTACGGATATTTAACGTGTCTAACATCGCATGGACAGGAGACCGACGGACTTACACCTTCTCCAAAGGGAGGAACGTCCAGACACTTAACTTGCTCAAATACAATGCGAAAACCTCGGATGATGGTAATGTTACAGTATATAGTGGAAAGGTGAAAAGAGAACCCTGGGATCTAACCCAGTACGTTTCTGTTCAGAAACACACGTTCTTACCACTGAACCACCGAGATTCTTATGAGATAATTATAATGGGGATTGCAATTCGGTAGCAGGCTGACAAAACGAGAGTGATATAGATGAATTAGAAGAAGTAAATAGAACTCTGCACGCGGAAAGTGCATTATGGTAGCGAAAATTTTTAATGTTAAATATCCTTTTCTAATAGAAGACATTAAACCTAATGGAAAGTATAAACTTTATAGTAAAAATACTAAAACCATGTCCCATACTCCATCAAATAATAAATTTATTTTTGAAAATGTACAAAAATTTGCGAACATAAATTTGAAATTTTCCCAAAAAAACTGGTCGGACTTTCCTGGCCAAGAAATATATAGAAAAAATTTACACAAAAACTTAGTGTGACAATAAAACAAAACAGTTTTTGACCTCATACGCTCTGAGAGAAAAACCCTAATTTCAAGTACTCGTTAGACAAGTGGTCAGTGAATATATTATATTAAATGTCAGTTTTCCAAAGTATACATAATTGTGCTTAATTTTGTACCGGGATGTATTTTCTCCTTGTACATATTTTTGTTGATAAAAACATATGAGTAGGTACAAGATATTGTGGGTAAACTTTATTACTTTAACCCTGCAGCCTGGACGAATCGTTACAAAATAAATATAATTTTTTTTCCAGTAAGTTCAAATGTAATTTTTATGGATGGAAGATAATAGTGTAAAATATTATGCACCGCATGTTTGCGAACATAAACTTGAAATTTCCCAAAAAAAACTGGTCGGACTTTCCTGGCCAAGAAACATATAAAAACAATTAACACAAAACTTGACGTATCAAGATATTATTATTCACAAAAAGCTTTTTGACAGGATTAAAAAAACATCTTTACACGAAAATGTCTTTCAAGAAAATTTGCCTATTTTTTACGACTATTCGCTATGTAATCTTGTACGAAAAATATAGAAAAATCGTTTTTCACAATTTTTTAAAGGTTAAATTCCTAAATTTGAAAACGTTTTTGTCCAAAAAAAAATTAGAAAATAAATTGTTTACGTGGATTCACAAACAGTTTTTATAACAACCAACTAAACGTTAATTTTTGATTACTAACATTTCTCAGAAATTAAAAAAAAAGATTTCTGTAAAAACACTAAAAAAATGTCTGGGAAAAACTAACTAATATTTTTTTATGTGTTTTTATGAGAATTTGCTGAAAAAATATATACAATTCAAATTATATACCTAATCCGTAACTAAAATTGTAAAAAAATATGTATTTTTTTAACTTTTTAGGAAACTTGAGTGGTGGAAGTAAAGCGGGAGTAAAGAAAAATACAAGCGAAAAAATACTCATATATTTATGTTATAGGCTGTCGGAAATAAGAACGTTTAAGTCTGTCACTTTGAACCTTCAGTTGACATTTGTGAAAACAATTTCTTAACTACGTAGGTGTATATTATAAAAATGTAAGCATAGATAATCCTATCAAATTGATTATTTCCTACGTTTTATTTATCTAAGTTAAATTCCTAAATTTGAAAACGCTTTTTTCCAAAAAGAATTGAAAATAAGTTGTTTACGTGGATTCACAAACAGTTTTTATAACAACCAACTAAACGTTAATTATTTATTAGTAACATTTCTCAGAAAATTGAAAAAACAAGATTTCTGTAAAAACACTAAAAAATGTCTCGGAAAAACTAACTAATAATTTTTTATGCGAGAAATTGCTGAAAAAAATATATAAAATTCAAATTATATACCTAATCCGTAATTAAAATTGTAAAAAATATGTGTTTTTTTTAACTTTTCAGGAAACTTGAGTGGTGGAAGTAAATCGGAACTAAAGATAAATACAAGCGGAAAAATATTCATATATTTATGTTATAGGCTGTCGGAAATAAGAACATTTCCTAAGTCTGCCACTTTGAACCTTTATTTGACATTTGTGAAAACAATCTATCAACTACGTAAGTGTATATTATAAAAAGGTAAACATAGATAATCCTATCAAACTGATTATTTCCTACGATTTATTTATCTAAGTTAAGTTAAATATACTTTTTTCTACTTTAACGTCGGTCTATTTTCGCTACTACTATGGCCAACCACCGACGCGAGGGAGCAGTTTCACCTCACTATCAGGGAAATTTTGCCGAACCCCTGCCTTTCTGTAAGAAGGGTAGAGATTTTTAACGCGCCTAACATCCACGCTCATGGGACTGACCGATTTACGCCCCACTCTGAGGGCGGAACGTGCAGCCATTCAACTTGCTCAAATACCATTCCAGAACGTCGGTTGATGTGAATTTTACAGTGTGTATTGAAAAAGTGAAAGAGGAACCCTGTTCAAAGGCACGCGTTCTTACCACTGAACCAATATAATATTTAAATTACTTTTTTCGAAATTTACTAAATAATTCCATAATTTGATCGGTTATTAGAATTAAATAAAAACACTGAAAAAAAGTTTTATACTGATCCCTACATGGATCATGGTATGCGATTACAAATGTAAATATTTCCAAAACTAAAGTTTTTAGATATATGGGGTGTTACAAAACTGTTGAAGCTAAAGCTTCTGAAACACAAAATATACGTTTGAAAAAAAAGAGTTACGACAGTTTGAATATTTTCAAAATCAGCCACTATTTGAGAGCGTATATTGCATCTCGATTTTCTCGGCGAATAATGTAAACGAAAGTCTCTCTAAATGCGCCATCGTCATGGTACTCCGCTATATATTGATCCCTACCTATCCCTACATCAGTTATGGTATGCGATTATAAATGTAAATATTTCCAAAACTAAAGTTTTTAGGTATAGGGGGTGTTATACAACCGTTCAAGCTAAAACATCTGAAAAACAAAATATAGGTTTGAAAAATAAAGAGTTCCGAGAGTTTAAATATTTTCAAGATCAGCCACTATAAAATTTTTTTTTCTACTGTAAATGTAGCACTATAAATATTTCCAAAACTAAAGTCTTTAGGTATATGAGGTGTTATAAAAAAGTTGAAGCAGAGGGCATGTTCTTCACCCCTGAAACATAAAATACAGGCTGTTCCAGTTGAAAAGAATTGAGTAACCACAGTTCAATTTTTTTCAAATTCAACCACTGCGCGCCCTGTATATGGTATTTGTTTTTGTAACAAATAATATAAACGAAAGGCATCGTGAATCCGTCAATGCCATGGGAATCCATTATCCATTGGTAAACAAGCCGTATTACAATTTGTAATATGACCCAAAAACGTGACAAGTTGTCAAACAATTAAAACTCGAAAACGATTAACGATATAAAATATTTGTTTGTACCTACATGATAAAATTCTACCCATTTTAGTTCTCGAAAAATTTATACTTTTTCAAAAATAAGGCTTCTTTGATGAAATATGGTACATACATGGTTCTATTAAAAAGGTTACACTGTCTATTAAATTTAATGTTTTTTATTTAAAAAAAGGACATATTAGACATTAGAAACATCTTTATTAAAATTCGCTACCATAACGCCCTTTCTGCGTCCTAACCTTTTTTATTTTATCCATGTATTATTATTATAAGTGGTGTTTGTTACTCTAGCCTAAACCTGCCTATAGTTTAGATACGATTTACAGGATTTAGACAGTCATATATTTTTCATGCCAGTGGACCTATCATGGCACCTTATTTTTGACATACAAGATAGGCCACTAAGTTAATGGGTAAATTAGAGCCCAAATTCAGTTTTTTTGTTTGTGGCAAAATTAGCTAAGTGTGACAATAAAACAAAACACTTTTTGACCGCATACGCTCTGAGAGAAAAACCCTAATTTCAAGTACTCGTTAGACAAGTGGTCAGTGAATATATTATATTAAATGTCAGTTTTTCAAAGTATACATAATGGTGCTTAATTTTGTACCGGGTTGTATTTTCTCCTTGTACATCTTTTTGTTGATACAAACATATAAGTTGGTGCAAGACATTGTGGGCAAACTTTATTACTTTAACCCTACAGCCTGGACGAGTCGTTACAAAATAAATATATTTTTTTCCAGTAAGTTCAAATGTAATTTTTATGGATGGCAGGTGATAGTGTAAAAGCATCGAAAAATAAAAATCTCTTTTAAGCTCAAAACAAATATTATGCACCGCATGTTTGTAATAAGTTTGCATTAAACTATCTGTGTTATCTTGAACAAACCGTAAAAATTACACAGTTGCTGGTGCAAACCCCTATGGCAAATTCAATTATAAAACGTATGCATTCTGGATTCAGCGGTACTTTAACGTAGACATTGCCCTGCTGTCTTCCAACAGAAGAGTCACTTGTTATTATCTTGGATGAGAGTATAAATATTCATTCTCGTTTAGTTCAGTTAGCTAGATCTGAGCGAGTGAATTAGGAACGGGATCTGATCCCTTAGAAAAACAAACGTTCAGCGTTTGGAGCTGGTTTATAAACACAGCGCTTTCCCGTAGCAATTACATTCCATTGTAACCGGAATGATGTAATAGTGATTATGATTAAAATAATTGCTAGCAATAATAAAGCAAAATGCTATTTGCAGCCGGTTAATTGGGACAAATAATATTTAGTTGATTTGCTCTCGGTTCTTGTTGCAAAAGTTTAACGTTTTAAATTGAGAGCTTAAAAGTTTCTTGAAACTAGAGCTACCGTGAGCCGCTAGAACAAGTATTTATGGTCAGTTAAAAGCTATATATATATATATATATATATATATATATATATATATATATATATATATATATATATATATATATATATATATTGAAACTGACCCCGGATAGGTTCTAGAGGTTTCAACTTTCAAAAATATTATATATACGTCACGGGCTCTCGTGTCTATTATATTTCTTTAAATAAAATTTATCTCAAACGCAGATTGTGTAAGTTGAAAAGGACTAAACCTAAAATTATTTTCAAACATACAGGTGATCCAAAAAAGTGTGACACCTCAAAGTAATGTTTTTTCTTACGGAACACCCGGTATTTGACAACGTTTCTGAATTATATGGGAAAATAAACATGACATGAAACCACGCATACGGAATGCTTTGAATACAATATCGCCTCAAATGTTACTCACTGTCAGGTGGTCCTTTGGACAAAGGCTACTATCGTACCGTGGGTGTCGACAAGGAGGAAAGAGGCAACTTGTTAATTCTGGACTTGAGGGTTTGGAGGTTCGGAGGAGAAGGAAAAACATGTGCCGGCAAGGAATTCCACACCTTGGACGTCCTAGGGACAGAATAGCGGGCATAACAAGATGTTCTATGTTTAGTGACCTGGACAGTAAAAGGGTGCATTCGCTCTGTTCCCCTGGTAGATCTGTTGGGGGCAGCAGGTGGAGGAACTATGGAAGAAAGCTCCTTTGAGCAGTGCCCGTGCAGATATCTATAAAAGAGAGAGAGAGAGAGAGGTTACCAACGGCACGTCCGTGGGCAAGCGAGGGCAGCCTTTGGGTAAGGGTAGGTTCACCGATGAGACGTGTAGCTCTCTTCTGAATGGAGTCCGGGATAGCGAGTGTAGAAGCGGTGGAAGCAGTATTCGAGGTTTGGCCTTATTTGTGAAGTATATAAGGTACAGAGATTAGCTGGTGAAAAGTATTTGCGAGCCCGGAAGAGGAAACCTAATTTCTTCGCAGCCGCTTTTGCAATTGATGTGACATGTCATATTCAACTGAAAAATTATTTTTACAAATGTCAGATCCAGTTTCAAAGTGACACGTAAATATTTTCTTTTCCGGCATGTGTAATAGGGCCATCACAATTTAACATGTAGAGTTTGACTATTGAATTTTGAAAAGATTTCTTCAAATGTGCGGGAACCAGGCCCCGTGGAACCCATATCCGGGTTAGTTTTAGTTTTTATCTGTTCTCATATATACACATTCTAGGGTTAAGCTCAATATATTATACAAGATACGAGAAAAATTATACATATACGTTTTTTATACGGTGTCTGGAGCTGCACCTTATAAAATTATTTTTACAATCAGAGGTTGGCCCATATGTCGCTGGTGATACAATTTTCTTTTCTTGATCGAACAAGCCTTATATTATTGCATTTTTTTAAAGGTTTTTTTCGATAGCTAAATTTGCTATTAATCTAAGAACCGTAGACACTAAGTGAGAGGTAAGACACGAATCAATGTGCCGCCACCTAGTTGCGGAACCAAGTAGTATGTTGTCACACCAGCTCCAAATAACACAAAGTGTTAAAAAATAGAGACTGTATACAACCAACTTACAATTCAGTAAATTGTCAGCCCTGGTCCATTTATACCCTAATATAGGGACAAAGTATGTAAGGTTAGATGCACTCTCACCACTCACTTATTGTTGGAAGGCTGGCTACCATAGCCGTATTACTTACAATTAGTATGCCTTACTGACGAGGTCTAGTTAGAGCGAAACGGTTCTAATTGTGGTGAAAATGCATCTAGCCTTACATACTTTGTCCCTATATTAGGATCGAAATGGACCAGAGCTGACAATTTACAAAATTGTTAGTTGGTTGTATACAGTCTCTATTTTTTAACACTTTGTGTTATTTGCAGCTGGCGTGACAACATACTACTTGGTTCCGCAACTAGGTGGCGGCACATTGCTTCGTGTCTTACCACTCAATTAACATTTTATGTTTATTTTTGAAAGATTTTTGTACATTTTCAAACAATAATATATTTTGATAAAATATGGTACATTGTTTCCTTTATATAGGTTATACTGGTAACAAAATTTGATGCCAGCTTTCCAAATATATATATATATATATATATATATATATATATATATATATATATATATATATATATATATATATATATATATATATATATTTGCCATTAGAAATATCTTAGAGGAAATTCACTACCAAAACGCCCTTGCTGCGTCCAGACGTTTTTATTTTAAATGAACAAACTGATTTTATGGATTATCCTTTCTTGGATATTCTTCTTCCTAATTAAATAAATCAAACTCAATAAATCAAACTATTTTTTCAAAAAAGCTGTAATAAGATAGTGAAATGATGTATGTCGATATTTTCATTGTATAGAGGCTGCTATTGCTCAGACATTCTATTGTTGTAATTGTTATTATAGTAATTTAGTTATTACTGTTATAGGCTAGTTCTATCCTTATGTTAAAAATTGGCATACACCACGTTTTGAAGGCGTCATCCGTTATTTTCGTTTTTTTTAAAGAATGTTTTTATCAAAATATCATAACATAGCAACATATCTTTATTACCTTTCACGATTTCGTGTCAATTCAATTATTATCAGTCTGAGAATGTTGTCAAGCAGCGAAACCGGTTACAGCAACGTAGAAACACATCCCAGAACATCTAGAATTCGGAAGAGCGACTTGCTCCAGTTAGCTTACGCGCTTGCTACGTCCTTCATTTACCGCCACGAAAGCCAATAGAGGAGTAGTATGTAGTATGAACAATTTTCCCAAGTAAGTGTAACAACAATCAATGTCTTGCATTATTTATTAATTATTTATTAGATCTTTTGTAAACATGATTCAATGCTGTTTGAAGTGTTATTAAAATCCTTTTTAGGCAAGCTTTTGTTCCTGAACCTGAACCATTTTTTGCTTAGTCCCCCCAATCTATAACCTGTGTGTCTATTTTTGTTTCTTTAACGTCCGTCAATTTGCGCGACAATGGCCAATCACCTCACTATCCTGGATATGTTGCCAAACCCCTGCCTTTCTGTATAGAGGGTGAACATTTTTCAGATTTTTTCGTTTATTAAAAATAAATCATGCACTAAAGTGTTAATATTCCCTTAGTAACTCTAGATATAAAGATACTCGAAATATTTTTTTTGTAAATAATTATATTGTAATGTTTTAAATAAACTACCATTATTATTATTATTATTTCCAAGTTATCGGGCCCTGAACGACAAAGCGACACATCCTCATTTCGCAGGAATCTCCGCACAGCGTGGCCAGTTGCAAGTTACTACCTTCTGCATAATCTTCTTAACATACTCTCCAAAACCCAGTCTCTTAATGTTCTCTCGAAGATTCTTAGGAACCACACCAGTAGACCACATGACTATTGGAATCACTCCGACACTATCTGCCCTCCACTGTCTCTTTACTTGTATCTCTAGGTTTCTGTATTTAATGATCTTCTCGTTGTACTTTATCTCTAGACTATTAGTATTCAGGATGGCCGCATCATTCAGCGGCACTTGGTTGCAGCAGTTATCCACTAATATTATATCTGGCCTGTTGTGGGCAACTCGTTGGTCTGTGAGCATGGTCCGATCCCAGTACAACCTGTATCCTAAGTTCTCTAGAACACGCTCATGAGTGTATCTATAGTAGGGCACCTTACTAAGATTTAAAAGTCCCAGTTTTAGACCCAGTTCTTGATGAAGAATTTTAGCAACTGCGTCGTGCCCCTCTTTATACGTTGCAGCAAACGCTTGATATCCTCCGATGACGTACTGGAGAGTCTCTGATGACTGACACCCAAATCTACATTTGTCATCTTGGACCGAATTATCTCTGTATAACTATGTGCTTCAGGTAGTTTCTTGTTGGGATGACCTGATCTTGCATGGCCAGCAAAAACCCTTCTGTTTTTGGAAACATCTATCCGGACACCAACCAGTAGTTCGACAACAATTTGTCGTCATGTACCTGGGAGGTCTCATTCAGATGTCGCCCATGGAGAGGCTTCTGCATACAAGATTGCAGCTTGTCCTGATCAGTCCGATGGTGACTTTGTATTTCACTTTCGTTTAACTGTAGCGGTGTTGACTCATCTGCCTCGCATACCGCACGCTGTAGTTCAGAAGTAAGCGCCTGCAGGTGGAAATATGTACGCAGGTTCACTATCTGCTGGTCAAACTGTTTACCAACATCCAACACTCCTCTTCCACTTTGGTGTCTAGGTCGGGTTACTCGCTCGATAGCACTACGGGGGTGATGTTTTTGGATTTTGTTAGGAGTGTTCGCACCTTCCGTTGTAGATTTTCGATGTCCGTTTTCCTTTTGTTCACAATCCCAAATGAGTAGCTAAGTGCAGAACATGCATATGGATTTAGAGCTTTAGTCAGGTTGTGATCGCACCACCTGCTTCATTCGTTTCGTAAACTCATTTGTCAGATGGTCATTATTATTATTATTATTATTATTATTATTATTATTATTATTATTATTATTATTATTATTATTATTATTATTATTATTATTATTATTATTATTATTATTATTATTATTATTATTATTATTATTATTATTATTATTATTATTATTATTATTATTATTATTATTATTATTATTATTATTATTATTATTATTATTATTATTATTATTATTATTATTATTATTATTATTATTATTATTATTATTATTATTATTATTATTATTATTATTATTATTATTATTATTATCATTATTATTATTATTATTATTATTATTATTATTATTATTATTATTATTATTAGTATTATTATTATTACCGTTATAAATACTATTGGACAAAGAGCTAAAAGCATCACAAAAAAATAAGTTGTAGAGAGTGTTTCCATTAGCGTCCAGATTAGCTGGCATACTGAAATTAAACTTTTCTAGGTTAAGGGGATTGACGCAAATATCTGTAGGTTGCTTCTTCCCACATTAAACTTTCAACCAATAAAATCAATCCTATGACGCGAATCTACTTCAGTTTCATTCTGCAGTGGAATAAACTGATCCATCATCGTGACACAATTGCCTTCATTCAACAAAAACACTCGTTATGTTTACTTTCGTTTTACGTAAGGCACTTTCTGTATCTAATAATATAATAGTTTGTTGCTTATTTGCTCGGAAAGGGATCCTTGTCGCTATTTTTCGTCAGTGAGGAAAACAAAGTATGCAAATTTATTCATTAAATTCCAAATTTGTCACATGTTTTATCCAAAATACAGAAGACATTTAATATTGTTCGGTAGAGAAAAAGAGAGAGACTGAATGTTAAAAGGAGATGCGGGATACGATGAGTTAGGTAACCGACCTACTGCATTGTGTACGAAGCTCCTTGCTAGTAAATCCCAAGTAAAATCGATGGCAAACTACGGTTTAAACTGGATGTGGATATGGAATAAAGAACATCCTAACAATAGTGGCTTTAAGATTAATGATACCCTACCTTATTAAGTAGTTCTTGTGACTGTAGCCAGTTTTGAAGGAAAAGTTAGTTAATTTACGTTTGCAATAAAGGAAGTAAACCTAATAGAACAATTGTATTTTTTCAGAAGACTCTTTACAAAAGAAATCGCTCAATTTAAATTACCTGCTAATTCGACATGTGTTTTCTGTTTCAAAGGAAATACTCGGGTGAGTTTTTAGACAACTTCCTAAAAGGTTTTAGCTAAAACGACTGCTGATAGATAAAGTTTGGTATCTTACATGCACGCTGACACTACTCTTACCTTTTGTTCCCTTGTATTTGCCGAGTTATTGATATTTAAAGTTTTTTACACATTACACACTTTTTAAACAATTTTCCAGAACGGTTCTGTTCCGCGACACCCCTTTCCCCCTTAAAATTACATTTGACGTAAAGTTAACATTGACTTTGGGAATCCCTGGAATACTCTAGACACATGGACTATTATTGGCTTCTACTGCCAATTTATCACTTTTCTTTTAGTACGCGGCCCGTTAAGACGGTTTCTTATATATTCATTTGTTCGCGGACGTTATTTCTGAAATTGTGCCTTGTTTACCTTGTTCCGTTAATGACCATTAGTGTTATAGTGGCTTAGGCGTTCGTGTGTCGCTAGTTCCTGGTCGGTGACATGTTATTTGTTTTCTACATTCTTTTTGCAATTAGGAAAATGCGAGGCACAAGGTTGTTAAATGTGAGGTCGAAGGTTGCTTACACCAAGAGCCGGACCTGCCTCATTTGCTTGAGATACAAAAGGCAAATGTTATGTAAATTTATTGTTTTTCTTAGTTTCCATCGTTTGACCATATTTACTATGGTATGTTCTCTTTTAGCTATACAAACTAGGGTATTTACATTGTAGCATGGGTTTTCCTTCCTCTGGCGCTTCACGTGCGACTTGCATACAAGCACCCTCGTTGCATAAACCACAAGTCAAATTTCCTGAGAGTAGCCCTCAAAGTTACGGGATCTGGGGCGAAATGGGTACTGTGAGGGGGAGCCAGTGTATAAGGCACATATGGCTTCAAAATGTGAAAAAGGCGGATTTTGCGCCGTTTTCTTCGCATTTTATGCTCATATTTCCTGTTTACTACCTACCCCGCCCAGCACCCCTATTCACTCCTGGTCCCGTAACTTCCTTGAAAAAAAATTTTTTTCTCATAATTTGTTCATCCAGCGGGGTCTAAGCATGTTTTTGAAAATATTTTTCAGAAAAGCGTTCAAGAGGTTGTCCGCAAAAAAACAATATTCGCTTGTATTTGGCAGCTGCTCATACGGAATTAAAACGCATTTATATGCAGCCTTAATGTAACAAACCTGATAACAAAACATCTTTTAAATATTTATATAAAGCTGTTGTACCTCCTCTCTCTCTCTCTCTCTCTACCACTCTTCGTCTCTTTCTCTATATCTGTCGGTTTTTTATGTACCACTTCTTTATGAGTATGTTAGTAGGCCAAGGCTTAACTTAGTATAAGTCAAACCTAACTTTAAAATCGTAAAGCGCTTAATGATAGGGGCTTTAAGCAATTTTCTTGTTTGACTCGTTTGAAGCAATACGTAAAACTAAAATTGTTTTTAGGAGGCCATGGATGTATATATATATATATATATATATATATATATATATATATATATATATATATATATATATATATATTGTAATATACAGTGTGGAACAACTAAATGCAGTAATTACTGCATAATTGTGCATATGTATACAAAATCCTAAAACATGTCAATTCTCGATTAAAAAATTACATCTTGCAACGTGAAAACTTCACCTCTGCATTCGACCCCTTCGAATGACATTTGCATCTGCCACATTTTTCAATAGAAAGTAGATGTTTTTTATACCTTATTTGAAAGATATCGTCATTCCCTATTTAAAAAAGCTACGGTTTTTAAATTAATCGCAAAAATTAACACGAAGAAAAAAAATCATCTGATTAAGCATCTTCGGTACAAAACACTAAAGAATTAAAATAACTAATCGCGTTTTATTCTTGATAATGAGAAAGCAACCAAAAACAATTTGGTTGTCCCTTTTGGACAGTATCAGCTAAATAGAAGTTATCGATATTCCGTATAATCGGCAATGTTAGTTTTGTTTAAAACACCTTAGCAACTTGCTGTGTGATCGTAACCGCATGACACCAGTTGTCGGTTGTTAACTGAAATTAAGAAATATTGTTTATTTTACGGAAATGCATAAAATAACGATTCTATAGATGATTTTTTTCTCCCTCAGGGCTCGTCCACGTCTTTGCCGCCCCGATAGCACAGCAGCCTTTGACTTATTGGGCAGGCCCTTTGCCTCTACTCCACCCATTCCAAAATCACTGTGCCTTGAACTAGTCTGCACAGCAATTGGTGAGGTCTAGGCTGACCATAGATCAGTTGCCTTTTGCGGTCCAGAGCTTTACACTCGCACAAGATGTGCTGGGCTGATTCCACCCCGTCGTCGCAGAGTCTGCATGCCAGGTCCCCCTCGAACCGTCCCATTTTATGTAGGTGTCTCTTGACGGCCATGTGTCCCATCAAGGGTGCTGTTAGCAGCTCCACAGTTCTCTTTGGACTGGGTTGCTTTGCCTCCGGTCTAGGCTGACCGTAGATCAGTTGCCTTTTGCGGTCCAGAGCTTTACACTCGCACAAGATGTGCTGGGCTGATTCCTCCCCCTCGTCGCAGAGTCTGCATGCCAGGTCCCCCTCGAACCGCCCCATTTTATGTAGGTGTCTCTTGACGGCCATGTGTCCCATCAAGGGTGCTGTTAGCAGCTCCACAGTTCTCTTTGGACTGGGTTGCCCAATTAATGACTTTCCTTGTTTGAGCCCTGGACAATCTGCCAAGTATGCCTTGTGGTGTTTCCTGACACAGGACTTAATGGTTCCCTGGCCGTGCCTTTCGATACGCTCTGGATCGGTTTGGGTCCAGTAAATGGTTCTGCTGACTCTCTCTTCGCGAGACTGTCAGACTCTTCATTGCCTTTGATCTCCGAGTGACCCGGCACCCAGATAAAGGTGACCTCATTCTGCATAGCCAGGTCGCCCGTCTCGTCTCGGCATTCACTTACCATGATTAAGAAAAATTAAAAGGCGTTCACTACCAGAAAGTTGTGGTGTGAAAGCCTTTTAATTTTCCTTAATCATGTCAAACCCAGACGTTATGACGTCCACTTACCAGCCTCAAATTTACCCGTGGGCTCCTTAGGGTCTTAAGCGCTGCCTAGCTGTCTGTGGCTATGAGGATCCGCTTGTTTGTGTAGCCCCTCCTCTTGTTCTACCACAGGATGGCGTACATTTTGGCCTGAAAGACCGTTGTATGGGCTCCGAGGGAATAACTGACTTACCCTCAGTCCTTCCGAATAAACACCTGCCCTCGTCCCACGCTCCCCGCCGGATCCGTCTGTGAACCAGACGAGCGCGTCCCGCGGTAAGCCCGGCGTCTCCTTCCGCCATGCCTCGCGGTCGGGGATTTCTACTGTAAAATTGTTTTCCCTGCAGATATTTCAAGCATGGGCTACTTAGCGATCTCCTAAATTTTGCAGTGGCCCCTGGAGCCTGGGTTGATCTTCAGTCTACCATTGCAGGCCAGTCTGTATAGTCCTAGCCTGGCCTCTCCCATGATAACTAAGTGTAGAGGAAGAGCAGATCCAGCAGCACCTCCATGGCGGCTGTTGGGGTTGAAGTTATGGCCCCTGTGATGCCATCCTTTGGGTCTTGCCTAGTTTTTTTTGAAACTGGATTGTCACCTTAGACCACCAGACCAGTGACGCGTATGTTAGCGATGGTCTGACCACCCTTGTGTACAACCAGTGGGCCATTCTAGGTCTTAGTCCACACGTTTTTCCATATAGCCGCCTAGTGACGGATAGGGTCATAACGGCCTTACGCAGTATTTTACAATATGACCATTCCAGGTTAGCTTAGAGTCCAATGCGACCCCCAAATATTTTACGTCCCTGACCACTGGGATGTTTCTACCGTACTGAGTGAGTGTTCTGTGGCTGTCTCACTTCCTCCTCCCCGCAAACGGTATGAAGGTTGCTTTCTCGGGGCTCACCCCAAGCCCCTGGCCAACCGTCCACCTTTCCACCACTTTCACCTAAGAGGGTTAATGTTTAGGCAGGAACTGTTGAAAATCATCTTGTTGCTTCTTTTTTCATTGATGGCAATTTGAAAGTAGATAATCATTTGGCACTAATCCAAAATAATTCCGTGACAACTTTAGCAAACTTATATCCTGATCAAGCAAACCCACTACTTTCAGAAACAAACGTAATATGGTTCTAACAGGATGGAGCACCAGCACATTACCAAATAAATGTCCGGCAGTACCTAGACAAAATATTTCCTAATCGCTGGATAGGGAGGCGGGGACCGTTGGAATGGCACGCACGATCACTCGATCTTACGTTATTAGATTTCTTCTTATGGGGATATGTGAAAAGTATTATATACAAAACTAAACCTGAGTTAAGAAGAGGAATAACGATTGCGAATACGGCGCACACGCCTCAGGCGTTAAATAACGATAGAAGACATTTTTATTTAACGAATTACTTGACATGAAAAAGGTCAGTGTTATGTCAATTTTCCGTTTTTTTTTTTGACAGTATGTTCCCTTTTAGCCGTACAAACTAGGATACATATATTATATCATGGTTTTTTTCCCATTCCACTTGCCACAAACGAGGGGGGGGGGGTGGAGGACTGCTTCGTCGTGGAGATTTTCTTCCCCTTTCGCATGGATAAAATCACCCTTCTGACGTGAGCCTCAAGGCAGATTTCTTGAGGGTAGCCCTCGAGAAAGCTATGGGACCTGGAGCGCCCGGAACCCCTCTTCACTCCTGGTCACGTAACTTCCTTGAGGTTGTGAACAAGAAAGTTTTTTGTGGATTGTGCATCCAGGAGGAGTTTTAAGCATGTTTCTAAATTTTTTTTTCAAAAAAGCCTTCAAAATTTGTCTGGAAATTTACGAACTATTAGATTATTATACGCAGTTCAAGGCGATTTCATTCAAAAGGTCATTTTGCAGAAATAAGAGGACACTCTCCGCATTAAAATATCTCTCACAAAAACATGTCCTCCTTTATTATTTTATCTAAAATACAGCACATTCATTTATCTCGTCCGGGTATTAACGTCGACAGTAAATAACCCAATGAAGGTTTTCGACGGACCAATGTCAAATTTTCTGATTACCAACTGTGCTACTTGCTCCAAACGGGGCTCGATCTGAGAATAAAATGTAAACAAAAATTCATTATTAAGAAACTCTCAGTGACACGAAAAGGAATAACCCCGCCGCTTTTTTGCGTCACCTCGTTCCAATTTGTGCAAGGAGACAGGTATATATTATATGTTTTCTGACCAGTTCCTTGATACAGGTCCGTAACAGGCATATTTTAGTTGGTAGTTATTGATAGTGTATTATTTTTATACATTTTAAGCACATCCTACATTAGGATTACAGCATTTTAAACTTTTTCCATTATCAAGAATAAAACGCGATTAGTTATTAATTTTTTAGTATGTTGTAGCAAAGTTATTTAATCAGAAAAAATATTTTGTACTGTTCATTCTTGCAACAATTTTTAAAGTCGTAGCATTTTTGAATAGAGAATAAATGGACATTTGAAATGAGGTATCACAAGCCCCTACTTTATTCAAAAATTTGGAGGCTGCAACTGTCACTCAAGGGGCATTAAATGTAGGTGTCAATTTTCGACGTTGCATAATGTCACTCTTTAATCTATAATTGATGCGCTTCGAGACTTTTATAAATGTCACAATAATTGAGATACTGAATTTATTTTATTTGGTCGTTCCACACTGTATATGGCGGAAAGCTGAACCTTCATAAGCATGACATGAATAAAATGGAAGCTTTTGAAATGTACGCTTGGAAAAAATTAGAATATGAACGCAAGAAGTGCGTTAGGGAGTTTTTTAAAGATCTTCAACTACGGAAAATAACAAAATAATCAATCTCGAAAACGTAACTGTGAGAAAAAACTTTTGTTCAGAAATATCGTTTTTACTAAGTTGGCGAACAAACTCATCTAAACGATACATCACATTTGAAAAAAAATACAGCAGAAGTGCATAAAAAAGTGCCAGGCAAGCCTAGACAAAATTCAATAAAAAATAAAATGAAAAAGTTGTCAGTAATACGAATGACTAGTTTCCTCGGTTTTTGATGGTTTTAGGTTTCCGCGGCAGCTTCCACGCACACAGGGTGCAAAAAAAAGAAAGTTGTGGGAAGAAACAGCGATAACTACCGATGAGTACAATTTCGCTGTCGAAACACGTATCTAGCGCATAATTCTCTGTTATTATTTTCATGGTTTTTGAGGTGATTCTGCTTTTGGTTACAAAAATAATAACACTATGATGACTGCTCGTGGCGAAAAACCAGAACTCATATAGAAGCGTTTAAAATGCTCAATGCTAAGTATACCGACCAATCCATATGACAAGCAGCAGTTAGCAGATTATAACGAAGATTTCTTGATGATCGAAAATTGGTTTAAAATCCCAAATTACCGAAGAAAAAAAAACAATGGGTTATGTTACCGGTTATAGAGTAAAATCTACACAATTCGAACAGATAAATTGCTGTAAGAAATAATGTTATTAAGATATCGGTGTTGTGTATTGCAAACAAAATTATCTTTCATCCTTACAAAGTGCAAGTCGAGGAAGATTCTCAGCGTAGAGTTAGATTCTACGAAACAAGAATGAACCTGTGTCGAGTAAATTCTCAGTTAATGAACCCGATCCTTTTTTTTGCTTGTTGACAAAGCGGTGTTTTGTTCAAATGGCATCATCAATAGACTATCAAAATTAAGACAAACATAATCCTTATTGGCTAATAACGTCCTGCACTCAATAACCCTAAAAAATTGGTGATTCTGCTGCGATTTTTAAAAGTGGCATAAGCAGTCGTCAAATTTTTTCTAGGGTTTATTAAATATCGCAAGACACCTATATTTTAAGTTTACTTTTAGTGCCAACACCACAGGACTAACAAGTCAATAAAATTAATCGGCATATTTGGTTTCAGCAGGACGGAGCGTCAGCGCATCTTGCAAATCAAGTTTTAAACATAGTGCTTCCTGGTATGTGTATGTGTATTGGCGTGTTGTAAAAGAGTGGTGACTTTGTTCTCCTGCCCCAGCTCCTGAAATATTTTCTTGTGGGGACATTCAAAGTCAAAAGTGTATGTTGTTCGTCTGGACAATGCCTATACATTTGCAAAGAATGGAGAAATATCATGGTTTATTTAGTTTATTTGGACAACAAGTATATAATGTGTTTTTACAAATAAACCTATAACTGCGCTTGTGCTAGAACACAATTTTAGTTACTAACTTTTTCCTAAACATTATTGTACAATATTTATGTTAACTGGTACTTTATTAATTGTGCCTATATCTTCTTTTTTATTTATTTTTTCACAGCTGTTACATTTTCTAAACTATCCTGTCTTGAGCTTTTACCAAATGTAATTTTCGTTTCTTCTTAAACACAATTTCTTCCACATTTTTAAGGCCTAATCAAAATGTTGTCGAATAAATTAGAAACCACCTTGCGTATTGTCAATAAGTTAATGGTTTACGGTATTAACATTCATCCTAAAAATATATTTTGTAATTGTTTGTATACAATCATTTTCCTTTTAAAAATAAACAGGCACTGAAGTAAATCAACCATAATGATTTTCGTCGATGGGGAATAAAATAGAAAAACTTTGATATTCCTAAACAGATAAATCAATTTAATGCAAATTACAAACAGCTATACAAATACAGGTACACACACATATACCACCAAAGCCACTACCAGCTTACAAAAGAAACTGTTTTCTAATTATAAAACACATAAGAAACAGTAACTGGTATGTGCCCCGAAATATTTCAAACATTAAAATACTACCACAAAAATAAAAGTTAGTCCCAAAATTTATTCTGCTACCTTACCTTACCCGATTCCCTTTCGCTGATCCACCCCCCACAGTTTATAAGTAAACGACAGGATATCTCTCACTGACCTCTCCATCTATCCCACCAACACAATAATTTATCATCATTTGCCTTTCTTTCCTACGTATTTTATTTCCGCATTATGCACATACAGCACACACAAACACGCTTTCACTTTCATACATACACATAAATACTCTCACGCCCACGCACACACAACCAATCGGTATACATTACACATTCTAGTCATCACGCATGTACCTACACATCAATACATACACTTTGACATCTCCCAATATAATACTAATTAAGTATTTTAAACAGTATTTACGATCGTTACACCAAATGGAACTGCTACAAGAAGAATGTTCAATATTTAGCATGACACTATAACTACAAATGTCAGCCACCATCATATGATCAAAAAAATGTATTTCAAATCAAGTTTTACAGACTGACCTTCTAAAGTTAGGATCTAGGAGGTTAGGAGTAGGAGGGACAGTCGTTGTCCGTCCACACAGTAATTAACCACGTTAAATAACATTTAAAATAATAAGAAATCTGATCAACAACCTATTTCACATTATTATCAAGTAGCGTCAAGTATTTTCTTTGCCTCACCAATGTGACAACATGGGAAATAGTCAGTTTTACATAAGGGTATCAGCTTGCCTTTAGGATGTGCTGTTGAGAGATCTAATTGTGCCATTATTCTACTGATAAAGATGAGGCATGTTGTAGATTTAAGCCAACTTTTTAAGTTCCAGGGGATCGGTACTGACCACCATCCATATTTTTTTATAAATCATTTATCAATTTCAATCTAAAACACACTGCACCTTAATAAATGCCGGGAAATTATGTTTTCTAGACAGTCAGTAGCCATGTCTGTAAAAACTATTATAGCAGTAATTGCCTCCATAGGCCAATTACTATGTTCTATCATACTAGCTTGTTTTAGCCTTGTCTGTTGCTTAATTACTTTTTTTGTGTCAAATTTGTTATTTATGTAGAGCTCATGTCAGTAAACCCATGTATGCAGTCGCTGGCCGTGGCCCTAATCTTAAATACTGTGGATTAATAACTGTGTGAGGGATGCCTGAGTATAAATTATCGCTTTCTTAAGGGCGTACTTTTTTTACACAATGCCAAAATCTAGAGTAGAGTGGTGTTCCTGTAAGTACAGTCTCCCTAATATTCCAAGATCCACACTCAAATTTAGATCCTCCAGAAAGTTTGTAAAGTCATCCTTTAGTCCACCACCGTTTCCCAATATTCCTAAAGAAATCGAGCTCACAGCATGGATAACATATTGCCAGAAAAAGGGATTTCTTTGCTGCAAGGACAATGTAGGTCTCAGTCAAACAATTCCTTGATAATAATTTTCGTGAGAATACATTAATCGACAGTTACCCAGGAGATGGTAAAAAGCCTCTGTCAAAAGGCATCCCGAATTAATCGAGAGAAATCATTATGAAGCTCTAGCATCTACCTCATCGAATATTAGCGATTCAGACATCAGGAAATGGTTCCACGACATTACCTTATACTTAAAAGATAATCGCCGTGACTTAACTTTACGGTTAAGACGTTTGAATTTTTAAAACAATTTATTTACTGATTACACAAGCAATACCTAAGATAAAAAATACATATATAAGTTGATAACAAACACAGATATCAAGATAAGTGTGATATAATAACTTAAGCACACGAAGTGCAGAGTCTAAGGCAAGAAACAGGAATGAACGCCTCGCTGAAGGCGAGTCGCCTATTTATAACGTGTCACCTAAGGCGTCGCACTATTGTTCTTAGAGGTGACTTCTATTATGTCGACAAAACTTCCCACCCGTTACTGCGCAGTTTCCCAAGGTGCCTTTTCACCATGCTGACTCGAATGTCCCCATACTGGGACTGCAACTTTGTATCATAATGGGTCTTTGTTGGTGGTTCAGTTATCTCCTCCCCCGTTTGAAGAACGAAGCTATGGTTCGTTCCGGATTTTCAAGCGAAATCCGGTATCACTGGTTCTTGTATCTTCCTTCCTTGGTTTTCTTCCACATCTTCAACCCCATTCTCGTTGCTGTTGTTATGACGATAACTATGAGAGCGACATATAATATTATAGTCCATATACTCAGGTGATGGATAGGTCTATTGATCGGCCCTGGTATATTTATTTTGAGTGTTTGAAGTTGGTTTTGAATTTGATCAATATTGTGTAACTGTACAGTTTCTAATTTTAATTCGGTTACTTTTTCGGTCGGCTGAACAGTTGTGGGGTTTCTGACGTTGTTGGGCTGGTCTTATATATTTTGTTTCCAATCTTTAATTTGCGATTTGGTTCAAGGGTAATTAGTTTAGTACCGTTAATTATATCAATCCACTCTTATTCCTCGCATACTACTCCGGCGTCTATTTCTTTTGGTGCTATAATAATGTACTGTCTCGAGACGGTTGTTTTATTGAGTTTGACTACTTCTTGTTTACAGTTGTTTGTACGTTTTTGGAATTGAAACAGCCTAAATTCAGATGGATTTTAATTGTTAAGGGCAGTTGGATTATCATCTTTGCAGAAATGCAAATGGTTCTTAATTTTGACATTCTTCATTGCGGTAGGTATATTGTTTGCTACATAGGATAAGGTATTTCGGTCTAGGAATTATCATGGTGAGTGTGTATGGATTTTAAGGAATTGGTAGAGTGTATAGTTGATAATAAGTATTTTAATTTCAAAGACTTTTTCATATAGATTTATATCAGTGGTTGTTATCAATCTTAAATTAGTTACGTAATTAACTACCTATTTACGTAATTTTGTTTAGTCCATTTAGTATAAATTTGGGTTTCAACATTGATGTGTGAAATATCCCTCATTTTGAAAAGGTCATCGCATTTTCGGTTGCTAAAACTAGTTCCTGAACATTACTTAGCAAATACTCTATCTGCGTTAATAGCTCTAAGTTCTTTATTCTGTGATAGTGGTTCAATTGTTCGCTTCTGAGGCCGTCAATTTTACTTTCTAATGATAATATTCTTTTTACTATTGTGTCCCGGTTATTACTCAATTTGGTTATAGTTTGATTGAATTCCGATATTGCCTCCAACATTAAAGAAGCTTGAGATTTTATTAACTCGAGAACTTTATTTTGATCTTCTGCTAATACTTTTAAAGCCTCATATATACGTATTCCGTCTCGCGAATCAAGATAACATGTGATTCATTTGAATATTGAACCTAATTCATTTATCATACCACGTTTATTTCTATTATTGTCGATATTCATATTTGGAAAAATCCTGTACAACATATCATCTATGCTACTTATAGTAAAGTTAAGAGTTAATATAAAATTATGTATGTGTAATATTGTTTTATCCTGTCATAGTCATTGCTAAATTATTTTAAGTCATGTACGTGCACTAAGTTCCATCTGCTGTTCTCTGAGCACGCTGTCCATATCTTTCGGGTAGCATGTCTGGATTGTCATCAAGTCTTGCATCTGACCACCTATTCCTGCAGTAAGGAATCTGAAAGGCGTAAATTTCGTAAATGGGCTATAGTCTGTTCGTCATTTTTATGGTTTCTCAGAATAGCTTTGTTATGTTCCAAGAGTGAAACTATTGAATATGGTCTTGAAAATTGACTTTTATATTTTTTATGGAATTCGGGAGGGATTTTTTAAATACGATGTCACCCTCTTTAAACGGTCGATTAGTATTCTTGTTAGCCCGTTGTAAAGTCTAGATTTTTGAATTATCGATATGGCTTCTTACTACGTCGTAAATAATTTGCATTAATTCTTTATGTTGAACGTTTAATTCTTGGGTAGTTATTACCTCCGGGTCGTAGTTGAACATTTCCGATATATAGCCAAATATTAAGTCGAAAGGTGGATTCAGTGTTTGGAAGTGTATTATGAATGTTATATACAAACATACAGTATGGTATTAAGTCGGTCGGTTTCATGTTTTTAAATTTAAATTTAAATAAACGATAGTGTTCGACTATCGCGCTGTGAAATCTTTCAATGGGTCCGTTTGACATTGGATTTTGCGGTGTTGTGTGTAAATCTATTTGATACGTTGCAAGTAGCTCTTGTACTACTAAATTTGAGAACTTCGTATCTGGGTCCGCGATTATGGTTTTACAAGTGCCATATACTTAATTAAGTTTTTTGCAATCTCGGTGCACTTTTACTCCTGACAGGAAACGCTTGGCCAAATTTACTAAATGGGTATATTATCGTTAAAAATATTGCTTGTTCAACTTGAAATGTATCGATTTGTAGTATTTCTAAAGGTTTCGATGAAGTTGGGGTGTGTTCTAGCGCAATCTGTACTGCGTTCCTATTGTATTTACACGTTTTACATAATTCAAAATTTTGTACGTATTCTTCGCTATGTTTCTTTAAATTTGTATAGTAGTATTTCTTTTTCATTCTTAAGTGTGTTTATTCCGCTCCTCGATGGTTGCTTTTGCCCTCATGATATTGTGTATTTTTTTTCAGTCAATTCGTCGTCGTTTATTTATTCTCTAGTCTTTAAACATATGTAAAATTTGGGTGACTCTACATTGATAAAACTCTGATTTATTGCCGAACTTACTAGTTCATAGTCCCGTTCGTTTATTAAGACGCAATAATATTTTCTTTGCGGTAAACAGTATTCCTTTATGAATTTTTATATCTGGTTGGTTTCATTTAAATTAGTGCTAGCGTAAATTAAATTCCGTTTGTATTTTTCATTGAAAACATCTCTGGTGCGTACCAATGTTTGAAAAATATGTGATTGGTTTTACTACTAATTATTTCTTCTTCGAGTATAGGTATTCCGGGTGCTGAGTATGAGTCGGCATTTGAGTTTGCTGACTCGTCATCGTCGGTACTTATAATTTCTTCTTCGTCGTCTACGTTGTTAAATATTGATTGCTTATCTATATTGAGTGAATTTATTTCTACTCTGGAAAGTGCATCTGCTGCGCAATTTAATTTTACCTTTTTATACTGGATGTTAAGTTCGTATTCTGCTAACTTTAGTCTCCAACGGAGTAATTTTGAATTTGGTTGTTTTAATGAGAATAACCACTTTAATAGCTTATGATCTGTATAAATGGTGAATTTTCGTCTGTATAAATGTGGTCTGAAATAATTTGTTGCCCATACGATAGCTAATAACTCTTTTTAGATAGTACTGCACCTCAATTCCGTTTCGTTCAAAGTACGACTGGCGTATGCTATTGAGTGATCCTAATTTGGTTCGCCCTGTCTCAATATTCCAGCTATACCTACGTTTGAAGCGTCGGTTGTTAATATAAAATCTTTAGAAATATCTAGTGGTATTAATACAGGTGAATTCATAATGATGTCTTTACACGAGTTAAAGGCAGCAATGTATTCTTCGTTGTTAACGTCCATCATAGAGTTTTTCTTTAAGCACTTTGTTAAAGGGTTTATGACGTGTGCAAAATTCTCTATGAATTTCCAGTAGTATCCCACTAGTCCTAAAAATGATTTTATTTCCTTGGTTGTTTTTGTTATCGGGCATTTCCTTATGACATCTAGTTTCTTTGGATTTTGTCTAATTCCGTCTGGGCTTACCACATGTCCTAGAAACTCTGCTTCTTTTTAAAAAAATCACTTTGATCGAGTTGTATCTTTAAATTGCTTTGTCCAAAACGTTTGAATACCAATCTTAATTTTTCTATGTGAAGTTGTAGTGACGTGGAGAAGACTATGACGTCACCAATATATACAAGGCATGTTTTACCTATTAGGCCCTCTAATGCGTTCTTCATTAGCCTGGAAAAGGCTGCTGGAGCCCCTGATAATCCAAACGGCACCCTGGTGTACTCCCAGTGGCCTGTATCCGTTGTAGAGGCTGTTTTCTCTATGTCCATGTGGTCCATTTCAATTTGGTGATATTCTGATATTAAATCAATAGTCGAAAAGTATTGTTATCTTCCAATTTTGTCTAATATTTCGTCCATTTTCTGAATTGGGTGTTTGTCTGGTATTGTTGTTTTTTCGTGTAGCTTCCGGCAGTCTACCACAATTCTCCACTTCTGTTTGTTTGATTTGTCCATCTTCTTGGATATATACAATTTTTTTAATTTTAAAATCAAATCACTGTACTGGTCGTTAAGGTTAAAAAGACAAAATTGTTGTGTCTCATCTGATACCGAACCTAATCTAATATTCGCACGTTTTAAATATTTTGATAAGCCGTGGGGAGTTCAAATTAAAAAAGGTGCTTTATATATATTATCTAAAAATTATAATATGCTACTAGGGGATTCAAATCCCGAAACTAACAACAGTTTACCCTGGATCGCTTTTATCTCTACATAAGGTAAACGACTTAAGGCATTAATGTTATTTACATCTATTTCGGTTCGTGCTGTAACGTAATGGCCGTAGGAAAATTTTGGCGTTGTTCGTCATCTTGTTCTGATAGGGATTGTTTATTATTCACTTCATAATTAAAATTATTTGTTTCGTATTCAAAATCGTTTATATTATTGTCAAAAATTTCTGTATTATGTAAATGAGACGTGTTTCTCTGTGGCTGTTGCGAGAGTCTCGGATTGGAACTTCCTCATTCCATTGGTTCCGAATATTGTCCACTAGTATCTTGATTAAAATTTGGTCGTCGCATTTGATTTGACTATTTATTGTGATTATTATTATAATGTGGTCTCCTTACTTGATTGGAGAAATTTTGTTGGAAGTTAGGTCGTGGTGTGAATTGGTTATTTTGTCTGGGCTGGAAATTCTGAGGTTATTTTTTTGTGTTGTGACTTTGTTGAAACGGTTTTTGGAACTGGACTTTATTACAGTATGGACTATTTTGTGTTTAGAAAGTTGTCTCTTATGTCCGTCATTTTTATTCTGATTAAAAGTTGATATATTTATTGTCTCGTCCTTATAATCGAAATTTTCTTCTGAAAATACGAATTTCAGTGCCTGTTCTATACTCTGGGGGCTGGTGGACCTTAAGACCATCCCCACTGGATTCCGTAATCCACCCAAAAATGCCTTTAATGTTTGATTTTGGTAAATTGTCATTTTAAGTCCCCGTATTACCTCGCTGTTCTCCTTAGCGATTAAGTTAGGCCAGAGTAACTGTTCTATATGTCGACAGGGGTTTGAAAATGCAAGTGTATTTCCCCCCTTCCTTTGTTTCAATGTAAGCATTTCCGCGAGAAGACTTGTGTCATCTCTTATCCGTAAAATTCTGCACAATTGCATTCTGAAGGTCTAGCGACGAGTTTATTATCTTGGTGTGTATTATGAGACATGCTTGTCCCGTTAACTTTGTATGAAATTTAAAAGAAAGGGTTAATATAAAGATGTTCATCAGATGTATAAAACTGGTTCATAACCAGGTGACAAGATTTTAATGAATTACCTACGTTAGCTGGTTGACCATCAAATTCAGGAATTGCCTTAAGGAAAAATTCTTTAAATTGGTCTGCCGTGTTGCTACTACTTCCACTTACAAGGTTTTCTATTACAATATTATCGCTGACACTGATTGATCTAAGTCTATACTCTAAGTTTACTAAGCTTTGTAATTCGTCTTCTGAATCAGATATACACTATATCAATATAGCACATATAAAAATTCAGGAAATAGAAAAAAATCGAATAGTAGCAAACAACTTACATTAATATAACGACTTTTACCACCATTTAGCTGCTTGGGCATTCCTTTTATTTCTACTTGGGTCTGCTTGGCTCTAATCGGTTATTAGGCGTCGATACGCTTAAAAATCAGTATTCTTTTGACTTTTTAACCGATCCTACCGACTGCGCCACTCAACTTTACAATTCATACGTTAGAATTTTTAAAACAGTTTATTTGCTGATTACATTATTACTTAAGATAAGAAATACATATATAAAATAATGACAAATACAAATATCAGCATAAGTGTGATATAATAACTTGAGCACACGAAGTGCAGAGTCTAAAGCAAGAAACAGGAATAAACGCCTCGCCGAAGGCTCCAAGGAGCACCACAGAACACACCATAGTTAAGTACATTGCTAATCTCTTATCCCAATCTAAATTCAAAAATTTTATTTATAACTGCTTCCATCTATCGCAATAACTTATAATCATTTTGGCTTATAAAAAATCATTGTTTGTTAATAAGTGAAGCTAACCGAGTTTCGCTTTTTATTTCTATGTCCAACGCCACCCAAATTATAAGGTATGAACCCACATATTTTTCAGAATTACATTAAATCTCGTGTTCTGCCTTGAGCAGCCACATAATTTTCTTCAGAATTTTATTAATTTATTTTGTTATAAAATATAAAATAGCATTTATAATCTTACACGTTATACCCAAAAACAGAAAAGCCCTTGTTTGGAATCATCCTGTAAATAAAAAGGGTAAACTGAAAATTTATACAGCACCCTGTAGCCTGCGTCCTATTTTAACACCTTTCTAGTTGAAATTCAAGAAAGCATTTGTTTTTCAAACGAGAGCTTCTTGACGGTTTAGAAAATTTTCAATGTTTTATTTAACACCCTGTATAAAATTTATGTGAATTACCATATGTTTTTCTGAAAAATTGGCTAATAGCGAAAGTATTGTGCTTGAAAACGCTTTTAAAATTTGATCGCGGTAATCGAATGTTACGCCATATTTAAAAAGGACAAAATTTTCGCGAGCGACGCTCTGAGTTTTGGGTAGTTTAGTTATAAAAACAATTTGGAGGTAAACATAAATATAGTCTATTCGTACTCAGTGACGCCACACATTTTGTTTAGCGTTTTAATTAAAAGCAAAAATCTTACCTGGTAGCTTTCAGTTCCTAAGTGTATGGCTCGGTCCCACTTGGGCAGTCTTGTCTTGTTAAAAGGTAGGCACGCGATCTGCAACGAAAGAATTATGATTTCATTAGCGATATTACTGAGTCATTATAATAATGGAGATCTCTTACTGTTAACAGTCAACATATCTCTTAATATGTTCTTATTAAGTGATCGTACATGCTAATATTTTCATCTAATTTGTGGCTTTAATCGAGCTTACTTGATTAGTTGTAAAAAGTCTGGACGCAGCAAGTGCGTTATGAAAGCAAATTTCCGTAAAAATGTTTTTAATTACAAATATATCTTGTTTTTAAAAGAAGGACATTTGGTTGGCAGTTTAACCTATATAGTGTTGAAAATGTACATATTTCATTAAAATAGCTTTGTTGTTTCAAAAGTACAAACATTTTCCGAAAATAAACTTAAAAAGATCCAGAAAAAAACTGGTCCGATTTTCCTGGCAAACAAACCTCTTTAAGCTATTTACACACTTGTCAGGATAGAATTATTCACAAACAGCTTTAGAACCAAAATTGAACAAAATATATGAAAATTTGCAAAAAATCACCTTTTTTACAGAAATTGCCTTCAGTAATGTTACACTAAATTATATTTTACCACAAAAATTCGACAACCTTTTTTTACAATAAATTATTATTAATTTATTATTAATTACCAACACATCACAAAAATCTTACAAAAATAATTTCTACAGAAACACTAACAACATTTCTGCGAAAACTTTTAAAATCCAGCCACTATTTGAGAGTGCCTGTATATGGCAGCTCGAGTTGTTCGAGGAGTAATACAAACAAAATACTCTCTGAATGCGTAATTTCCATAGGGTTCCGCTATCTATTGATAAAAACGCCATATCAAAATGTGTGATGTGTTTGAAATATGTGCCAAAAACGTGAAAAGTTGCAAACAATTGAAATAACTCAAAAACAGTGAACGATGTCAATTTTTTTTTCTTAGAAACATGCATTATAATTCGATGGAAAACACAAAAATGCAATAACATAAGGCGGTGTTCTATTAAAAAAAAGTGTGTATCACCAACGACTTATGGGCTCACCTTGTGATTGTCAAAAGTAGATTTATAAGATGCAGCACGAGATACCCTATAATTAACGTATATCCTTTTTTTCATATCTTGTATAATAACGTATATATTGAGCTTTACCGTAGAAATGCGTCACCCTGTATATGTGTAAAGAGACAAAAACTGAAACTGACTCCGTAAATAGGTTTTAGCGGTTCTAGTTCGCGCTCATTTGAAGAAATATTTTTTAAAATTCATAAGTCGCGGTCCTCTCATTAACGAATTTTTTCTACGAAAATTTGCTAAAATATCAAAACTACTAAACCATAAACTCTATAGCTAAAACTACTGCCGAACCATCAGAAAGAGGGTCTATTTGAAATGGATTTTCCGAAAATATTTTAGTAAAATGAGGAACAATGATGATTGAAGCTGAAGCTTAAAGTTTGTAAAACACACTTAGTACAATATATCTTCCAGATAATCCGTATTTGTTTCAAATTCGTTGTCTGAAAGTTGCAAATTTTGACGTTCCAAATCGTGATTTTGAGGTTTTAGAAGAAAAATAATAAAAATTTTAAAATATTTTTTCTGCTACTTATTGGCATTTTTGCATGAAGTAAACTTAACGGTTGTATGTAACATTCAATTGGTTTTGTTAGTTACACAAAATATATTATTCTTGTGCTTTTTCTTTGATCACCAGTGGCACCAATTTTTTTTAATGTCTATAACTTTTTTTTTCTTCCAACTTAGATATTTGAATTTAGACAAGTAGGGTAAGCTTGATAGTACAAACGTACACGCCCAATTTGGTTCACAGCTCTGTTATTTTCGGAGATACAAAAAATTTCCGAAAAAAAAACACAATTTTTTAGGAAAAAGTCGCACAGATCTCCCCATTAGTGAATTTTTCGTTTTTTAAGAAGTCGGGACGCAGCAAGTGCGTTGTAGTAACGAATTTTCGTAAAAAGGTTTTTTATCTCAAATATGTCAATTGTTTAATGAATAACATCAAATTTGGTAGATTTAGTATAGCAGAAACCATGTAAAATATGTATATGGCATTTAGATTTTTTCGACAAATTATATATAAAAAAGAATATCCCTGAATGCGCCATTTTTATGGGACCCCCGCTATCTATTGGTAAAAATGCCGTATCACAATTGTGCCAAAAACGTGAAAAGTTGCAGAGCAATTGATATAACTCAAAAAGGATGTACTATAATATCAAGATATTTTTCTTGAAAATATGCATTATGGTTCGATTGCGAATTCAAAAATGGAATATGAGTGGTGTTCTCGTTAAAAAAATGTTTTATCACCGACCTATGAGCCAGCCCGTGACTACTATAATAATTTCACAAGATGTAGCTTAAGACGCATCATAATTAACGTACATAATTTTTTCTCGTATCTTCTATAACAACGGGTATATTGAGCTTGACCGTAGAAATTCACCACCCTGTATAGAGGCCGTTTGATTAAGGGTGAAGTGGTATTATACCTCAGGAATTGGTGGTCCAAGATATATGCGAAAAAAATCCTGTTAAGGAAAGTGACTAAGGGGAAATGCTGGAAATAATGTTTAAGTTCCTACCTCTGGCGCTAGGGGGCGTAATCGCTGTGGACATGTGAAATAAGGCATTTTTATGGAAAATATCCTTATAAAAGCTATCAAAAATAATACAGTGGTAATCTTACTAAAATTCTACATACTTTTGGTTCAATAATTTTTGCTGTAAGTTGTAAAATTATAACAGGGGGGTAGAGACAACTGATTTAAGTGTACATAATTTTGATTTGGCTGCAATCTCTCTTGTTTAAGAAAGGAAGATGTGTTAGTTAAAACGAGATGATAGCTAAGTTACATTGATTTTCGCTGTCCTCGCCAGACAACGTAATTGAAAAGGCTTACTTCTTTTTTATTTCCCTTCGAAATTTTAAATAGAATGACATAGTTATTATATCATAATCTGAAAGAATAATTAATTTGAAAGTAGATATGTGAAAGATTAAATTCGACATTTATATTAGTTTTGGAGTTATAGCCAAAAGAATAATATATGTTAAAAGATGAAAAACAATTGTTTCCAAAAGCCCTGTTTAAGCATGCTATGACAGATAATACAATTTTCTCCGTAACCGTGCATTTTTTTTACCTTTTATTCAATCGTTTAACTCATTATAATATTTAACACTCATCATGAACTTTAGTCACTTGTATTATTTTTGTGTGTCCTTCTTCACAATTTATCCAAGTTTAGGAATAGTTTAAAAGATATCACGCGCAATATTTGAGGCATGTTTAGGACCCAAACCAACAATTATAATATCAAATACCTTGACATTATTGATCAAATAGTAGAAAGGATGTTAAACAACCACCAATCAGAAATTTTATAAATGTTCGAAATGACCATCGTTTTGCAAAATACAACTATTATAGTTAGTTGCACGTTTTGGGTGCTATACTGATAAAGATATTGTTTTATTTAAATTAGCAAAGAATTGCCCTACAATTATTGAGTGTCAATTTATATAGAATAGGTTTATTAAGGTTATGACGAATTGACCCACAATTGGGTGACAATTGATATAAAAAAGGTTATCTTATTATTCGTAGGTATATTGAAATACTTGACGTGGTCACTAGCTTAAGTATAGGTATATATATATATATATATATATATATATATATATATATATATATATATATATATATATATATATATATATATATAGTGTTTTATTTGTTATGTATGTATAACAACAAAACAAAGCAAAGGTTTCAAATGATCACAAAACTTGAGTATTTGTTTAAATTAAAACTGATAACAAATTGTACTACTACTTGCTATTTTTAATGTGCTTTGAGTGTTGACTTTAGAGCTCTTTCTTTGTCAATGATAACCCACTCGAAAAGAAAAAAAAACTGATCAGTATTACCTGCTTGTTTAGTTTTCAAATAACGTTAGTTAAAACGAGATGATAGCTAAGTTACATTGATTTTCGCTGTCCTCGCCAGACAACGTAATGGAAAAGGCTTACTTCTTTTTTATTTCCCTTCGAAATTTTAAATAGAATGACATAGTTATTATATCATAATCTGAAAGAAAAATTAATTTGAAAGTAGATATGTGAAAGATTAAATTCGACATTTATATTAGTTTTGGAGTTATAGCCAAAAGAATAATATATGTTAAAAGATGAAAAACAATTGTTTCCAAAAGCCCTGTTTAAGCATGCTATGACAGATAATACAATTTTCTCCGTAACCGTGCATTTTTTTTTACTTTTTATTCAATCGTTTAACTCATTATAATATTTAACACTCATCATGAACTTTAGTCACTTGTATTATTTTTGTGTGTCCTTCTTCACAATTTATCCAAGTTTAGGAATAGTTTAAAAGATATCACGCGCAATATTTGAAGCATGTTTAGGACCCAAACCAACAATTATAATATCAAATACCTTGACATTATTGATCAAATAGTAGAAAGGATGTTAAACAACCACCAATCAGAAATTTTATAAATGTTCGAAATGACCATCGTTTTGCAAAATACAACTATTATATATTTTTTAATGTTGGAAAAGCAGTATATATATATATATATATATATATATATATATATATATATATATATATATATATATATATATATATATATATATATATTGATGTAGAAAGGTAAGCTAGGGTTGTTAGTTGCACGTTTTGGGTGCTATACTGATAAAGATATTGTTTTATTTAAATTAGCAAAGAATTGCCCTACAATTATTGAGTGTCAATTTATATAGAATAGGTTTATTAAGGTTATGACGAATTGACCCACAATTGGGTGACAATTGATATAAAAAAGGTTATCTTATTATTCGTAGGTATATTGAAATACTTGACGTGGTCACTAGCTTAAGTATAGGTTTATATATATATATATATATATATATATATATATATATATATATATATATATATATATATATATATATATAGTGTTTTATTTGTTATGTATGTATAACAACAAAACAAAGCAAAGGTTTCAAATGATCACAAAACTTGAGTATTTGTTTAAATTAAAACTGATAACAAATTGTACTACTACTTGCTATTTTTAATGTGCTTTGAGTGTTGACTTTAGAGCTCTTTCTTTGTCAATGATAACCCACTCGAAAAGAAAAAAAAACTGATCAGTATTACCTGCTTGTTTAGTTTTCAAATAACGTTAGTTAAAACGAGATGATAGCTAAGTTACATTGATTTTCGCTGTCCTCGCCAGACAACGTAATGGAAAAGGCTTACTTCTTTTTTATTTCCCTTCGAAATTTTAAATAGAATGACATAGTTATTATATCATAATCTGAAAGCAAAATTAATTTGAAAGTAGATATGTGAAAGATTAAATTCGACATTTTCATTAGTTTTGGAGTTATAGCCAAAAGAATAATATATGTTAAAAGATGAAAAACAATTGTTTCCAAAAGCCCTGTTCAAGCATGCTATGACAGATAATACAATTTTCTCCGTAACCGTGCATTTTTTTTTACTTTTTATTCAATCGTTTAACTCATTATAATATTTAACACTCATCATGAACTTTAGTCACTTGTATTATTTTTGTGTGTCCTTCTTCACAATTTATCCAAGTTTAGGAATAGTTTAAAAGATATCACGCGCAATATTTGAAGCATGTTTAGGACCCAAACCAACAATTATAATATCAAATACCTTGACATTATTGATCAAGTAGTAGAAAGGTTGTTAAACAACCACCAATCAGAAATTTTATAAATGTTCGAAATGACCATCATTTTGCAAAATACAACTATTATATATTTTTTAATGTTGGAAACGGCAGTATATATATATATATATATATATATATATATATATATATATATATATATATATATATATATATATATATATATATATATATATATATATATATTGATGTAGAAAGGTAAGCTAGGGTTGTTAGTTGCACGTTTTGGGCGCTATACTGATAAAGATATTGTTTTATTTAAATTAGTAAAGAATTGCCCTACAATTGAGTGGCAATTTATATAGAACAGGTTTACTAAGGTTATGACGAATTGACCCACAATTGGGTGACAATTGATATAAAAAAGGTTATCTTATTATTCGTAGGTATATTGAAATACTTGACGTGGTCACTAGCTTAAGTATAGGTTTATATATATATATATATATATATATATATATATATATATATATATATATATATATATATATATATTATATATATAGTGTTTTATTTGTTATGTATGTATAACAACAAAACAAAGCAAAGGTTTCAAATGATCACAAAACTTGAGTATTTGTTTAAATTAAAACGGATAACAAATTCTACTACTACTTGCTATTTTTAATGTGCTTTGAGTGTTAACTTTAGAGCTCTTTCTTTGTCAATGATAACCCCCTCGAAAAGAAAAAAAACTGATCAGTATTACCTGCTTGTTTAATTTTCAAATAACTTATATATATATATATATATATATATATATATATATATATATATATATATATATATATATATATATATATTTATATTGAATATGTAATTTAGACAGTGGATTTAGTTCTTCGTTGGCGCTGGTGCTCTTAGTGGGCGTTACGATCGAGAGATGGCCCCTACAGACACCTCGATATTATTGACGGTGGAAAGTAAAACAAATATGGTTGTTTGAATATACTGGTCCGCTTTCTTCTGTACTTTATAAAACCTTCAATTGATTTATAAGATACTTCCATGAAGCGGCCGATGTATCACACAAATAAGGTAAGTGTTATTACTGACTTACAATTTTGTTTTCTGGTATCTGTTGCCCCTGAGCTGTCTTTCGTGCTGCTATATGGAACTAACACTCTTGGTTGTTTTCTTCTATCGTTTCAAACTTTTTTCTAATACAAATTTCCAAATCTTTTTTAATAAAAATTATAATCTGCTTTTTCTCTTCCCAAAAATTCAAATCTATCAATTTTTCATAAAAATTTTAATCTGTTTATTATTTTTTTCTATCGCGACCGTTACCTAGTAAATTTCTGTCTTTTTAGAGCCTCTTTAAATACTTTCTATCCAACAAATTTTCTACAATAGTCCTGTTCATTATTATTCCACTGGATACATAATTTTCATTGTTGTTGACTTTCCTGACTTTCCCTTGACAGATTAGTTACCCTACATTTTACATACTTTTCTGTCAGTTTGACATTTGGTTCCTATCTGAACAGCTGACTTATATCTAGGTTACATGCAATGATATTATGACATTAATATCTAACAAACAATATCCTTACATCTTAATATTCTTGTGTGTTTGGTTTCTTTAACGTCGGCCTATTTCCGCGACTATGGCCAATCACCGACGCCAGGGAGCAGTTTCACCTCCATATACTGGAAATTTTGCCGAACCCCTGCCTTTCTGTAAAGAGGGTAGGGATCTTTAACGTGCCCAACATCGCATGGACACGGGACCGACGGCTTTACGTCCCCTCCGAAGGGCGGAACGTGCAGGCATTCAATTTGCTCAAAAACAATGCCAGAACATCGGTTGATGTTAATTTTATAGTTTGTACTGAAAAAGTGGAAGGAGTACCCTGGGATCGAACCCAGTACCCTTCGATTCAGAGGCACACGTTCTTACCCCTGAACCACCGAGGTTCTTTCTTAATATTCTTAAAGCTAGCAACAATAATACCCTAAACTACCTAAACAACTAGTCATGTCCAACATATTTACATTATCTTGCTTTAGAGTCTTTCAAATATTTTTTTATTCACCTCCGTTATATCACTTCATGCAGTCTATTCTGTCTTTGATATAACTTGCACTTCTTATAAACTAATTTCACAATTGCCATGCCTTTGCCTGATTTTCTCTGACACACATATATCTCATACTTGGGAATCAATCAATTATTATATCAGGTTTTATAATATGCTTGTAAAATTTAGTTTCTCGCATGCCATGCTACTTATACACTGCATAAACATTGCATACACCAAAGAGTAAGTTTTTGTTTGTGTTATGCTTTGTATGGGTCATGTAAGAGTGTTTAGAGGTGGATGTTTTACCTTCGACATTCTAGATATTATATATATATATATATATATATATATATATATATATATATATATATATATATATATATATATATTTCCCTCCCCTCGTGCCGTAGTAATTTTAAGACTTACAGCAAAAAGTGTTGAACCAGAAAGATGTAGAATTTCACTAAGATTAACACTCTATAACTTTTTTGATAGCTTTTTTATGGATATTTTTCATAAAAATGACTTCCTTCACATTACCAGCATTTTCTCTTAACCACTTTCCTTCATTTTTTTTTGCAAATCTTTAAACCATCCATTCCTGAGATATGGTACCTCTTCAGGATTAATCAAACAGCCTGTATATAGAAATATTAAAAAACCAAAACGCAGTTGCTGCGTCTAGACTTTTCTAGATCGGCTTTTATGCAGTGAGGTTTCTTTATTAACTTTTTTGCGTTTTAAGAAGTGTTTTTTACGTAGCAGATATTACCAATTACGCTTCATTGAACCTGAACATATTTATGTATGCTTAACTACAGGCATTTATAAGATATTAAATGCAGTTTTTAAAAAACAACAGAGAAGAAATTAACGATTATTTATTCATACAGAAATAGAGGAATTATTTATGTTTATGAAGATAAAAAAAAAACTTTTTTCATTTCTTGATTATGTGATTTTGTGGGTCCTTTTTACAACAAAACGTAAAATGGGTGTAAAATCATGAAATCATAATTATATTCAAGTGCCTCTTTTCCATAACTTACTTTATTTCCAGGGATGACTGTCAGTTTTTTCACTAAAACGTGAAAGAGGTGTGCTCGGCTTTGATTCTACACAACGTCATTATTAATTTTTTGTTCCAGCAAAGCACGACACATGCAAATCTCATGTGACTTTAACATGTTACCCGAAAAGATAATTGGTAATTTAGTTCAGTGCAATAATAATCAGGACAATTAATTTGGTACAGCCTGCTTGCGTGCAGAAATATAAGAGTGATTTAAATCTAATCACTTTGACAAAGATCCACAAAGTGCCTTTATAGGCATTGTTTTTTTTGGACATCCTAAACCACATGTGTAACTTCTGCGTAATCTGCATTCACAGAAACAGTGTAGTTTTATTAGTAAGAAAAGAAAGTCACAGTAAGCGAGTTTTCATCAAAATACTTCAATTAACAAAAGCTAACAATATAATCAGTTTCGGAAATGTAAATTTGTTTTCAAAAACTTATTTTCTTTTTCCAGAAAAACAGGTTGGATTGGGTTGGATAACGAACTCTTGCAAGCGACTAATGAAGAGCGAATCATAAATGTGGCAAGTACCGTTCTCTGGTAAATAGATCAGATAAGTTCGTTAGCTGCCCAATCGAACCAAATTTTCCAGGAACATTTAACTTTTTTTCCAAAATTTTTGTATTTTTTGAAATAAGAAAGTCATTTTAGTGAAATTCTGAATGCAAGTAGACACTCGCAGACACCAATTTTTAAATGTCTTGCTTTACAGAAAATTGAGCTCTACGCATTAATTTTTTCTTCTTTAGAAGGCGAAAAGGGTCGCTATCCAAGAATTAACCTGCCCGGCGTTGCTTAACTTCAATTAAGGAGCTTCCTAACGTATGTGTGCAACGCCATCAAGGTAGACACTCATATTTGCATTTTACGGTTGTCACGTCTCACAATTTTAATTTTCCTCTGTGTAAACAATTAGCCAATTAATTATATATAAAAAACGTAATGAAAATGGGCTACATTAACGTGCTGAGATATCAAGATCTACTATAACATAAACACTGACGCCGCAAGTGCGCCATTGTGACGCATAAGTTATTTATATTATGGTGATACTTGGAATACATTTAGTTTTTCTGTATATCTTATGGAGAAAATGTACACACACCTTCACGTTCCCTTTTTCGTGACAAAATAAAAAGACTGTTCAGAAATTATCGTAAGATCTCTGATTGGCAGGTCCGTAGAAGTATATATATATATATATATATATATATATATATATATATATATATATATATATATATATATATATATATATAGATGTACCTTATCCGCTACCGTAACACTCTCGCTGTGTCTACATTTCTTTCAGAGTACCTATTGATAACTACACTTGGAGAACCCAAATCAACACAACACATCTTCTTAAAGACCTAATGGTCGTTGCACTAACAAAGTTAACGTCATCAGAGGATGAAAAATTCTATACTACTTATAATTAAACATCACTTCTTATACTGAGTCGGAGGGAAAGACCGAGAGGGAGACGAAATCGCAGGCAAATTTTCTGTGCATTGTACTTTAATTGCCGGACGAGGTTTTTGAACTTTCGTTATAAAAAGTTATTGGTAGGTAAAGACCTGCCAAGTTTCGGAATATTCATTATATCAAAGACATAATGCAAACAAAGGGCTATAAATTGTGATAGGCGGTTCAGAAGGTAGGTAATTTTATCTCTGTTTCATCTTTCCTGAATATCGTGGATTCCGCTAACATTTTCTTTGTTCTGTGTATATATTTTTACACTAAGCAATCCGAATATCAGTTATATTTAGCCACGTTTTTAATGTAGTCTCATTCTCTACTATATGTACTTTTACTTACGGGCATTTTTTAAATCTATTTACTAAGAAATTTAAACAGGCCGTGTTTTGTGCAACCGTATGATGTGAGCTATTTGGAATGTAACTTAGAGTGCTAGTTTCCTTTCTGTAGACAACGAATTCAAGAGAGCCATTATTGTTTATAACAAGTACTCCAAAAAAATGAAGTGTACTGTTAACTTCTAATTCGTGGGTGAATTTTACTGAATCAAATTGACAGCTCAGGCTTTCAACAAAATCATCCACCTTGCATATATTCGTGTTAAATATTACAAAAATATCGTCCACATAACGAAACCATGCTCTAGGAAAATACTCATTTTCATTTTCTAAATCCGACTTAAATTCACTGATGAATAGAGAGAGTGGGTTGTCCATTGCAGTGCCTACAGTTTGTTAAAAAAATTCATTGTTAAATTGAAAGATATTGTGTTTTATACGTCAGGTCAGGCGACCCCCTTTCTCCGTTCATTGCAGACCTTTCTATGGGTAGATTTGAGAGGGATTTAGAAAAGAAAAAGTGAGTATTTTCCTAGATTATGTTTTCGTTATGTCGAGGATACTTTTGCAATGTTTAACTGGGATATGTGCACCGTGGATGATTTTGTTGAAAGACCGAGTTGTCAAATTGTTTCAGTAAAATTCACCCACAAATTAGAAGTTAACAGGAAACTTTTTTTTCTAGATATACTAGTTATTAAAAATAATGGCTCTCTTGCATTCGATGCCCGCAGAAAGGTAACTACCACTCCAAGTTACATTCCAAATGACACCTCATCCGTTTGTACAAAAACAGCCGCGTTAAATTTCTTGGCAAATAGATTGATAAAATTTCCCTTAAGTAAAATTAGATATAGTAGAGAATCAGAGTACATTAAAAACGTGGCTAAATTTATCGGATACCCGCATTGCTTAGTGGAAAGTTAACTTATACACATAGAACAAAGAAAATGTTAGCGGAATCCATGGCATCCAGGAAAGATCAAATACAGAAAAAGCTTGTTTGCCTACCTTTTGAACTGCGTATCACAAGGGGTCTCGAGGGCATTTTTTTAATGCAGCTAACTTTATCGACAAAAAATAATTTAAAAAACTTGTTAGGTAATACGAAAAATAAAGATACAGCTACTGAAATGTCGGGTATCTATGAGATAAGTTGTAAAGGTTGTAACCTTAAATACGTTGGGCAGACTAAAACTAAAATTGAGGCCATATTTAGGGAACATCTGGCACAGCTGAGATAGGGTAGTGTAGACAAGTCATGCGTGGCACAACATATTTGGGATAATAACCACCACATAGATAAAAAAATCTGAAACTTATCAAAGAACGTTAGACAACCAGAGAAGCTAGATGCGTACGAGAGTATTTATGTTTCTAAGGCAACAAAAAACAAAAGTTCCTTAAACCGACCGCCACTGGTTCATGATTTTTGCATTCTGTCTTTGATATAGTAAATATTCCGAAACTTGGCAGATAGGGCTTTAAAGAAAGTTTAAAAACCTCGTCCGGCAATTAAAATACAACGCACTGAAAATTTACCTGCGATTTCGTCTCCCTCTCGATATCGGTCTTTACCTAAAACTCAGTATGAAAAGTGATGTTTAGTTGTAAGTAGTTTAGAATTTTTCACCCTCTGATGACGCTAAACTTGTTACTGAAACGTTCGTCAGGTCTTTAAAAAATGTGTTGTGGTGATTTGGATTCGCGAAGTGTACCTATCACAGCTCATCACAGGTTCTAATCTTCACTTAGTACGTATTGGTATTTTATTTGTTAGCACAAAACACTTGCTGCGTACGTACTTATAAATTTAGTTTTTAGCTAAGTCCGTTACCATAATGCACTTGCTGAAAGTCACGATCTTCTTCTAAATGACATTTTTTTTTAATTCGCTAAAAATAATATACTCTTAAATCACGAATGTTAGATGGCTATCTCCTCACAAGCGAATTTTTTTCTACGAAAGATCACTAAAAATAATTTACTTGAAATAAAAATAAAAATGGAACTCTTTTCATCTAGTGCACAGATATATTTTACCAGTGACACAAATACAGTAAACATGTGTTCTAACAATAGCGAAAACAATTTGTCATTTCGCTTAGCTTCCTTTATAACTATTTCTATGAATAAGACCCTCCATTCATTTTAAGAGAAGAGATATGAGCTAATTTTAGAAGATTAAGTAGATAAATGTGGACAGATAAATCATATTTGAGAAAGTTGTTTAGCTCTGTTTTAACTAACAATGGGAATGAACCAAATGACCTCATTTACCGCTAGTGAATAGGTGGAATCAGCTTAAGACGTGATGATTCATTTCTTTACAAGGAGAAAGCGTAAAACTAAATAGAGTAACATTTGTTATAGAACCTGCGAAAAAGTGAATTTCAGACTTTGATCAGCTACTCTTCGATTATTTCATGACATAAACATTATTTCTATTATGTTAATTGTTTACCACTATGTCATACTTTTATAAGCATTGTAATATTTTAGAAGCCTTTTAATAAATTTAAATACTAAATATATTTTTACAAAGAAGTCTTAAGCTTGTGATTGTAGGATACAATTTAGTAATATATTATGGTAAAAGAATCCATCTGAAGATCAGCAACGATGGCTTCTAGAAGTATCATATTTTTTTACTCCTCAAGAACCAGTTGATAAGTATTTAAATTATTTTAATTTTAAAAAGTTCCTGTCTCTATAATAATATGTGGTAATATCGTTGGTAATTTAGTTTAACAAAATCTGGTCGCTACAATATTTGTGACATCTTATGCGCATTTTCCTTTGGATTTGATATGTTCGACCCAAACTGCAATGCCCCCTTTTTCAGAAAAGCAGCAGTCGTAAGTTCCAAACAATACTGAAAAACTTCTGAAAACGATTTTCTTTCCAATTGCTGGAGGCAGATCGTCTGAGGAATGTGTCTTTTTCCAACAGTTCAAATGTCTTCCAAACACACAACACTTTTATCTAAATAAGGCAGTCTCAGCTGCCTATATCACTCTGTCATCCCTATCCAGGTTACGATACGGTATATTCTACCACTCGGCTTTCAAAGCTGAATGTTAGCTGCTCCAACCTTCTCGTCTCAACACCAACCGATGTCTGTTGTAGTTCATCAGCTCCCATTCCTGTAATCACAGGACGTTTCTGTAAGTATCCGAACTACTCCTTGCAGAAAACCACAAGACACACCAAGACATGTAACACAGAATTGACTCGATAAATTAAGTTAGAAATTGTATTTTTCCTGTCTTAATTCAATTCTTCCTCTGCAGCATTAACTTCAACAAAATTCCATTGTCTTGTTGGGCGCAAAGTTTCAATTCCTGTAAAGTTTGCAGACCTGTTAATATATCTTGAGTCTTATAATCTTTATTTCTTCATCTTGTTTTATCTGTAAACCTGTCAAGCAGTAACGCTACAATTGCACAGTATACACCACCAGAAAGTAACACACCAGCTAAACAATGATCGCATTCGCTACTTAATTTGATGCAACCCTGACAATAATTGGATTGAGTTGTAAGCCTTGTTCTCACACAATTTTCTAATAAAGCTTAAAAACGTGCACTTTTCCCTCTAATTCTATGTTGCCTAATAAAACACTAATGCTTCGGCAGGTGGCAACCTTCTCATAGTTTTAAAAATGGCCAGATCATCTTCCCTAGGCTCACAAAAATAGTTATTCAATTACATTTCAAAAGAATTAACAATGTTAACATTCCTTCTTAAAAAACTTCGATATCATTTTGTTTTTGCTTGCTGCTAAAGCTGTGCAACGGAAACAGTTCAAATGCTTTCTAGTGAATTTTCTTTAAAAAAATTCACTAATGAGGAGATCTCGACTTTCGAATTTTGAAAAAATTTCTTCAAATGAGCGCTATTTAGGACCCCCGGAACCCAAATCCGAGGTCAGTTTTAGACTTTATATGTATATATATATATATATATATATATATATATATATATATATATATATATATATATATATATATATATATATATATATATATATATATATATATATAAGTGTGTGTCACACCTATAACTCAAAAAATAATGGACCGATTTTGATAAAATTTGACACATACCTTCCTTTTGCAAGTCGCTTGGATAAGTTCGTTAGCCAGGAAAATCCGCTGAGGTTTTCCCGGAAAATTTTGTGTTTTCTTTCGAAAAAAATTGAAAAAAATTTATTAACAAAGTAAGGGCAACCAAATTTCATGCGCGGGTTTATATCATTAGAGACTAGTTAGCTACCAAAATTTAGCTCCGTAGGTTGAATGACAAAAAAGTTACAGGCATTCAAAGAAAAATAAATTTGAGTTCTCCTCAAAACGTCAAAATCGCGATTTTAAACGTCAAAAGGGCAACCAAATTTCATGCGCGGGTTTATATCATTAGAGGCTAGTTAGCTACCAAAATTTAGCTCCGTAGGTTGAATGACAAAAAAGTTACAGGCATTCAAAGAAAAATAAATTTGAGTTCTCCTCAAAACGTCAAAATCGCGATTTTAAACGTCAAAATTGGTGAATACCTTCCTTTTGAAAGTGGCTTGGATATGTTCGTTATCCAGGAAAATCCGACGAGGTTTTCCCGGAAAATTTTGTGTTTTCTTTCGAAAAAAATTTATATCTCCAAAATTAACAAAGTGAGAGCAACCAAATTCTATACGCAGGTTTATATCATTATAGGCAAGTTACCTACCAAAATTTAGCTCTGTAGGTCAAAAGACGAAAAAGTTATAGGCATTTAAACAAAAATAAATTGGATTTTTTCACAAAACGTCAAAGTTGCGATTTAAACGTCAAAATTGGCAACATTTAGGAAAAGAACTTGAATCTAATACGGGCTATAAAATGTCTCAAGAAGAATGTTTTACAAAACCTGAAGTCTTAGTTTCAACCGTCATTGTCCTTCATTTTAATAAAATGTTTCCAGAAAATTCATTTCAAATAGACCTATCCTCTGACGCCTGGTCTTAGCTATAGAGTTTATCGTTAATAGTATATAATTTTTGTAGAATTTTCGTAAAAAAAATCAATAAAGCTCAATATATCTGTTATTATACCAGATATGATAAAAAATTGTATATATTAATTATAGGGTGTCTTAAACTACATCTTAAAAAATTATTTCTACAATCACAGGGTGGCCCATAAGTCGTTGGTGATACAAATTTCCTTTTTTTTTTTAATCAAACATGCCTTATGTTATTGCATTTTTGCATTTTCCATCGAAATATAATGCATGTTTGTAAGAACAAAAATTCTGGACGCAGTAAGTGCGTTATGGTAGCGAATTTTGATCAAATGCTTAATATTTGAATAGCTCAATTTGCTATTAACTCATAAGGTTGACCAAAAAACGAGTTTTTTCGGGAACACTTTAAGTTTACTTTCGGAAATTTTTTTACATTTTCAAACAATAAAGTTATTTTGATGAAACATGGCACATTGTTTTTACTATATAGATTATACTGGTAACCAAATTTGATGCCTGCTTTCTTAAAAAAACACACATTATTGCTATTAAAAAATAGTTTTATGAAAATTCACTACCATAACGCACTTGCTGCGTCCCGAGATTTTCATTTATGTTCAGGCAAAATATTCCGATGGTTGGCAGTCGAATGAAATGAAAACTTCTATTTTTTGATGCTACACTTGTTATAAAAACCCATAGTCTGATTTTCAAAGCAAAAGGCTTCGTCTACCTAAAACATCCCCCTTGAAATATAGTTTAGAACTTATTTTGTAAATAAAAACGCACGGTCCCTCTAAACCACTTATTGCACCATTTATGGAAAGATCTCTGTGTTTCACGGCTTCAGGAAATAATGTAGCATCACCAGGAATTTCTTTCTTAGAAATTTGTGTCCCAGAAAATATTTCGCCATTATAAAGTAGAATTTTTTCAATGTTCTTCTTGTATAAATTAAACATATCTCATAAGTTTTTCTTAGACGAAGCTTGGGAATTAAATAATGTTATCCACACATTATCTAAAATCATATAATTTGAAAAACGAACAGGAGGTCTAGCCCATAGCTAAGCATTTTCATACCATTATTCACCATTAATTGCTATCTTTTTTAGATTCACAATTTTAAAAATTAACACTCATCACAAAATATCGATTCTAACCTTAATTTTTTTTTATCGAAATCGGCCCATTATTTCTTGAGTTATCGGTGTGATACAGATATATATATATATATATATATATATATATATATATATATATATATATATATATATATAAATTAAAACTGACATCGGATATGGGTTCTAGGGGTACTAGTAATTTTTTTCCATGAAAATTCACTAAAAAGTAGTTTGTTACTTTTTAACTTTTGTTTTTTTGGTCAGTCTAAGAGCATCGTTATATCCAAGATCATAAAAACAACAGCAACTTTTAGCTTAAGTGGTAGTGGTCCAAGAATCTTGCAGTTGAACTAGAATTGAAAGCTAATAGTTCAACTAATGATTATTTTTATATCTTTTGGAAGTTTATGGTGAATGAATTAATTATCAGAAATAGTTTTAAAAAGTTTTTACCATACTTCGGTAGGATGCGAAACCAGAACCTCTGACCCAGCGTCTTGCTCGCTGAGACGGCTACTACTAATTTTGTTAATTATTAAGCAAAAAAAGTAGTGGTAAAGTACCTTGTTCCAATAAATGTCAGAGAATCAAGCGTTTTATAAACTAAATACGTTTTGTGGTTGTATATTAGTATAAACATCGCAACACGGTTAGACATTTTGACCCTCTGTAATTTGTTTAAGCGTTAGTATTAATTATTGTGTAAAGTAGTTACATCATTAGTCAATTATGATCGTTTACTTATAACCTTATAACAAATCATCTGTCTTTAGATTAAGTAATAGGGTTTTGTGTAGTCTGCAATTTAACTTGCCTTTAAGTCAATATATTCAACTACATTCACCCTAGTCACGCAACCACTCGAGCTTTACTTCGATCATTTATTGATAAGTTAATTAAGTTTGTTCTCATGACCTACTAGTGTTGTACATTCCTTTGTAGACAAATATTGGCTTTTGCGACAAAAATAATTCTTAGTAACATGATATGTAAAAGTGCTGCTTGAGTTATTTTTGGCTTGATCGATTATCTGTTTGCACATTTTCCTTGGTCATACAAAGGCGGAATAAGTTGAGCTGCTATAGTTTTTGCTAAGGCAATTATAGGCAAAAGTTTAGGTAATTACTGTCCTTCAGCAAGCTCTATTGACCAGGGCTTTTATTTGGAATTGACATGTTTTAAAGAATGAGGAATACAGATTTTCATACCTGTTAAGATAATTTCATTAACGTAATTGTGATTATTATTTCAAGGACGGAAATTTGTGCACGGAGATAGGAAAGCAAAGTGTTAGATTTTTCTATTCAGTTGACTTATATTGCCAAATTTGTCAAGTGTATTTTTGTAAGAAGTTAATTTCTTGTAGGGGTTGTGCTGCGAAGATGAGATAACAATCAGACTTGTCTAGTGAAGCCAATGTTACCTAGTATTTTCTTGTTTTCAATTTAAGTTGTCAAAAAGGCCAAGAAACTACCTGGCGCTAAAATGATAGCAACTGAGTTCTAAACTTGAAATAAATAGTTATTACTTAATCGTCACTCTTTTTGCGACTCGGCGGTGAAAATAACTTTATATTACACATTAATAGTGACAACTACGTAATATTTACCACTAATAGGTAACCAGTTGAGAGTTACGCAACTTCTTAGCTGCTTTCAAGGTACTGGAAACGTCGTTGTCACCAATAGAAGGGCTCAAGAGTTCCAGAAACTTTAAGGTAGCAAACTAAAGTAGACGAAACTATTTTATGTTACTAAAATTGTACATCAAAGTTGCAGACAATTTTAGATAGAAAAAACAGTTGCCGCTGCATGACCGGCCCCTTTATATTATTCCTAGTAGTTGTGGGATTTCTTGGTAATATAGCATGTTGGAGAACACGTTTCCGCTACCTGAAAAAGTAAATGTTACCATCTGTAAATACTGTAAAGTACTAGTAACCTTTCAATTTCACTATAAAGTATGTTTCACCTAACAGTCAATAGAATCATTAAAAAATTATTCTATCACAACAGCGTGCGATGCAATCTTGTGCAAGTTTAGATGAGTATGTAACGTATGATTCAATAATAATACCATAGGTACGTCAATTAAAATTAGCTACTTGGCCAAAAAGTTAATCTTAGCCGACACTATACAATTTTTTACAGAAACGTGATAAGTGAAAAAGACAAAAACAGCAGTTTAAACCAGGATTATCCTGCTTTAAACACACCGTTATTGTTACTGCAAATCAACATATGGGTACCATGGCAAGCAAAAAACAACAAGATTAATGTAAATAATGATGTTTAGACTAAAATGACGGACTGAACCAGAGAATATCAAGGTATTTCCTATGTTTGGAACCATATAGTCTCAAGATGGGCTATAAGAACTGGTTTGATCGATTATAGCGTAGCTGTTATTGTAAAGTAACTATACATTGTTCGGTGATAATCCCATGTGGTCGCTTAGAGTGAAACAAACTTAAAAAATTCACTTTTTCGGTAGTCGCACAAACAAATGTTGTAACTTTTTTACTGTTTCATGTTTTGGGGTATGCTAGTTCAGAGAGATTGTTTTGTTTTGGCTAGCTTTAAAAATTGATTTATTGCTATTCTTGCTTTTAGCGTTGCAAATTTTCCTAGATTATTAGTTTCAGGTAAAAAATATAATTGATAATAAAATTGGAGTTCTTTGAGGGTTACAATTTTGAATAAAGTATATTACGTGATATATTATTTTAATTAAAGACTGCAATTTTTGAAAGCGCGTAATTTATGGATGCTCAAATCATTATATTTTGACAGGAAACTTGCATCTATATAAATTTAAACACTTAGTACTTTTAGTATATCCTAAATTAAAGCATTTAAAAGTTACTCACTAATGTGCGCTTGTAGTCTCATTAGTATCTACAATATAAGCACTTATATTCGGAATGGATCACAAATATGGTTTTGTAACATAAGGTGGAGTAAGATAATTTTCAATCCAAAGAAAGCAGGCACAAGATAGAGTGATTTGAGTCCTGTGGTGCTGGCTGTTCAATGTTCGTAGATTAGATAGGTTATCTGGTAACCTAAGTGGGGAGTGACGCGAGAACAGGGTAATAATACGTCATGTGTATTCCAAATGCGGATAAGACCTATAGTTTCAGATTACGTTTTGGTGTTTTAAATACTATTGATTAGAAATTTGTGTAACTTTGCTAAAAATTTTTGAAAATGGATCAGTTAAGGATTTATTGTAATGTTTATTTTGCACGAAATAGCAGTTCAATCGAAACTATTGTCTTAAAGACAATATCTTATTTTTTGAGGTGTTGCGTTTTAAACATAAATGCACAGAGAATCAACGGTATTACGAATTGAACGTTATTTACTCAAGACTATTTTTCTATTCAACAATTAAATCGGTGAATCGTCATAAATGTAGATATGAGTTTAATTGAAAAAAAAAAAAGAAATAGGTGATACAGACTGGTCCAACAGTGCGTTCAACTTCAATATCTCCTTTATTTTTCAATAATACAAAAAATGAAACAAAAATACTTTTGCATATACAGGGTGCTGCATAAGTTAGATACAACCCAAACTTCAATTTTTCTAAATAGTACACTCTGCATATTGTTTCATTCTTGACTTACTCTTGTTTTGCTGATTCATCCAGTGTCTAGTATTTAGGGTGTATACAGAGTCGTTCAAAAGTTATGGCCACTTTTCTAAAACATGAGAGGTACATTTGACGGTCTGTATCTTCATTAATATGTCAGAATGCAACACTCTATCATGCCAAAAATGTGAAAAAGTGTTCTTCTTTTAACTTCAATCAATACAGAAAGAGCTCCTTGGAAACAGTATACAGGGTGAGTAAAAACACTGGAGTCAAGTTTGATCGAGAAATTCAAATGGTACACCCTGTATATTATAATTAATTTCGATACATCAGCAAAGGTTCTTTCAGTTTCACGAAGCATTTCCAATACTTAAAACTAGTCTTTATTGAGATACTGGGGGTGCTTTCAAGAAAACAGGTACATTTATACACACTAACGAATTAGTGTATTAGTGTATTATTTAAACTAAAACTTCAATACTTTCTGTTACTATGTGAAAACAGTCCTAATATTAACCTATTATTAAATATTTAATCTTGTTATAAGTTCAAAAAGAACATAGCTTTGAAAAGACGCACATAAAAATGCCGGCTGATTTCAATATTGGATGCACTATTATTCCACTAGATTTAAATTGGGAATACATGTGACGTATTCCCGCTCCACTTTCCGATTGGTCGAGAGTTATTAGTCAACCACTCTGATCTATAAACCTTAGTGGGTGTTACCGTTTCACCACGCCGCACAGTGGGTTAGAGGCGGAAAAAAATATAATTATTATATATGTCATATAAGCCATATTATTTTCTTTTTGTGTTCTTAGAGAGTAAATGTGATTTATTTTATATTCGACTTCACTTTCAGTTGACATAAATTCATGTGTTCAAAGTTACATAAAAATCGTACTTAAAAAAATCTGGAAAAGTGCTCTCAAGTTCAACGTTAATTTTTGTATAAGATGGGTTTCAGTATTTTTATTGAGTAAGTAGGGACTTTACTTCATACATTCATAAATACATAGTTGGCGGTGCTTCTTGTTGCAGTGACAGCGGGAGTCATAACAAAACCATAATTGACTTAGTATTTCACCCTGTATAACAATAAGCATGGAAATTTGACTTTTCTGTATATATAACCTTATAAGGATCAAGTAATTGTTCTGTGAGGAAAAACCATTTGATAAAGTTTTTAGATGTCAATTTAGGTCTTTTATAAGATCTTAATTGAGGATGGTCTAGTACTCGGTATGTGTTTTTTCTTAGCATTTTTAGATGGTAGACTTAAAATATATATTATGCTAAACTATACGTACTACCATAATTATTTGCAAAAAACAACAACATATAAATGAAATAATCGAACATTTTGTGGTACAAGATTTTTTCCGAAAAACGCCGATTCTGAGACACTGTGCGCCGTTGCTACGTAGAAGCTGCGGTATTTAAACGTACCCAAAAAAATTTCAGGAACCACACGTGATCGTTGCAGCCACTGCAAAATCATTCTTCATCTTGGTGGCTGTTTCGTGATAGCAATTTTCTATACCGAATCCTCGACTGTCGCAAAAACAATTAAAAGTTATCACGATAGTCGCTGTCACGTTCAAGCGACCAATTTTGCTAGTTGGAAGATATCATATGATATCATACCGCAGGTTTCGGTAGGACTGAACTGATGGTGGCTAGCGAATAATGTGATTCAATGCCCGTCGCGGTATTATCCAGGCAAGTAGCTCATTTTGTTTGTTAGTTTTTTTTCCATAGCTTCCTTCTTGATGTATTGTGTGCAGATGAATGCTGTGGAAGCATCTAACCGTCACAAAACGAAATCTGGCGCACCGCGCCTTCTCTATTGCGTATATATATATATATATATATATATATATATATATATATATATATATATATATATATATATATATATATATATATATATATATATATATATATATATATATATATAAACGAGCTGGCAACCACAACTGTCAGAAAAATATTTTGTCGAAAAAAACCTGAAACACGTCAAGTGTCCTTGTGAGAGGGACAACTTTTGAGGCAAAAATTATAGCCCAAACTACCATCCCAAGCACCCACAATTTTGACGCAAAAGTATAGCAGAAACTTTACCCTATATGGGTCATGTGATAGCTTGTTGAAAAGAGCTTTTCATTTCCTATTCACTGCTTCATTATTTTTAAAATTCGGTCTATTCGTTTAGAAGATATGGAATTTTGAAATATCACTAATGAATTTCCAGAGAAATGCTTTGGTTGGGCCTCATAAGCGTCCATTACAAGATAAAAATGTTATTAAAGGTTTGCGTAGGTAATAACACGACATTACATTAAGGTGCTCCAAAGAAACCTCAGCAAAATATATCGAGTGATAACGCATTCATGATACAAACTTTTTGTGCCTACATGTGAGTTGTAGGCATATTTTGATTTTTTAGAGTATTTTAATCTATATGAATTTTTATTACCCACGAAAACCTTTAACAAAATTTTTGTCTTGTAACGGACGCTGGTGAGGACCATCACCAGCATTTAGAATTTGCCGGGAAATCCATTAGTGATATTTCAAAAACCTATACCTTCTAAGCGAATAGACCGGCTTTCAAAAATTAAAGAGCAATGTATAGAAAATTAAAAGCTCTTTTCAACGAGATATCACATGACTCATGTGTCCAGATGAAAAATTGAGGGATGGCACCCCGCTCAAGAAGGATCAAGTTTGGGCTACACTTTTGCGTCAAAAGTTGTCCCCCTCACAAGCACACTTGACGTGTTTCAGTTTTTTCGAAATTTTAGCGAATTTTTTTTTAATTCGCCAATGAGGAGACTTGTGTTTATATATATATATATATATATATATATATATATATATATATATATATATATATATATATATATATATATATATATATATATATATATATATATATATCCGACCGATAACTCAAAAAATAACAGACCGATCTTGATAAAATTTGGTGAGTACCTTCCTTTTGCATGTGGCTTGGATAAGTTGTTAGCCAGGAGAATTGGACCAGGTTTTCCTAGAACATTTTGTGTTTTCTTTCTAAGAAAAATCTCCGTAAATAACAAAGTAAGGGCAGCCAAATTGGGTTGCGCGTGTTTGTATTATAAAGGATGAACCCTCTACCAAAATTAAGGTCTCAGGGCTTTAAATACAAAGAATTTATGGGCAGTTAAAGAAACAACTTTTGGAATTTTCCTCAAAACGTCAAACTCGCAATTTGAAACGTCAAAATTGGCAATGTTTAGGCAAAGAACGTGAAACAAATATGGATTGTGAAAAGAAAATGTTACAAGAAGAGTGTGCTACGAACCCTTAAGTTACAGATTCAACCGTCATTGCCCCTCATTTTACTAAAATGTTTACAGGAAATTCATTTCAAATAGACCCTTTTTCTGATGCTTTGGCTGTCGGTTTAGTCAAGTTGATGCTTTCGCTGTGGGTTTAGTGAAGTTTATGGTTTAACGGTCTATAATTTTAGCTAATTTTCGTAGAACAAATTCGTTAATGCATTTTTGCATTTTTTATCGAAATATGATGCGTTTGTAAGAAAAAAAATCTGGACGCAGTAAGTGCGTTTCGATAGCGAATTTTCATTAAATCCTTCAAATTTCAATAACTCAATTTGCTATTAACGTAAGCTTTGTTGGTTAGGAAACCAACATTGAAGTTAATTTTCTGAAAATTTTTGTATATTTTCAAACCATAAGTAATTTTGATAAAATATTGTACATTGTTTCTACTACATAGGCTATACCGGTAATCAGATGGATGCCTGCTCGCATTTGCTATTAGAAACATTTTTATGGAAATTCACTTCCATAACACACTTGCTGCATCCAGACTTTTGAAAAATGTTTATATATTTTCAAACAATAAAGTTATTTCGATGAAATTAGGTACATTGTTTTTACTATATAGGCAACCAAGTTTGATGCCTGCTTTGCTATTAAAAACATTTTAAAGAAAATTCGCTATCATAACGCACTTGCTGCGTTTAGACTTATTATATTTCAACAACACACCACGAGGGCTAACAGCCTAAATACTATCGTACCGTGGGTGTCGACAAGGAGGAAAGAGGCAACTTGTTAATTCTGGACTTGACGGTTTGGAGGTTCGGGGGAGAAGGAAAAATATGTGCCGGCAAGGAATTCCACAACTTGGAAGTCCTCGGGACAAAAGAGCGAGCATAACAAGATGTTCTATGTCTGGTGACCTGGACAGTAAAAAAGTGCATTCGCTTTGTTCCTCTGGTAGATCTGTTGGGGGCAGCAGGTGGAGGAACTATGGAAGAAAGCTCCTCTGAGCAGTGCCCGTGCAGATATCTATAAAAGAGAGAGAATTCACCAACGACACGTCAGTGGGCAAGGGATGACAGGGTAGAATCACCGATGAGACGCATAGCTCTCGTCTGAATGGAGTCCAGGATAGCGAGTGTAGAAGCGGCAGCCGCACCCCAGATGTGGAAGCAGTATTCGAGGTTTGGCCTTTTTTTGTGAAGTTTTCAATGGGCAACCCTGGATATACAGAGTTGCAACTTTTTGATTGTCCGCTGTCTTCCTTAGTATTAAAGGTAGACATGTGCATGAATTATCAAATATATTCAGGAAAATCTGCTTTCAAATACGGGAAGCTCCGAATGTTTCCGGAGTTATACGTCAAACACAAAAAAGTCGCCATTTTTTAAATCCTCTATATTTCGGTCATTTTCCGTCCTTTTTTTTTAACAAAAAGGTTTTCCCATTAAAAGACACGCGAAATAGAAAGCTGGGATTTATTTTGCAGTGTCGTTGTCATTTACGCACAGACGATTGTCAACTTTTTTTTGATGAACGCTATGTTGAACTTTCACGATTTTGAGAAGACGGTAAAATTCTGCATATGGTGATGTATCATTCTTCTTAATTCATTGATAAATGGCGTATTTACCTCAATTTATAATGTTGGCTGATTTTATGAAGTAACCTTTGGTTGCCATGGATAACGTCGTTTAAAATGCTGTTTTGACAGATTCTGAGTATCAGTTATAATGCATCAGGACATGATTAATTGATTTTCTCTTGAAAGTCCGTGTTTCAATTTGAGAAGCTTTACGGTGGAAAAAGTATATATATATATATATATATATATATATATATATATATATATATATATATATATATATATATATATATATATATTGGTCAACATCTACCAGCAAAATATGTTTCCTATAGAAGTCTGAAGGCTACTAAAATAATTATAGCGACCGTTACCCTAAAACAAAACAAACAAAACACAGTGTTAATACAAATTTTCCGATATGGATCATTAAATTGTTTTTATTTAAGATCGATGTTGAAATTGCATGCCGTTTTGTATGCAAGTTTGTACTTTATCAGCCTGTGTAGCAGCCGTATGATGACTGGATCTATCTGGTCAAATACTCGTTAAATATGGTCTTTCAAATCACCCTCGTTATTGAAACTACTCGAACGTACTTTGTGTTTCATATATCCCCCAAAAGAAATAGTCCATTGGAGTAATGTCTTGGCTTTTTGCAGGCCACGCTACTGGACCACGGTTGCCGATTCAATATTTTCTAAGCATATGGTTCCAATAATTAATAACAGTACAAGTATGGGGGGTGCTTCATCCTGTTGGTACCATAGGTGTAAAATTTAGAGGTATTTCTTAGTTGGATTTATAAAATAGGGCCCAATCGCTTTGTTATCCAAGATTTCGCAACAGACGTTTACACTGAATCTTTACTGGCGTCGTCGAACTCTAGATATGTTTGGATTTTCATTACTTTCGTAATGATGATTGTGTCTATTAAATAATCCGTTGTTTGTGAAACAACTTTCATCCATCCATATAATATTGTACGCTGGATCCTTCTGGGTTAGAGATTGACTAATGAACGATTGACAGAAATCAATTATTCTCTGAAAATCAGATGTAGTCAAATAGCGAATCATATGATATCCATACGGGTGATATTTTTGCTTTCTTAATATCTTCGACGTAGCTTGTGATAGTTCACGTTGTCTGGATATTTGACTGGTTAAACTTGTAGGATCGATGTGAGCTTGGGCCATAACATTTAGATTATTATTATTTGGTTCTTATTGTAATAGGTTCTGTCTTCCGTAATACAACCGGAACACCTTTCATCGCCAGAGCAATTCCTGCAAAAAATTTCCGGGTTGGGTGTCTTCGTCCTGGGTATTTGTTCATATAGGTTTCTGAAGCAATACGTTAATTTCTGCTGGAACGAATGTATATTTCGCACACATCCGTCATTCCTCTACAGTGAAACGTTCCATTTTAAAATTTAAACAACAGTTTAGAGCAAAGTCAATAACCATGTTATTATAAACTGAGACTGACATTTACAATGATGACCACAACAATGTTAACCATGGTAACCAGAGGCTATTTCATAAAATCAACTAATATTAGAAATTAATATACGTACGCCATTTATCAATAAATGATAAGGAATTCGCCATGTGCATAATGTTTTCTCTTTTGAGATTAGGGAAAATTCAATATGGCATCCTAAATAAAAAACAGTTGATAATCGTCTGGCAACTTGCAATGGCACTGCGAAATAAACATTACGAATTCGAGTTCGCGTGTCTTTTTAAGCGGAAAACTTTTTTGTTGCAAGAAAATGGACGGAAAATGACTGAAACATTTAGGAAACAAAAAAGTGAAAATTTTTCTTTTCGACATATAACTCGGGAACCGTCGGAGTTTTTTATACTTGAAAGCAGGTATTAAATGACCTTAATTTTCTGCATATATTTTGCTGAGCTAAGCCCACCTCGATCTCTGATAATAAGGGAGACAGCTGTAGTGGACAATGAAAAAGTTGTTATCCTATATATATATATATATATATATATATATATATATATATATATATATATATATATATATATATATATATATATATTTGTGTGTGTGTGTGTGTATAAACATAAAAAATCAAACAGACTTAGGTGTTAATAAACATTTTATAATAGAAGTATGTAGATCTTTACGGAGATATAAACATTTTAAAACACATTTAAAAAAAGTTTAATCTATTATCTAATTATCTTTAAGCTTTCATTAGCTGACTAATACGTTAAAATTGTCAAAAGTAGAGAGACATTTGTATATCGCAAGTGGACGAGTTGATTTGACGAGGATAAAATGTAATTGAAAAAATTGTTGGTAATTAATTTAGCAGACTAAATTAGCATGTAAGTTATATTTACTTTAAAAATGTCAGCCATAATCCTGTTATATGTCAAACGTAAAGAGATAAAGTGGAAACTCACCCCTAATTGGCTGGCAAAAGTATTAGGGATATTTTATACAGTCAGCTTTATTGGATGTTTGCAAACCATGAACGGCGAACATTTAAAGGGTATTAAGTTATTTTTAATTACCCATTTGCTGCAAAGTTGTACGTTTCATATTTAATAGAGCGCATTTGAAGTCAACTTCATATAACTAAAAATTTACTTATAATTTATTTATTTATTTACTAACTTATACGCCAATCGGATTTATACATAAAGAAGAAGAGGACAAGCAACAAGAGTGGTGAGTAACAAGACTATATAATGAAACAATTATCGGTTCTGCAATACCGCACTCTTGACGGCTGACGTGAACAAGGCCAGATTATTTCAAAAAAATCAATGCTCCCACAGTATTCATTGACAACACCAGCTATTCTGTTATGTGGTCCATAATGCACGTAGCCTTTGGATGTTTTGGTAGTTTCAGTCAGTCGAGACATCCTCAGCCTGGGTCTAAAGCAGATGAGTCTAAATAGTCCCAGACTCTCAGGCGAGTCAATAAGTCCATTGATAACCTTGTAGGAGTATGTTAGGTCTGTGACTATTCTGCGATTTGACAGCCTGTTGATCTTAAGTTGGGCGCAGATTTCGTCATGACTGAGTTTATTACCATGGTGCATACGATATAATATATGTTTGATAAATCTCGACTATACTCGCTCGATCTGGTTGATCTGTATATTGGTATAAGGAGACCATGCTAGCGAACAGTAATCCAGGAGCGATGAGTAGAGTCGGATTAAAGTGTGAATGTTCTCGAAATCCCCGCCAGATCTAGTAATGAAATCAATGGTACGGTATGCCTGAAGGGTAATCTTGTCTAGGTCTTGATGGAATGTAAGCTTGCTATCGATAATGACACCCAGGTCCTTAGTGAACATGGTTTCCCGGAGAAGTTGGCCATCCAGGAAATAAGTAATAGGATTTCGGTCGCGTGAACCTGAAAAGGACATACATGTACACTTCTCTATGTTGAGGCTGAGCTTATTTTTGATACACCAGCTACTCAACCTGTCGATATCCCGCTGGTGTGAATCTGCGTCACTTGGGTTTCAGATGTATCTGTAGATTTTTAGGTAATCAGCGTAGAGGAGAAATTCTGACTCAAAGTTGTCGCCAATGTCGTTGATAAGGATGTTGAAAAGTACGGGACCCAAGTGAGAACCCTGCGGGACTCCCGGGGAAACATCGTATCCCCTGGAAACATAGTCACCGACTCTCACCTGCAGTCGTCTACCCGCCAGATACGACTCCAACCACCCGAGTGCCATTCCACTAACCCCACATTTTTGCAGGTTTTTGACTAGAATCTCGTGGTAAACCTATCAAATGCTTTGCTGAAGTCCGTATCAATAGCATGGACGCTGCCACATCTGTTTAGAGATTTGAGTATATAGTCTGCATATAGAAAAGGTTCGTGGCATTGGATCTGCCACCGAAGAAACCATGCTGTCTGGTAACACGATCTTCTCAAAAAACTTGGACGGTGCAGACTGAATACACATTGGACGATAGTTAGTTGCATTGGTTCTACTTCCGGACTTATGAATTGGGCTTACGTAAGAGCGTTTGCATGCCGAGGGAAAGCAGCCAGTTTGTAGTGGGACACTAAATATGTGGGTGATAGGATTGCACAGACCCAATGCACAGTTTTTAAGGAATTTATTGGGTATTCCACCTGGGCGGGCTCCTTTCTTCGCACCTAGTTGTAGAATTTTCTTAAAAACATCTCCAAAAGTCACGGTCAGGTTGGAGAGATATACATTGTTTTTTTCTTCAGTATCAGTTTAAGCAGATAGAATATTTGGACTGGGGTTTGACACATATGTACTCTCAAAGAAGGAGGCAAATAGGTTGATTATTTCATCTCCACTGTTGGCTGTTCGCCAATTCCACGCCATTGTGGATGGAATATCAATATCGTTTCGGCGTTTACTTCTGATGAAGTTCCAAAATTTCTTCACATCGGAACTGATCAGATTTTACATTCTAGATGTGTAACTTTTGTATCAGATCGCTCCCAAACTCTTACATTCGTGTCTTAGTTTGCGGAAATTTTCACCAGATTGTTTTGTGCGTTTTGTTTTGTAGATGGCGTGTGCTTTCTTTTTCAGCAGAATTGTTTTGATCAATACCCTGGAGAACCAGCAAGGAAAGTAAGTTACCTTCCTGGCTACTACCGGAACATAGCACGCTACTCCTTCACTAATTTTCTCATAGAGATAGTTGACTTTATCATCAAGGGAATCAAGTTCATAGAGATAGAGCCAATTAGTGTTAAGGAAAAAGCTGTTGAGTGAAACGTAATCTGCATTTTTAAAGGCATAAGTTGGTGTATTGTTCGGCCTTAGTGATGCCCTTATATTCACATCCATGGATAGGGCTGGATGGTGTCTGTATTCGTCGATTATGGGTGACGCTCTATCAACTGTTGTGTCTGCACCGCAAAAACAGAGGTCAAGCAGATGGTTTTTTCTTGTGATTGAATTATACTGCGTGCACCCAATAAGGAGCAATTACTCATATAGTAGATGTTCACAGTCATCACTAGAATAGCTACTATGAAGATTATAGTCACCCACGACTAGCAGTTTACAGTTTCGGTATTTTCTTTTGAGGAATGAGTATTTTCTTTTGAGTGTAATAATTATATAATAATATTCTTTTGAGAATAACAATTATATAATAATAAGAATGATAATAATAGTAATAGTAATCCGTGGAAGTTTGCTAGTCCTCTATCAGGCGCCTTTACAGGCGAATACGAGAGAGCTCATCACCAATAACAGTACTGAGAAACTAAAATACCCAGAGTAAAACAAATCAAGCAACAGGATAGCGTCTGGCAACAGGATAGCGTCTGACTCAAAATGATCGGGCACTCGACAGCATCTATATTACGTCTTAGGGGCGGCTAAAAATGGACAGTCGGACGCTCGCTGGCAGAGCTCTAAACTGCAACACCCGATATAGAGCGATAACAGTTAATACAAGAAATTAAAGGTATTGAGGCGAGCCAAGGCAACAGGACTTGGCTCTAAACCGTCGTGAGGATACACCTGAAAACGACCACAGCAACGTACAAGCATAATGACAAAACCAAAATACCCCAAAAGCCACCCAGTATGTACGTGTTTCTAAAAAAGTGTTCAACCCACTACATCTCAGTGCAGACTAAGTCAGCAAACTCCATGTTGTAACTAAGTTAACGAATTTTTAGTTCGCTGCTATTACATAATAACTCAGAAACATCAGCAAACCCATTTAGTAAAGAACTGCAAGAGAAGTCACAGAACAGTTCTCGGAACTTCGGAAAAACACAGTGCAATACAAAAAAACCAGAAATGACCCATAATTACCAGCAATAGCAGGGAAAGTGCCGGATGAGGACGGTGATATCCAGCCGTCTGAAAAACCTAGCTCAGAGTTAGGAAGGCTTAAAGCAGTATGCTTATAATATAACGGCATGGATCCATTTATTAGAACTAGGCTGCCTATGTTGTTCTTTAAAGTCAGTACGAAATGATACATCAGCAACATACGGGTAGATGAAATATTAACGTGGAAGATAACGCATGGTATCAAAACAGAAAAACTTTACCACCTTGTCTACGCAGTTGCTGCAATCGCATTTCCAGAAAGTCACGAACAACTAGAGTCGCGGAACAAAAAAATATTTCCTACATACCACCATGGAAAAGGCGCCGTGACAATAAGATGGACAACCTGAGACGTGAGATAGGAGTCGTCATCCAGGGCACGAGAGAGAAAACACAGATTATAGACAACCTTCATTTTCTCAAGAAGATTTTGCATATCCGCACAATTTTTAAAATGTATGCATTAAAAACACTTTTATTATGAGGCTGGAGGTATTCTCACCATAATTAGAACCGCAGACCGGTTTTGCTTTAATTAGAGCTCATTAGTACGGTATACCAATTACAGCGAGATCACACCTATAAAGTAATACAGCTATGGTAGCCAGCCTCCTAGAAGATTGTGAGATATACAACGAGGTCACCATCTCGGTGCGGAACCAGGTACTATGTCGTCACGACAGCTCCAAATAACACGAAATGTTATAAAATAGAGACTGTGTACAACCAAGTAACAATTTTGTACACTTTTTTTTAAATAATTAAAATGAAAACCTAATCTATGGGATAAAACTGGAATACATATCGCGTAGGGGTCTTTGAAGGCTCGCTTCCACATATTTTTGCCGTTTCATTAAAGAATTTATAAAATGTGTGAACATTTTTTCTATCATTGGTTGACTTTTTTCCACTTTCACGGAAGTTGATAGTATTTTTATATCTAACGTGCTAAATATATTAATAGTCCATTTAGTTTAAAAGTAGAAGATTTATACTTTATTGCCTATAATATTAAATTATATGACATTTTCCACCTAAATCGAAAACAAACGAAATAATATTGCAGGCATAGAACGCTGTCGTCAATTTCAGAGGATTTGTAGTAATATCCGTTGATTTTATACAATTTTTTCGTGCCGTCGACCTGTTAAATCTAGCGATAGCTTCAGAGTTATCGCTCAGTATCGACACCTGTCACGGCGGCTTTGCTATTTTACTGCCCCAAATGCAGTGGCGTAGATTTCAGGCCTAAATAAAGCATATAGCAATACCTACATAACGTTTAGCCTTTTGATTTGAGCATAAAAGTGTTTGTTATTGAATATATTTATACAGCGTGTCCCAAAAAGTTCTACACTTGTGGGATTTTATTTTATTCCCTAACATTTAAATTTTTCTCTGCAGATATTTTCTGCACATCACGAATTAATTACCGGCTGGAAATTCCTAAAAAAGTTTAAGTGATGTAAAAGGGAACTAAAATAACTAAAGTCACTTATTAGTCAAAGTGCACTTATAATGAAAAAAAAAATCTTTTTTTTAGAGAAGTATCAGGAAATTAAAAGTTACCATTTATACCAGGTCTAACTCTGGATGGCAAGAAGAAAAAGAAACTTAAGTCACTCGAGCTTCAGTACAGGGTAAACTAGTCGCTGGAAAGAATAAACGTGTGGATGATGAACAACAACTTGGAACTTGCTTCTCAAAAAACAGAAGCAGTCTTATTGAGAGGATATCGAAAGAGACAACACATCCACTTTGAGGTATTAAGGACCCAGATATTCCCAGCTGAACAGATAAGGTACCTGTGGGTATACCTGGACGACAGGCTAGCATTTGGGGAGCATATAAAATGCACCGTGGAAAAAGCCTAAACAAAAATGGGTGCATTGACAAGAATATTGCCAAACGTATGAGGTCCAAGCGGCCCAAAGAGAGAGCTACTGTGCAGCGTTGTGCTGTCTATTGCTCTTTATGGCTCGCCAGTGTGGCGCCATGCTACTAAGATCCGAAGATACAGAGATATGCTCTTGGGTCTCCAAAAGAATGCCCTGTTGAGAGTGGCGAGAGGATATCGGACGGTATCAACTGCTGCCATCTAGGTTATCACGGTAATCCCACCCATCAACCTGCTTGTAGAGGAGAGGCTCTGATTGTATCATATAGAAACGCTCACATACCCTCTGTGAAAAGATCTGAGGGGGAGAAGACACTGAAAAAATGACAGGAGACATGGAATGAGCATAGAGACACCTCAGCTTGGACGAAAACCCTTATCCCAGACATTTTTTCGTATTTGAGGTGTGAATACAGAAAGCTGGATTATCATCTGACCCAGTTCCTCACAGGTCACGGTTCATTTGGTTGTTATAGAAAAAAGATGCGGATAAGTGAAGAAGACGCGTGCACTGTGGAGCCACGGACACCGCAGGGCACACAGTATTTGTGTGTAATAGATGGACTCAATGGAGACACCAATTGGAGGCTGAGATAAACGCCGAAATAAGTGAAACCAATCTCATACAAATAATGTTAGAAAGCTCGAAAAACTGGAGTAGAATATCCAGTTATATAAACCAAGTCCTAGAAAAGAAGAGAGCAGAAGAGCGTAGAACGGAAGTATGGAAAAATGACCGCCCGGCATTCCTGAAGTTACGTCAGTGAACGAGACCGTTTCCGGGTCTGCCATGGCGAGAAGAATAAGGGGTTTTAGTCGGTAGGAATCCGACACACCACTTCCCGATAGAGCCATAGCGAGTGGCGTCCCATGCAGGATTTCCCCCTTCCTAAACAATAAAAACTATTACTATTACTATTACTATTACTATTACTATTACTATTACTATTACTATTACTATTACTATTACTATTACTATTACTATTACTATTACTATTACTATTACTATTACTATTACTATTACTATTACTATTACTATTACTATTACTATTACTATTACTATTACTATTACTATTACTATTACTATTACTATTACTATTACTATTACTATTACTATTACTATTACTATTACTATTACTATTACTATTACTATTACTATTACTATTACTATTACTATTACTATTACTATTACTATTACCATTACCATTACCATCTATAAACATTTTTTAGTTTTCTTTTCATATTTTATTAGAAAAGTGTCATTGTCAAAAAATTTAGAGGTATCAACGTTTGGATGAAAAACCGACTAAACTGCACTGCTTACAAGCACAAGTAGAATACTACTTATTTGTAAGGTGCTTCGTACTATTATATGTTACATGTAGATGCAGATTTTTTGAAGGACTTCTGTAATTTCTCAACCAAATCATTTCTTCGAGGGATTGAGTATTGCATGGCGTCACATAGCTAATCGTATTCTGCTTCTCGAACCCTTTCATTTCATACCCATAATAGTAATAATAATAAGAAAAAAGTAATACGCCTTCTTAGGGCGTCCGCAATATTGGGTTTAGAATGACATCGCATAGTTTAGCGTAACTTACTCCTAAAACTCTGTCTTATGATACCCAGTTTAAGGGGGTTGTAAATAAAAAAGTAATGCGACAACTTAGGGCGTCCGCCATACTAAATTCAGAACAATATTAGATACACTATGCATTGTCACCGGAATGCCAAATGCACCGGCTGCCAAATTTCAATGTTCTTGTTCAATAAGAACGAACTGAAATTTTGATTGCAACATTTGCCGCGGGCAGAGAAAGTGAGATAAGGGCGTTATAAAAAAATATTATAATTATACGTCTATATCTTCTACGTACGATACGTACGAGTAGAGCTCATGTGATAAAAAATTATATATATATATATATATATATATATATATATATATATATATATATATATATATATATATATATATAAACGTATAAGTGAAGCTCCAAAAAATGAATATGTAAGGTATAGAAACAAATTATTATGAGGGAGCTTTGTAGCTTTTCATGCGATTAATTTTTTTAAACGGATTTTTTGTGAATGGCGTCACATAAATAATCCCATTCTACTCATCGAACCCTTTCATTTCATACACATATCAAGTGGGTTGTAAATGGTAATTGGCCATCTAGAGGCGTCGACATTTTGGGCTTAGAATGATATCACAAAGTTTATCGCATTTTATTTGTCAAACCTTGTGATTTGATACCCATGTCAAGTGGGTTGTGAAGAGAAGGTAATCCGCCTTCTTGAGGGATCCGCTATATTGTTGATATATATATATATATATATATATATATATATATATATATATATATATATATATATATATATATATATATATATATATATATATATATATATATATATATATATATATATATATATATATGAGTGTCTTTTTGTTCTTTACCGTCAGTCTATTTCCTCGACTAAGGCCAATCACCGACGCCAGAGATCAGTCATTATCCTGGAAATTTTGCCGAACCCCTGCCCTTCTTAAAGGAGGGTAGGGATATTTAACGTGCCCAATATCTCATGGACACGAGACCAACGAATTTATGCCCCCTCTGAAGGCCGGAACGTGCAAACATTCAACTTGGTCTAATACATTGTCACAACCACGGTTGATGTTAATGTTACAATATGTACTGAAAAAGTGAAAGTAGAACCCTGGTATCAAACCCAGTACCCTTGAGTTTAGAGCCGGACGTTCTTACGACTGAACCACTGAGTCTCTGAACAATGCTAGATCTACTACATTGCAATTTTGCAAAACTTAAAAACGGCTGCCAAATTTAAGAGCTCTAACCTAATCAGAACTAGTCGAAATTTTAAATGCAAGATTTGTCCCGGATAGAGAAAGTATTATAAAAACAAACCGTAGTTATTAATGCCGAGTGGTTTTGTGTACATCTAGTAGGAGATATTTTTTTAAAGTATAAAACTGCCCCTTCTAAATTTTTTCAATGAAAATTTGCTGAAGACTAAGAGTGTGTTTTGTAATATAAATACCCATGCACCATAAACTGGACATAGGACAAAAAAATTGTTGCCTATAAATGCATAAACTACCAAATTTGCATTTGCTAGGTCTGGTGTATCTTTACTTAAGCTATCAATCTATGTAGCTAAATTTAATTATCCTTTTTTTAAGGAATTGGTATCCTTTCTGCTGTTACTTCTGCTCTGTCTTATTCAGTATACGTTTTATGACATGCTATAGGTGAAAGCTTACAAATGGCGAAAGAACTTTTATGATGTTAAAACATAACTTAGAACCATGTTGATCTGACGGCTACATCATCATTCTCTCGAGCAGAATTTATTTTTTATGCCTGCAGAACATCAGCAAAAAGGAATTTTAGTACCTAAGTATTAAAGGAAGGCGAAAAGAATAATAACATCCTCATCCTGGAGGATGAAAGTATAAGCTCATGAATGTTTCATATTTGATATTATTGCTGCTATTATGGCTAGTAGATTGGATTATCTTGTTTGAGATTTGTAGTGGCTACATATTACATAAATGAATTAGACACATAAATTTAAAAATATTGTAACCCTTTTAGTGATTTTTCTTCAAAAAAAATTGTGTGTGCCACACCAATATCTCAGATCAAATTTGGTAAGTATCTTCCTTTTACAAGTGGCTTGGATATGTTTGTTAGCCGGGAAAATCGATTTTGTCGAAAAATATTGTGTTTTCTTTCGGAAAAAATTATACCTCCGGAGATAACAAAGTAAGGGAGTAAGGGAGTAAGTCTATATTATGAATAGTGACACACGTACCAAAACTCAGGTCTGTAAGTTAAAAGACAAAAAAATATAGGCATTTAAAGAAAAAATTTTGGGGTTTCTCTCAAAACGTCAAAGTCGCGATTTTAAACGTCAATTTTTTTTAGTTTTTTGGCTGATTCTGTTGCTACTCTTACTTGGTAAAATTGCCCATCTCATAGTTAACACACACGTAGACATTTTTTCTGTGACTTCAGAACTGTTCGTTTTTTTCTATGTAACCGGTTTTGCCTTTTACAGCGTCGTCAGTCAAATAATTTTCCCTGTGAAGCCACAGAAAAAGTAACTGCTTCTGTATTCCGATTCTAAATATATTTTAATTTATTCAATTTATTTTTATTAGCAAAATTATTATGTACTAAATATTTTTGTAGGTGCTACTGAAGGTTAGAGGAGGGCACATGACCAAAATATATCTGTGTTGAGTAGAATATATCAAATATTACAGAAATATAATAGCTTTTCTAACATTTGTTGCTAAAAGCTGCTAAAAATATTAAACCCACTGCTATCTAAATTACTAACTCTCGGGTTATGAAAATCACAAGCCTCCAAATACAGCCTTCTACGTTCAAACTATGAAGACTCTGAATTGAGGAACCTTATCTTGCCCAATCATACCGCTTTTGAGAACCAGTGGATTGATTGCTCAAGACGGCGTTCTCGATATGATTCCAGAAGTGAGAGTCTCCATTGCAAAATATAGGAAAAATTGTCTTGATTTTTGTCTGAGTTTTCATTTTTTTTATTTATTTATATTTCAACAACACACCACGAGGGCTTACAGCCTAAATACTATCGTACCGTGGGTGTCGACAAGGAGGAAAGAGGCAACTTGTTAATTCTGTACTTGAAGGTTTGGAGGTTCGGAGGAGAAGGAAAAACATGCGCCGGAAAGGAATTTCACAACTTGGAAGTCCTCGGGGCAAAAGAGCGGGCATAAGATGTTCTACGTCTGGTGACCTGGACGGTGAAAGAGTGTGTTCGTTCTGTTCCCCTGGTAGATCTGTTGGGGGCAGCACGTGAAGGAACTATGGAAGAAAGCTCCTCTGAGCAGTGTCCGTGCAGATATCCATAAAAGAGAGAGATGTCACCAACGGCAGGTCGATGGGCAAGGGGTAGCAACTTTTGGGTGAGGGTAGGGTCACCAATGAGACGTATAGCTCTCTTCTGAATGGAGTCCAGGATAGCGAGTGTAGAACCGGCAGCAGCACCCCAGATGTGGGAGCAGTATTCGAGGTTTGGCCTTATTTGCGAAGAATATAAGGTATAGAGATTAGCTGGTGAAAAGTATTTGCGAGCCCGGAAAAGGAAACCTAATTTCTTAGCAGCCGCTTCTGCAATTCGTATGACATCTTGGTGCCAATGGAGATTTCAACCCACAGAAATGCTAACAAGTGAAAAGGACTCATTACTTTGAATAGTTTGGTTGTTAATTGTGATGGGTCTAGGGCTGTTTTATCTTTTGTGAGAAAGAAAGCAAGACAGATTTGGTGTGGTTGAATTGTACATGATTTCTACTTCCCCAGTCTAATATTTTTGGGAGATCCACGGAGACAAAACCCTCCATGAGTCTGCGATCCTCATCTAATTGGGCCAAAGAGACAGGCTGAGAATATTGTATATTTGAGTGGAGGGTGCTGTCGTCCGCGTAACTGTGAACTGGGTTGCATGTGCTAGAGAGGAGGTCATTGATGTGGAGAAGTAACAAAGTAGGGGCTAAAGCTGAACCTTGAGGAACTCCTGCATTAATTGAATATAGTTTAGACGAATGGAAACCCACGACAACAGAAATGCTCCGCTTGGAGAGGAAGTTTGCTGTCCAGGTACAGAGTTTTGGAGGTAGTCCATAGTCCGGAAGTTTATTAAGCAGCGCTGCGTACCAGTACTGGTCGAATGTTTTGGATATGTCTAGAGCGACAATCTAGCATTCGCAGTGTAGTTCCATAGACTTGTTCCAAGACTGGGTGACAAAGGAAAGGAGGTCGGCAGTTGATATGCGCTGACGGAATCCATACTACCTGTCGTGGATTAGACTGTGTTTTTCAAGAAATTTAAGTAATTTGGTGTTTATATACTTTTCCATCACTTTAGAGATGACTGAAAGGAGAGAGATAGGCCTGTAGTTGCTAGGAAGTGCTTTGGATCCTTTCTTGAGGAGGGGTTGCACTCGAGCAGTTTTCCAGTTACTAGGGAATATGCCTCAAGTGTAAGATGTCTGAAACAGACGAGTCAAGACAGGAGCAAGTTCTGGTGCGCATTTGTTGAGAACATAAGCTGGGATCTCGTCAAGGCCAAAGGCTTTTCTGGTATTAAGAGAAAAGAGCATATTTCGTACCTTTTTAGTTGAAAATGATAGCCGTCATTTTATGCGCGACATTGGGGACTCTCGGTGGTTGAACATTTGAAGGTGGGTTGAGAGTAGAATTGCCGGCGAACAACGAGGCAAAAAGTTCAGCCTTGCCCAGGGCGGTAGAAACGATTTCATCCCCTGAGACAAGAGGTGGGAACGTGCTCTTGCAGAAATTTATTCCAATAGATTTAGCAAGAGTCGAGAAGGGTTTGATGCCCTTGGAGCTTAAGAGGACTTTGTTTTTAATGTGGTTATTAAACGAGTTTTCTTGACTGGGATTTTGTAGAAGCGATTTGTGAGCTTTGACTTTTTCAAGTCTGGCCTTGTCACAAGATTTAGAGAACCAGGGCTTTTGAGTGGCTGAAGAGGTTTCCTGTTTCCGTGGAATAAGTAATTACATGCCAGCTTGTATAATTTCGGTGACGTTTTGTAAGATATCAGAGGGGTCAGGATGAGAGAAACAGACAGGCGCCCATGGAAATGAGGAAAAGTAATCTCGCATTTCGTCCCAGTTCGCGGAGTTGTAGTGCCAAGGAATACGTGGGTGTGATGACTGTGTGACCTCGGGTTGCATTGCGCAGGAAGCGGTGACCATACCTTGGTCTGAGCGACCGAGGGGGGTGGTGACTGATACCTTATAGCATTCAGGAATTGTAGGAAGAAGGAGATCCAAGGGATTTGAGCTGTGTATTGGGATGCGAGGAAAGTAAGTAGGTTGATGAACCATATTGACTAAAGAGTTGCTGACTGCAACGGCCTCCGCTGCTCTCCCTTGTGCATCGGTTTTTGAAGATCCTAGCCATTCCTTATTATAGACATTGAAGTCACCAATAATAGTGAGGAAGAATATTCAGAAATCAGATGGTCGTTTTTCCCAAAAAGGTAGTCAGAGAGCTGGACAGAGTTGTTGTCAGAAGGTGACCGGTAAATGCAACAGATGAATTTAGTTGCAGCCCTGAGAGAGTGTTTCATCCAAAGTATGTCTTTTCTTCCAGCTTCTAAATTGGGGAGTCTGGTGCAGGGTAGATTGATACGGACGTATGCGCACACGCCTCCATGCAATCTAAAGGAAGTAATGAGCTAAGTCTTTTACCCAATCGCTAACTAATTCAAAGTTTTGAATCGCTATTTCAAACTCGCAAGCAAGATTAAACTTATGTCTTTAGATATAGGTTTTCGCAGTTCGTCCTTTCTGCCCTTTTCTTAGAAAATAATTGGAGCAAATATTTAAGATAGTAACTTTGGAGTCATACAATTAGTTGATAACTTTAAGAGCCGCTTTAATCGACCAAAGGATACTACCGATTTCCGACAAAAATCAAGCATATATCAAATATCTTGTACTAGTTGCGAGAAAGTCTATGTCGGACATACGGGAATACCAATAACAAGATTCAAAGAGCACATGGTTTGTTTTAGTTTCAATACAATTGACCCCTAACATAAAGTCTTATGTTATTGTGGCTTTCAAAACGGGGTTTAAAATTTCGAAAAAAGTAATACCACAGTAATGCTTTAACTTAGAGAAACCAAATTTGGTGAACGTTCTTGGTATATCAAGAGCATTTATCGATAGATGGCGAGTAGAGTTTAATTGAAGCATTTCAAAGCGTGAATATGGGCGAGGTACCCTTACAATGTGACAGTACTTTTTAACTTGTTAGTGGATTTAAAAAATTATTGAAAATAACAAGAGCAAAAAGTTCTAGAATTAAGTTCCCCATGAAACGAAATAATACTTTTTTAAACAGGCTGAAAAATTATGTTGTATTTTAAGGGTGCCTCACCCCTGTTGATAAGCAAACTGTGTGACAAATTCTATTACTCAAACTACTGTCAACTAGAAATAATAAATGTCTGTGGCTAATGGATCTAACGGGCCGAAGCCAAACAAAAATAACAACAACAAATAATAATAACTAACTAGTCAAAGCTTTAGAGAAAGGATCTACTTGAATTGAATTTTTGGCAAATACTTCAGTAAATTGAATAATAATTACGGGTGGGCCAGAAACTTAAGATTTTGTAAGATACATTTCTTACGAATTTTTTTAGAGCCTCAGTGCTTCAGTGGTAAGAAAGTGTGCCTCTGAACCGAAGGGTACTGGGTTAGATCCCAGGGTATTCCTTTTACTTTTTCAGTAAATACTGTACAATTAACATCAACCGAGGTTGTGGCATTGTATTTGAACAAGTTGAATTTTTGCACGTTCCGCCCTTTCGAGGGGGCGTAAAGCCGTCGGTCCCGTGTCCATGCGATGTTAGGCACTTTAAAGATCTCTACCATCCTTACAGAAAGGCAGGCGTTCGGCAAAATTTCCAGGATAGTGAGGCGAAACTGCTCCCTGTCGTCGGTGGTTGGCGATAGTCGCGGAAATAGGTCGAATAAAAGAAATAAAAACACACACACACACACAACACGACATTTATTCTCATATATAACCCGCATTTGTTTCAGGATATTTGTTTAGGTTTAATTTAGAGTTTCAAATCGCAACTTTGACGTTTTACGAAGAAAAACTATTACATTTTCAAAGTAAGTTTTCTACTATTTCTTGAATTTTTGCCCAAAAAAAAAACTTCATCTTTGTCTGTAATATTCACTATATTTTGTTCACCAAACAATGGTTTTGTGACATTCTCTGATCATCAGTGACACCCAATGTTTTAATACAAATAACTCTTTTTATAATATAAATTTGAAGATACAAATATTTTTCGAAAATTTATCTGGAAAAACTAGTTAATGAAATCATCTAAGTTATTTACAGATAGTGGGTACCTTCCAAATATATAATGTCGACTTCGTTAATCACTGGGATTAGCTCGCTAACCAAGACACTCAAACCGTCTTTTCTAAAAAAAAAAAACACTTTTTTCCAAAACAATTTTCTATTTCCGAAACTAGTTATTTTAAGAATTTTTATTATTTAAAATATTTTTATAAAATTTCGCTACCATAAGAGGTGGTTGCTGCGTCTTAATTCTCACCGCGTCAAAATGTTGTTTTGGCAAATTTTTGAGGAAACATTATTATTTTGGATATCAAAAAGATCTCTTAAATTAAACCAATTCGTGAAAATTCGCTACCAGAATGGATTTGCAGCGTCAGGACTTTTGCATTTTTTAACCCCCATAACAAATGAGAATGTTTCTCCTAATGGTGACTTTTTGTAATGACAGGAAAGACTTATACATCTGTGTAGAATCTAATCTATAAGTTGAATTCACGTGAGTGAAACATTATGTAAGTCTTTCGGTTTATCGACTCGGAAGAATGGCTTTAGCAGCTTCAAATTGACACGAATTAAGGACATTCTCGAAGAGGTTTTGTCAAGTACGGGGCACAAGAATTAGATGATTTTATTGCCCTATACCTCCTTTGTGTCATGATAAATTTATTCGGACGAAATAAAGGACGGTCCAGTCGATGTCGTTTGATCAATAAGACCTTCCACTTCGAGATGAGATCTTCCCTGTTATGTGACACAATAGTTATTAATGGCAATGCCCAGCACATAAAGGCGACAGAGTAAATTTCTCTCTATTTCTTTTCGAATAAAATAATAGATATCGTACATCACGAGCCAAAAGTGTAAAAATGTGATAGATACATCACATTTTCTTTAAGCAATACGGCCCATATTTCCTGACAATAAAAAAGTCTGGCCGCAGCAAGTGCGTTATGGTAGTGAATTTTCATAAAGATGTTTTTAATGGCAAATATGTGTTTTTTTTTAAAAGCAAACATCAAATTTGGTTACCAGTAAAACCTATATAGTAAAAACAATATGCCATGTTTCATCAAAATAACTTTATTGTTTTAAAATGTACAAAAATTTCCGAAAGTAAACTTAAAGTGTTCCCGAAAAAGTTTTTTTGTTGGTCAATCTTATATATTAATAGCAAATTGAGCTATTCAAATGTGAAGCATTTAATCAAAATTCGCTACCGCAACGCACTTTCTGCGTCCCGAATTTGTATCACCAACGACTTATGGGTCAGCCTGTAATTGTAGAAGTATTTTTTTAAGATGTAGCACAAGACACTCTATAATGAGTGTATACATTTTTTTTCATATCTTGTATAATAACGGATATATTGAGCATTATTAATTTTTCACTAAAATTCGACAAAAATTATATACCACTAAACGATAAACTCTATAGCTAACACTACTGCCAAACATCAGAGAAAGGGTCTATTTGAAATGAATTTTCTGGAAATATTTTGGTAAAATGAAGGACAATGACGGCTGAAACTAAGACTTCAGGGCCTGTAAAACTTTCTTTTTGAAACATTTTCTTTCCATAGCCCGTATTAGATTCAGGTTCTTTGCCTAAAACTTGCCAATTTTGACGTTTTAAATCGCGAATTTGACATTTTGAGGAAAACCCCAATTTATTTTTCTTTAAATGCCCAAAACTTTTTTGCCTTTTGACTTACAGAGCTAAATTGGTAGCTAATTTACCTATAACAGTATAAACCAGTGTACAAAATTTGGTTGCCCTTACTTTGTTATTTCCCGAGATATAATTTTTTTTGAAGGAAAACACAACATTTTCTGGAAAAACCTGGGCCGATTTTCCTGGCTAACGAACTTATCGAAGCCACTTGCAAAAATAAGGTTTTTGCCACATTTATTCAAAATCGCTTCATTATTTTTGGAGTTATCGGTGTGACACACACACACACACACACAGATATGTATATATATATATATATATATATATATATATATATATATATATATATATATATATATATATATATATATATATATATATATATATAAACATATAAAAATTAAAAGTTACCCCGGATATGTGTTCTAGGGGGCCTAATTAGCACTCCATTGAAGAAATTTTTTCTAAATTCAAAAGTCGGGAACTCCTCATTAGTGAATTTTTTCAAAGAAAATTCACTAAAAGCGGCGATAGGGGAAAGTTTCTGGTATAGTAAGTGTATTAATTTTTATAAGAACTGGACTCATTTGGAGACATCAAAATATCTTACTAATATTATAAATGTAAAAGTTTGAATGTTTTTTTGTTTGTTACTCCATCACGCATAAACCGCTGGACGGATTCGGATAAAACTTGGTGAGCGGATAGGCCATGAGCTGGTTTAACACATATGGCCACTTTTTACGCCAAGATTTTACACCCCAAGGGGGTGAAATGCAAACCTCTATTTCACCCCCTATGAGTAGAAAGTACAGAAATCGGTATTGAGGTTAGTAGTTCTAAATTATAGAATACATGTATCAGCATTTTCAAATGATCAACGACAAAGGATGAAAAATAAGGGATGCGAGTTTGTATTAGTTGCTTGTATGTTTGTTACACAATCACGCATAAACGGCTCGAAAAATTTGGATAACACCTAAAGAGCTGATAGGCCGTGACCTAAGTTAACACATACGCCACCTATTATCCCGAAATTTCAACCCTATTTCTAAAATTCTCACCTGTTCTTCACCCCCTAGCGGTAGAAATTAGAGAAATCTGTATTGAGGTTAGTAGTTGTTAATAATAAAAAACTTGTATCAGCATTTTCAAATTACCAACCATCAAGGAGATAAAATAAGGGATGAAAGTTTGTATTAGATGTTTGTATGTTTGTTATTCAATCACGCATAAACAGTTGGACTCATTCGGATAAAGTTTGGAAAGCGGATAGGTCCTGACCTGAGTTAGCACATAGGCTACCTTCTATGCGGAAATTTCACCCCTAATGGAGTCCAATGCATACCTCTACTTTACAACTTAGGGTTGGAATTTAGAGTAGTTGCTATTGAGGTTAGTAGTCTAAATAATAAATAAAAAATACATGTGTCAGCCTTTTAAAATAATCAACCATCAAGGGTGTAAAATCAGGAGTACAAGTTTGTATGAGATGTTTGTTACTCAATCACGTATCAATAGCTGAAGGTATTTTGATAAAATTCAGCAAGCGGATAGAACATGACCTCAGTTAACACATAATAATTTTGGACCAAAAATTTTACCTACCCGGGGATGGATAATGGGATTTGAAAGTTGTATAAAAGTCCTCTGTTTTTTAAGCTTTTAGTATGATCCTCAAAACTTGTTTTTGTTGTTTAAAAACTCGATTTGCTTCACTCGCTAATCCCCAGTGTATAATGCCAAGCCTTAGTTGTTAGTAGAAATATCCATAATAAAATGACAACACAGTAGACCTACTGCATCTTTGGGTTAGTGTTCTTATTGCATACGAATCATACGAGAGTTCATCGACGTAAACATTCCATTTTGACTCACTATCGATATGAAGTCCTAGTAATTTCGTAGAGGTCCGCAGAGCAGCGGTTTGGACAAAAGGCTCACATCTTGTTCAATATATTTTCTTGCTCTTGAGACTTAGAAAGGACGCATCCCTTCTTATCCTTATTAGGTGCAAGTATGTTGTTCTCAACCCAGTTGGTAAGCCTTTTGAAAATTTGTCAGCATCAGCCACAGTTACCTGAACATTATGTCCACCCATCATAATGTTGGTATCATCAGCATAGGAGGTGACGTTCTTTTGTTACCTGGATTGATGCAATATGTACAAAGGTAGGCTGCTGGCATCAATAATGTACAGCGAAGTTCCTAGAACTGTTCCTTGTGGCACCCCAACTGTCACTCCCAAAGTCCTAGGTGCTGGTAGAGTTAGATATTACAACTCTTTGTGTTCTATCTGTAAGATACCTTTTAAACAGCCAACGCAGTGCCTCCATAGTTTAACAGTGAACTTATAGGAACATCATTATTGACACAGTCAAAGGCTTTGAAGAAGTCCACAAAAATTCCCAAAACTACCTCTTTTTTTGTCAATGTGTTCGACATACTAGTAAAGTATTATTTCTAGAGTTGTATTTTAAAGTATACATATTCACATTTATACTAATAGATTTTATAATATATATATATATATATATATATATATATATATATATATATATATATATATATATATATATATATATATATATATATATATATATATATTGTATATTTGTATATAGGTAACATAATTCTGTCTTCTAGATTATTAAGGTATTTTTATATATTTGTGTATATAAAATAGCAAAAGTCTGTGGCTGATGGAATTACTGTTCCAAGGTCATAAATATCTCCACCATCACCACCACCAACCATATATAATATATATATATATATATATATATATATATATATATATATATATATATATATATATATATATATATATATATATATATATATATATATATATATATATATATATATATATATTGTAAGCTTCTTTTTATTCCTTTTGAAGAATTCAACTCCTAAATACTCATGAAACTGTACACAATGTTGCAGGTCGAGGAATCTGATCTATTGATGATTTATGTGTACAGGAATATGAATATTTTCTTTGTGGTCAAGTCCGAGACCCTGAATTCATTTCATGAGAATATCTTTCTGATGAGAGCAGATTATCACAGGTATGTTATGATTCAATTTGCAGCACTATTTTTTAATAAAAACTCGCTAAAATATAAAAATACGCTACTGTAGCAAGTTTACGGCATTTGAACTCTTACTACTGATTATATTATGGTTGGCTAGTTTATTAATTTATTGATTGAAGAGAGACTTTTTTTTCAATCAAATTTTGTTAAACAAAAAATGTAACAGTTTAAATTGCAAACGTTAAGCTTTTACCAAAACATCTCAGAAAGTGTATATCTTGAATATATTTCTGCAAAATTGTTAGTCCAATGAAGAACAATAGCAGTTAAAAAAACCTCATTTGATACTTCTTGCAATATTTGTTGTCCATAACTCGCGCTTGTTTTAAAAAAAACTAATAAAATCTTGCTTTTTTGCTTTTAGGATATATTGATTGGAGAGATTTTTTTTTTCAAATAAATTTTGTTAAAAAAAAAGTACCAGTTTAAATTGCAAACGTTAAGCTGTAACCAAAACATCTCAGAAAGTGCCTATTTCGAATATATTTCTGCAAAATTGTTAGTCAATTGAAGAACAAGAGCAGTTAAAACAAAAAAACTCTGGACGCAGCAAGTGCGTTATGGTAGTGAATTTTCATAAAACTATTTTTTAATAGCAATAATGTGTGTTTTTTTAAGAAAGCGGGCAACAAATTTGGTTACCAGTATAATCTATATAGTAAAAACAATGTGCCATGTTTCATCAAAATAACTTTATTGTTTGAAAATGTACAAAAATTTCCGAAAGTAAACTTAAAGTGTTCCCGAAAAAATTCGCTTCTTGGTCAACCTTATAGGTTAATAGCAAATTGAGCTATTCAAATATTAAGCATTTGATCAAAATTCGCTACCATAACGCACTTACTGCGTCCAGAATTTTTTTCTTACAAACATGCATTATATTTCGATGGAAAATGCAAAAATGCAATAACATAAGGCGTGTTTGATTAAAAAAAAAAAAGAAAATTTGTATCACCAACGACTTATGACTTAAGATGTAGCTCAAGACACCCTATAATTAATATATACAATTCTTTTTCATATCTTGTATAATAACAGATATAGTGAGCTTTATTGATTTTTTTACGAAAATTCTACAACAATTATATAGTATTAAACGATAAACTCTATAGCTAAAACTACTGCCAAGCGTCAGAGAAAGGGTCTATTTGAAATGAATTTTCTGGAAACATTTTATTAAAATGAAGGACAATGACGGTTGAAACTAAGACTTCAGGGTTTGTAAAACATTCTTCTTGAGACACTTTATTTTCATAGCCCGTATTAGATTCAAGTTCTATTCCTAAATGTTGCCAATTTTGACGTTTAAATCGCAACTTTGACGTTTTGTGAAAAACCTCAATTTATTTTTCTTTAAATGCCTATAACTTTTTTGTCTTTTGACCTACAAAGCTAAATTTTGGTATGTAGCTTACCTATAAGGATGTAAACCCCTTACTTTGTTAATTTCAGAGATATATTTTTTTTTTGTTGAAAGAAAACACAAAATTTTCTGGGAAACCCTGGACCGATTTTCCTGGCTAACGAACTTATCCAAGCTATTTGCAAAAGCAAGGTATTCACCAAATTTAATCAAAATCGGCCCATTATTTTTTGAGATATCGGTGTGATATATATATATATATATATATATATATATATATATATATATATATATATATATATATATATATATATATATATATATATATATATATATATATATATATATAAACATATAAAAATTTTAACTGACCCCGGAAATGTGTTCTGGGGGGCCTAATTAGCGCTCATTTGAAGAAACTTTTTCAAAATTCAAAAGTCGGGATCTCCTCATTAGTGAATTTTTTTAAAGAAAATTCACTAAAAAGCTTGTTTGACTCACTTCTTGCAATATTTGTTGTTCATAACTCGCGTTTATTTTAAAATCTTTGTTAAACAGTCACCAATTGTGACATTTAAAATCGTCATTTTGACGTGTTCAGAAAAAAACATCTTGCTTTTTTGCTTTTAGGATAGAGCTATGAGTTTTGGAATGCACTAGACATTACATAGGAGCAACTTGATAGCATATATAATGTTTTGTTTTTCGCGACGAAAATATGACCATTTCTTTCAATTTTAAAACACGCCTAATATGTGAGTATTTAGAAATTTTGTATTTTTTATAACAGAAAACAGATCAAGGGGGGCTAGTTTGCAATAATTTGAATAAACTCTTTCAAATTCAAAGTCGAGATCCCCTTATTAGTAATATTTTTTTTCTACAAAACATAACTAACAACATAAAAGTTGATTTAGAGATGAGTGCAGATTTAAAAGCACGAATGACCACAATACATTTTTGTGACCTCACGTTCATTTAACTAACAAGGTTAGCCTCATCAGATAACGAATGATCCGCTTAATCAGATTAGTCATTCTTTGATGACGTTATTCTTGTTAGTAAAACGACCATAATGTGTTTTGGATATGCTGTGGTGAGTTGGGTTTCCGAAACTGGTACTTATTAATAGTTATCATAAGTTCTAATCTTCACTTTAGCCGATATAAAAAACAAAAGAAAACCCGAAACAAATTTGCAGTAGAAACTGCGTCCACGGTAAGCCTAGTGAGATAAAATACAATTAATTATGTAATATCTCATAGATTCCAATCCGTTTAAATATCATGGGCAATTTAAAACACCATTTTATAGATGCACTTAACCTTGTTACTTTTGCGGCTTTTTAAAGCAAAAGAATATCGAAGATAATCCTTAACTTTATATTTTTCTAAATATCAGAATGATGTTAGCACCCCTTATCGTATATATTTTTATTTTCGCCCATAAAAATATTTTAACAAACAGCAAAACCACATAAACCCGTTATCAAGAAGCAGGAGCTCTCCTCGCTTTCACCAGTCACGATAAAGGGAGTGCAAGCTGGTGTGTTTCTGGAGCAAGGGCCGCTCCATTAGGCGAGGAAACAGAAGTAAACGACTTTGCACGGCCTAGCGTGATGCCACGTGTTCGTGCGTGTCCGCGCTATCGTCAAGTTTCCTCTTGTGCTTTGCGGTCGAACAATCAATGGCCAAACATAAAGCACGTTTAGAGTTAGTATTTAGAAGTTTAGTTTCCCTTTTCTTTATATCCACCTACATGCTAGATCATAATGTATAAAGTAAAACTTAAAAAGGCTGGACGCAGCAAGTGCGTTATGGTAGTGAATTTTCATAGAAATGATCTGGCACAAAATATTTTATTATAACTTTTTTTTCTTATAACATAGATATCTAAATTTTGGTGTATAGTTTACTTTTTATATCGTAAACCTACCAACCAAATTTGGTTATCATAGATTTTTTATTTTTTAAGATAAAAATTTTTTTCAAATGAAAACTCAAAATTTTTCCAGAAAACCTCGTCCGATTTTTCTGACTAACGAACTTATTAAAGCCATTTACAAAAGGAAGGTACATGCCAAATTATATCAAAATCTGCCTATTATTCTTTGAGAAAAATTTTTTTTTCGAATGAAAACTCAAAATTTTCCCGGAAAACCTCGTCCGCTTTTCCTTACTAACAAAGTTGTAAAAGCTATTTACAAAAGGAAGGTACATGCCAAATTTTATTAAAATCGGCTTATTACTTTTTGAGATAAGAATTTTTTTCGAATGAAAACTCAAAATTTTCCCGGAAAACCTCATCCAATTTTTCTGAATAACGAACTTGTCAAAGTTATTTACAAAAGGAAGGTACATGCCAAATTATATCAAAATCTGCCCATTATTCTTTGAGAGAAAAAAATTTTTCGAATGAAAACTCAAAATTTTCCCGGAAAACCTCGTCCGATTTTTCTGACTAACAAACTTGTCAAAGCCATTTACAAAAGGAAGGTACATGCCCAATTTTATTAAAATCGGCTTATTACTTTTTGAGATAAGAATTTTTTTCGAACGAAAACTCAAAATTTTCCCGGAAAACCTCATCCGATTTTCCTGACTAACGAACTTATCCAAGCCATTTACAAAAGTAAGGTACATGCCAAATTTTATTAAAATCGGCTTATTACTTTTTGAGATAAGAATTTTTTTCGAATGAAAACTCAAAATTTTCCCGGAAAACCTCATCCGATTTTCCTGACTAACGAACTTATCCAAGCCATTTACAAAAGAAAGGTACATGCCAAATTTTATCAAAATCGGCTTATTATTTTTTGAGTTATCGGTGTGATACATATATATATATATATATATATATATATATATATATATATATATATATATATATATATATATATATATATATATATATATATATATATATATATATATATATATATATATATATAAATATATATATAAATATATATATATATATATATATATATATATATATATATATATATATATATATATATATATATATATATATATATATATATATATATATATATATATATATAAACATATAAAAATTGAAACTGACCCCGGATATGGGTTCTAGGGGTCCTAGATCGCGCTCATTTGCAAAAATTTTTTCAAAATTCAAAAGTCGGGATCTCCCCATTAGTGAATTTTTTCTACGAAAATTCACTAAAAGAGGACCATCTGCTGCTGTTGTTTTTAGATTGACAGATACGTAAATATTTTTTATTATTTCTCTATTACGTGCTTACTGAACATTTCAAACATTAGAAAAAATCAGGTTATACGACACTTGGGGAAGGGTAGCGAATTTTCATGAAAACTCGGAATAGAAAATTTAGACAACATTAGACGATACAAACGAATAGAAAATTTGAATTAGAACCTAGATGAAAACAAATAAAGAAAGTCGGGACGTAGTAAATGCGTTGTGGTAATAAATATTAATAAGAATATGTTTCAAAAAAAATTGGTAGTTCATCAATTAATCAATGAAAGTTAAAAGAATAAATAAAAGAAAACGTTGTGGTGAAACAGTAAATATAAATATTTTTACGAAAGAGGCACTAAATATGAGGATAACAATTAGAACAACGAACTGCCTGTTTTTTTTTGTGTTGTTCAAATTTCTGAGAATATGTGCATATACTTTGATATGCGTATAATTGTGCGGATTGGCTGACACTATCGATGAGCTTGATATTATCTTTATCTACATGACAAATATAATCCCAAATATGTCAAGCAACACATGGTTTGGGCTAAATCTTCTTTAAATCTAGCTTAAACATATTTTATAGCTTGCACGATATATTCAAGTTCACAACCTGTACATCCCTGACATTTTTGTAGTTTTATCTTTATCCATTGGGTTACTTAGCAAATTTTATAACGTATGTTGGAAAAAATGTCAGCTGTAAATTGTCTTTCCTGAAATTGCCCCTCGTGATTCGCAGTTCAAATGACAGACAACGTTTGTATTCGTATTATCTTTTCTGAAAGTCGTAGATTCCGCTAAAAATTGTATATTCCACTTCTAAACTGCAAACAGCTTGGGATAGACATAATTCAATACTCATTTAGAAGGCTTCTTTCTCAGACAATAAATTTTTTATGGGTTCCCTACGTATTTCGCTCAAATAAGTAATTCAGGGGTAAATCTAAAAGCGCAATAAAAATATCTGTCAGACAACATTGCCTTCTGGTAGTCAATTGCACTGAATAAAGCCTAATGGTATCAAAACAATCAATACAGCAAACGTCAAAGCTAACATTTAAAGTCAGACAGTAAAACAAGCTGAAAAGCTACAGTAAAAGATAAAAGGCCACAGTAAAATTCAGCTACAACAGATTTCTATTTCTGGGGTGTTCCGATACCCTGGTACTAATGATCTTCCGGTTCTTCCGGCATACACAGCATTACAACCAGGGGCACCACATAATAATTAAGTATCAGGGTGTCAGAACACCTCGGAAGTAGAAATCAGATGGGTAATGACACATTAGTCTTTGGTTGTCATTTAAGAAATAGTGGTCACTGCTTCAACAAAGTGACTGACGACAAAATTTTACCTGCCTCAAACTTTTGGTTGGAACAATTTGTACTAGAAGAGGTTGACATTTTCAAGCATGTCAACTACTCCACTAGTGAGGTTTTAAGCTCATCCAACACATACATAATGAAATTATGTCCATTGTACAGCCATTTAGTGAACTAATGTTCCTGAACCCCATGAATTTTCTGTAGCCAAAGTTATTATGGATATGAAGATGGCTGTTCTGTGGCTCCCCTTCCTTGCCCATTTATTTGTCTCTGATATATCTGTCACTCCTGTCATGCCGTTATTGTTCGCTGTTTTGCCGTTGCGGCAGTGTCTTCCGTTTTTCGGTTTTCATAATGCTCACCTCTAAATGGCCGACTTTTCTTTCTGCTTCGTGAGTAAATCGACGTTTTATATTGATTGGGTTGTATTGTGAATCGATTTCTGGTACATTTGGATGCGATGTTGTTGGACCGCTGGTACAGTAGACGAAGTTGCACCTTGGATAACCTTTAAAATAGTTTTTAACCTCAACTTTTGCGAATCGAAAAGTATATATAAAAGCCATTTTATTCTTGGTTTTATTTTACAAATTTTGTACCCCTTAAGGGTCTCACAAGGTTTTGGCTTAACTGTGTGGCCTCCTGTTGTGCTTACTTTAAGTCAGTTGGCTGCACAGGTTTTCATTTTGCAGTAGAGTTTATACCTTGTCTTGGCTTACTGTAAATTAGTTTACTCGGATGCTTTTGATCATCTTTAACTGCATGTTTAACTTTGCTGTCGCTGTTAGCTTATTTTGCTGTAGCTTTTTAGCTTTGACTGTACCTTTTTAGCTTGTTTTACTGTTTGACTAAATGTTAGCTTTGACGTTTTTGTATTGATCCTTTTGATAACATTGTGCTCCATTCGGTGCAATTGCCTACCAGAAAACAATGTTTTCTGACATACTTTTTTATTGTGATTTTATATTTACCCCTGAAGATGACTATTTAGTTGGCCGAAACGCGTAGGGAACTAATAAAGTTTTGTTGCCTGGAAATTGCTTTGTGTATTTAACACCAGTTTTCAAGTTTTTTCCTTGGTGATTGATTTTTCTACTAAGCAGAGTAACCATTATATTTAGCAAAGTTCTTAGTGTGTTCTAGTTGTTTGCTGTATCAACTCTATTTGAGGGAAAATATATGAATTTTTAAGGTGGGGAGAAAATTAAGTTATTAATTTAAATGTAATGAAAACGTTTATGGTGATACACTGCCAATGAGATGTTCAATCAGTCTCGGTGGTCCAGGGGTAAGAACGTGTTTTTCTGTGCTTAAGGGTCCCGGATTAAATCCAAAGTAGGAAGGTCAACTTATTTTTCAGTAACTCCTGTAAATTAAATTTAATCGAGGTTGTGACATTGTGTTTGAGAAAATTTAATGTGTTAATGTTATCCCCTTCAGAGGCGGCATTAAGTCGCGGGTATCGTGTACCATGAAGTGTTGGATACGTTACAGTTTCCCACCCTTCTTAAAGAAAGAACGGGATTTGGCCAAACTCCCAGGACGATGGGGTGAAACTGCTTGCTGATGTCATTGATTCGCTATAGTTGTGGAAATAGACCACCGTGATTTTTTTTTAATTTCGAAGCACAGCAAGTGCGTTATGTTAGTGATTTTTTATTAAATGTTTCAAACTTGAATAACTAAATTTTCTATAAACTTAGAAAGTTGAATTTTGGTATGTGGTAAAGCCTTTCCCAAGGTAACATGCCCACCAAATTTTATTAACATAACTTCGTAATTTTCGGAGAAAAAATTTTTATCGAAAGAAAACTCAAAATTTTCCCAGAAAAGCCTGTCAGATTTTCCTGGCTAACAAATTTATTCAAGCCATTAATAAACGAAAGGCATTTGCCGAATTTCATCTAAATCGCTTAATTATTTTTTGATTTATCGGTTGGATATATATATATATATATATATATATATATATATATATATATATATATATATATATATATATATATATATATATATATATATATCGTCAATATATAAATATTATAGATAAATAGTTGGCGCCATTTAGTGAAAGAAGTTTTCGAAAGTCTTAAAGAGATGATTGCGATATTTTCTACGGGAATTTGTGTTTGTTTTCTTCCGAAAATCATTATAATTTACCGTTTCGCGTTCACAAATATAACATCACATCCTCAGGTTTGGAAGTCAGTACTGAATCGCCTTGTATGTTAGGTGTCCTGCTGTCTGGTATTTTTCGTAACACCACATTATAGTTATAGGGGTGAAAGAGGAGGAGGAGCCCGTATAAAGTGAAGAAAGGCCCTGAGAGTTAACGGTATAAGAGGGACTTCTAATGGACCGGTATTAAATATCTGGCTGCGCTTACTTTGGTCCTATCATCTGTCATCATCTACGTCATGTTATATTGACGTGCATGCCTGTGCTGCTTGTGCCTCCGACGAACCGATGATACGAAGATGCCATGATACCTGCCGAGGATCCAATTCAGTGCCAGAGCTGGACTTTCCTATTTTAATTTCCTCAACCAAATTTCAAATACTGAGAAATTGTATCTAGTTTTAACCTGCAACACGCTGGGAAACTACTCATCGCGCATTTAACAGCAACCTCAAAATTAATCATAGTCATTTAAAAATTTTGCATTAAAATGTGCAAACAATTTCTTTCACAAAAATTCGGCATTTTTTTATACAAAAATCGGCGCATGTAATGTTTCACAAAAACTACATTTTTTGCAAACCTTTTTTCCCGAAAATTTGAAAACTTATTATTCTTATTAATTACCAACATTTCACAAAAATAAAAATAAAAAGATTTTTACGGAAGCACTAAAAGAAATTTCTGCCAAAACAGACGAAATATTTTTACAGGAAAATTTTCCAAAAAAGACAATATTGAAATGTGTTTAATCTGCAATTAAACTTGAAAAAATGGGTAAAAGTTAATTTTTAACTTTTTCGCAGAAAGATGAACCAGTTCAAATAAAGAGAAATTTAAGCGGACAAATGCTTATATTTTCATGTCACAATAGCTGCCAGAAATTGGAGAGTAGTTTAACCCTGACACTCTGAAGCTTCATTTGACATTTGTGAAAATAATTTATCAACTGCTTATATCCTATGAAAATGTAAATATAGATAATCCTATAAAATTGATGATTTCTTACCTTTTTTGTAGCAAAGATAATTTAAATATTGTAACACTTTTCTGCAATGGCTTCTTAAATAATCACATATTCTGACCGGTTATTAGAATAAAATAAAAAACTCTGGACGCAGCAAGTGCGTTATGGTAGTGTTTGGTTACCAGTATAACCTATATAGTAAAAACAATGTGCCATGTTTCATAAAAATAACTTTATTGTGTGAAAATGTACAAACATTTCCAAAAGTAAACTAAAAGTGTTCCCGGAAAAACTCGTTTCTTGGTCAACCTTATAGGTTAATAGCAAATTGGGCTATTCAAATATGAAGCATTTGATCAAAATTCGCTACCATAACGCACTTGCTGCATCCACAATTTCTTTTCTTACAAACGTACATTATATTTCGATGGAAAATGCAAAAATGCATTAACATAACGCGTGTTTGATTAAACAAAAAAGAAAATTTGTATCACCAACGACTTATGGGCCATCCTGTGATTGTAGAAATATTTTTTTAAGATGTAGCTCAATATACCCTATAATTAATATATACAAATTTTTTTCATATCTTGTATAATAACGGATATATTGAGCTTTATTGATTTTTTACGAAAATTCGACAATAATTATATACCATTAAACGATAAACTCTATAGCTAAAACTACTGCCAAGCATCAGAGAAAGGGTCTATTTTAAATGAATTTTCTGGAAACATTTTAGTAAAATGAAGGACAGTGACGGTTGAAACTAAGACTTCAGGGTTTGTAAAACATTCTTCTTGGGATATTTTCTTTCCATAGCCCGTATTAGATTCAAGTTCTTTGCCCAAATAATGCGAATTTTGATGTTTTAAACTGTCACTTTGACGTTTTGAGGAAAACCCCAATTTATGTTTCTTTAAATGCCCATAACTCTTTTGTCTTTAGACCTACAGCGCTAAATTTTGGTAGGTAATTTACCTATAGCGATGTAAAACGATGTACCAAATTTGGTTGCCCTTACTTTGTTACTTCCGGAGATATGAATTTTTTTTAAAGAAAACACAACATTTTCCGTAAAACCTCGGCCAATTTTCCTGGCTAACAAACATATCCAATCTACTTACAAAAGGAAGGTATTCACCAAATTTTGTCAAAATCGGCCCATTATTTTTTGAGTTATCGGTGTGATACATACATATATATATATATATATATATATATATATATATATATATATATATATATATATATATATATATATATATATATATATATATATATATATATATATATATATTTATAAACATATAAAAATCGAAACTGACCCCGGATATGTGTTCTAGGGGGCCTAATTAGCGCTCATTTGAAGAATTTTTTTTTAAATTCAAGAGTCGGGATCTCATCATTAGTGAATTTTTTTTAAGAAAATTCACTAAAACTAAAAAACATTAGGGAATACGATTATAAATGCAAATATTTCCAGGACAAGAGTCTTTAGGTATAGGGTGTTATACAAAAGTTGAAGCAGAAGGCATGTCACTTATCTCTGACAAGCAAAATACGGGCTGTTCCGTTTAAAATACACACAAACTGGAGAACATAAACAAACTGGAAAAGTTCAATTAAAAACGAATGAATTTCATCTGTGGAATATTTTCTTGCACAAATAAACCAAAACTAAGATAAGAAGAACCGTCAGGTAGAGCTTACCAGCCAGCAACGAGGTTGCGACATAAACCGAGAAGAAGGAGTGAAAATGAAGAAAATTGTGCATAACAAAGAACCTCCAATTTGCATCAATTAATAACATACAAGGCGTTGAATAGGATATACTTTTGTAATAAAAATGGCTATATCTCGTGAAGCACTCAGTATAAAATAGCAAAATTCTATACTGGAAGAATCGTCAAGATCAGCTTTATCGGAATATGTAATAATATATAGGGTGTTCCATTTAAAATAAGCAAGTCAGTCTCCAATTTCGGTATAACCGGAAGTCGCAGGATGTTCTAAGTATTTTAGATGAATTGGACATATTGGTAAACCCCATACTACAAACTTTCAGAATCCAAATCAGTCTTTTTCTCCAAAACGTCTAATGGAAGCTCGTAAAGAATCACCCTGTATATATATATATATATATATATATATATATATATATATATATATATATATATATATATATATATATATATATATATATATATATATATATGTATATGTAAATGTATATATAGAAGTCAAAAAATTCAGGGCCGATTTTTATCAAATTTGGTGAGTGTCTTCATTTTGCAAGTGGCTTGGATAGGTTCGTTAGACAGAAAAATTGGCCCAGGTTTTCCCGGAAAATTTTTCTTTTGAAAAAATTTTATAACGCCGGAAATAACAAAGTAAGGGCAACCAAATTTGGTACGGGTATTTATAATATATAGAGTGAACCATGTACCAAAATTTAGGTCTGTAAGTTCAAACATAGAAAGTTATGGACAGTTAAAGAAAACAAATTTCGAGTTCTCCTCAAAACGTCAAAATCGCGATTTGAAATGTCAAAATTTGCAATATTTAGGCAAAGAACCTGGACCAAAGACGGACTATGAAAATAAAATGTTGCAAGAAGAGTGTTCTGAAAACCCTTAAGTTTCAGCTTCAATCGTCGTTGTCCTTCATTTTACTAAAATATTTACAGAAAATTCATTTCAAATACAGTAAGTCCTCGGATAGCGTTGTCTCATTTACCGTTGTTTCATTATATCGTCGCAGTTTGTTGTAAGCCAATGTATCGTTTAACGTTCAAACTGATTCGGTATAACGTTGTTATTCTAAAAAAAGTCTCATATAGTAGGTAAAAAGCGGTACATAAGATAATCATGCACATAATACATACGTAAATATTTACTGTTTTTTTTAAATCATTTTTCAATCACAAATATGTACATATTATGCATGTACATGATATTCATCCCCCCATGATTCGTTTTACGTCGTGTCACTTAACGTCGCGGTTGCTAGATCCCTAACTAGGACGTTAAGCGGGGACTTGCTGTAGACCCTTTCTCTGTTACTTTGGCGTTAGTTTTGGTTAAGTTTATGGTTTAACGGTCTATGATTTTTAGCTAATTTTTGTAGAAAAAAATTCGTCAATGAGCAGACCGCGACTTTTTAATTTTCCAAACATTTCTTCGAATGAGCACCCAGATATGGATTCTAGGGGGCCTAGTTTGCGCTCATTCGAAGAAATGTTTGGAAAATTAAAAAGTCGCGGTCTGCTCATTAACGAATTTTTTTCTACAAAAATTAGCTAAAAATCATAGACCGTTAAACCATAAACTTAACCAAAACTAACGCCAAAGTAACAGATATATATATATATATATATATATATATATATATATATATATATATATATATATATATATATATATATATATATATATATATATATATATATAATTACATTTTTTAATTATCCCTACGTTTTTTTGATGTCATTCGATTAAACTTTTCTCTTTGTGTGGGAATTTTTATGATATGTACGATAATAATATATATATATATATATATATATATATATATATATATATATATATATATATATATATATATATATATATATATATATATATATATTTACCTGTTATATTCAGTTGCCCTTAGAATCCCTATTTTCTTTTAGTTAATTTTGCATGAGACTCTTTATAAAAATGTGCAAATATATTGTTTTTTTCGTTTTAATCTTTTTATATTAACAAATTATTAATAAATCTCAGAGCTTGGGTTGATGAGTCGAAAAATGCACCACTTCTTTAATAAAATTTGTATGAGCTTTATTACGAGATTCAGTTTTTTTTTTCTTAATTAAATGGATTTCAAATTCAAATGGATAATTTATTAACAAACAATTTAAATAAACAAAATAGAACAGTTTTTTTTTACTAGGAAAAGAAATATTGCTTAACTATAAAAACTCTTATTAATATTACAAATTCTTAATAATTAAACTTCCCTTGAAAGGGTACTCACAAGTTTTATGCAGGTACAGTCCTTTTTATTTATTTATTAAATTATTATTATTATTTTTGTTAATAGCTATTGAGCTACATAACATAAGTTCCATTCACCAACCTTTAAATGTCACTTGAAGTATTTGCCTCCATGTGTTCTAATAGTTATTCTGTCCACCATACATTTAGGTTATGTGTATAGTTTCTGGGTCTAATTTAGTTTGTACGGATTCTTCTTTCGATCAGATGAAGATAAAAAAAAATCCCTTGGCTAGTCTAATGACAGTTGACAGTTTGGTTTTTTATTTAATATTTACTTATAAAATTCCAACAAAAATTCTTTTTATTTACCATATATTCTCCAGTTTCCATTAATTGATTGAATAATATTTGTTCCAATATAATTATTTCTAATAAGATCGCAGAAATAAGGTAAGTTGAAACCTGTCAACCTTATTTAATTATTTTCCTTTAAAAATATAACCTAAAATTGTTGAGAATAAATGCTGGAAATCAATTAAAATTCTGATGTGCTCTCTTTGGCTACTTAAATTCAACTGCCTCCTATTAAATAATTCGACATTTCTTTTATATAAAAAAAGAAAAAATTGAATTAGCGTCCTGACGCCATGTTACTTTTTAGACCTGCTTATTTATGATTTTTTTTAATATTACAGCTAGCCAAACATGCTTTACTTTAAAAGAAAGCTTGTTTAAAACTGCGTATTTTGATACCCCATACATGTGGTTTCATTATACCGTATGTTCTAAATTTGTATGGCAAACTTGACATTTCTCAAAATTGACAATTGTCATAAATATGAAAATAACTGACCGCTAATCTTTATAATACACAAATTATGTAATGAAAAACTTATTCTAGACAATTTCCTGATTACATAAAGCTATTTTACATGTGATTTGGTTTAGTGATAATCTTATAATCTATACATGAAATTTGGTTGACATTTCAATTTCCAATCTAAAATTGTTTATAATAATCTACTTACCTATAATTATAAATATATATAGTAATCAAATATACAGTTTAATACACTATTAAACAATAAACAACAACAACAAACAATATCTAATATTATACATAAGCTGTCCTCTCGTAACATGATGTTCGACAATTGTTAAAAGTTGCATTTTTCTTTCATTTTCCCTTATTTTCGTTGCTACTATGTTACTCTAGAGATTCATAATGATATAATCAACCAAATGCTTTCAAATTATTAAATTTGTTTTGATTTTACAGGTATTATCAAAATTTTGTGGAAATTCCGAAATGCCATATTATGTAAATTTTGAAATGACATGCACTATCAATTTGCAAATTATATGGACGTGACACTGATATGGTCCACAATATACATATAGTTACTATTTATGGTTTCTTTCAATTTTGATCAGAAAATTGCTGTGGAAAGAAGTTTTCCTTATTACGTTATAATTGTACTGGATCGCACCTCAAAATAACAGGTAATCTATAATATGTCAATAATTTCTGATTGCTATACCTTTATATCATTCTAATCATGTTGTGTTCGTATTTTTCCACACATTTTATCCTATTTGATTTCTAAATTAATTGAATTTTATTGTTATAATACCAAAGTTTATCACTCTGACGATTTGTTTGCTGCGTTTAACGTACCTATCAAGATGGAGACGTGATTCAGCCACGGAATGCTGATCTTTATTTTAATTAGCTTCAGTGATCTCGTCTACTGCTTTATTAAATATAATATTTTAATTTTGTATGTATGGTCTTTGGAAAATAAACTTTTTTTATGTAAGTCGCACACTTTGATTTCAAATACTAATTTGATATGATATTTTTTTATATTATCGTGCATTAATTTGAATACTTAGCCCCTTGCATGCTTATCAACTTTTATTTTTAAATTCCCCCTTTTTAACCCATCTCTGGCAAGACATATTGTAATAAGAATAACGTAAATTTCCCAAGATTTTCTCTTTCCATTTTTCTAAATTTAGATGCATGTCTGGTACATTAAAATTAACATAGCTATATATATATATATATATATATATATATATATATATATATATATATATATATATATATATATATATATATATATATATATATGGTGACGCATTTCTACGGTAAAGCTCAATATAATTGTTATTATACAAGATACGAGAAAAAATTGTATACGTTAATTATAGGGTGTCTTGAGCTGCATCTTATACAATTACTTTGACAATCACAGAGTGGCCCATAAGTCGTTGGTGATACCTACAATAATTTTTTCGAACACCCTTATATTATTGCACCTTTGCATTTTTTATCGAAATATGATGCATGTTTGTAAAAAAAATCGGAACGCAGTAAGTGCCTTTTGGTAACGATTTTTGATTTGATGCCTCAAATTTCAATACCTGAATTTGCTATTATTTGTTGGCTAGGAAACCAGTTCCCTCGGAAACATTTTAAGTTTATTTACGGAAAGTGTATGTAAATATTCAAACAATCAGTTATTTTGATAAAATATGGTACATTGTTTCTACTATATAGGCTCTATAGGTAACCAGATTGACACCTGCTTGCATTAGAGAGACATATTTGCTATTAAAAGCATTTTTATGCAAATTTGCTTCCATAACGAACTTGCTGCGTTCAGACTTTTTAAATTTTGTATTAATCATAGAATATCCCTTCTTATTATCTATCCGCAGCTCACGAATATCGGTGGGTACAATGTTATAAAGTGTGTCTTTCATAGTTCCCCATAAATAATAATCTAACAGGCAAAGATCCAGCGAACGTGCTGGCCAACGTATGTCTCTATTGATTGAAATGACTTTACCGTGGAACATTTCGGACAAATACCCCGACACTCTCCTAGCGTTGTGTGGCGGCGCACCATTTTGCTGGAACCACATTCAACAAATATTGTCATCGAAGTAATCAGTGAGGTTAGTTTTTAAAAGGTGCAAATACCCGCCTGCGGTCAAATTGTCCTCGTATATGTATGGGCCAATATGAGTATATCCAAATAAGCCAACCATATATTTACACCAAAGCGGGCTTGCGGTCAACGTCCTTGATGTTCGCGCGAATTTTAAATAGACCAAACATGTTCATTGTGACGACTGAACATGCCTAAGTTGGTAAACATACACTTGTCCGGAAAAATAAGATTGGAAAGAAATGGGGATTTTGCTCAAATATTTCCATGACATTTCTACAAATATTACCCTGCGTTTGCTATCTCCTGGATGCAAAAGTTGGGTAATCCTTTAAAAGGGTGGTATTTACGTTTTTTAAGACACTCCACACTGCTTGATCAGACAGGTTCATTTGTCCCGCTAAAACCCTCAACGAAGTGGAAGGATTGCCGCGAATCTAATGAAGGAGTTAATTCATTTATGATTATTATTTTCTAAGATGTTTTAACATTCACTTACCATCCTTAAAACCCCTGTTCATTCTCATTGACTGTGAAGATTTGTTTTTTAGACTTAGAAAATGCACCAGACTTTAAATAGACATTAACTTGATTTCAATTAGATTCTAATAAGCACACAGAAACTACCGGGGCGGGTCAGACAGCATCAATCGTATGGTTCACACAAGCAGGCATGCGCTGTGAAGCAGGCGATATGAACGTTGAGAGATAAGAGATGTGATGATGAGTGCCGCCAACTAGAGTAGTCCGTGTGCCATGAGCTCGACTATGACACAGCTTCAAGTTAAGCCTGCATCTACGACATCATGCTGCCGTTTGCAATCACATTGCTTTATTATTTACTTACCGGCTTAAAATAATTAAGTACATCGCTCATGTATCCCCCGATTCGCTTACGCATGCTTACATATCTTTATTACTCCCTTTCTCGATAGCCAAACAATGTTTCAGTTTATTTAAGAATCTGTGTTTTGTTTTTTAACGTCGGCCTATTTCCGCGACTATAGCCAATCACCGACGCCAGTGAGCAGTTTCGCCTCACTATCCTCGAAATTTTGCCGAACCCCTGCCTTTCTGTAAGGAGGGTAGGGATCTTTAACGTGCCCAACACCGAATGGACACGGGACCGACGGCTTTACGCCCCCTCCGAAGGGCGAACGTGCAGACATGCAACTTGCTCAAATACAATGCCAGAACCTCGGTTGATGTTAATATTATAGTTTGTACTGAAAAAGTGAAAAGAGTACCCTGGGTTCGAACCCAGTACCCTTCGGTTCAGAGGCACACGTACTTACCGCTAAACCACCGAGGTTCTATATTTAAGAATGAATTTTAGTGTAGCTTAACCTGGTAAATATTCCCCAAGCCAAGTGGAAATTTGTTTCTTTGAACGTGCAGACATGCAACTTGCTCAAATACAATGCCAGAACCTCGGTTGATGTTAATATTACAGTTTGTACTGAAAAAGTGAAAGGAGTACCCTGGGTTCGAACCCAGTACCCTTCGGTTCAGAGGCACACGTACTTACCCCTATACCACCGAGGTTCTATATTTAAGAATGAATTTTAGTGTAGCTTAGCCTGGTAAATATTCCCCAAGCCAAGTGGAAATTTGTTTCTTTGACTTCACCGGAAAGTATGTTAAAAAGAAGTACACAAAATATCAAGATGATCAAACCATAATTAACAAAGGTAAGTAAGGGTAGGCCTGCAAAAATGAATATATAGCTAAATGTCCCAAAACTCCACCAAGTAGAAGTGTTCCTCTACGGTGAATTATTACAGATCATGGTAACTGTAGCAAATAACTAATAAACGTTTTAACTTGAATTTGCAGAAGTAGTACATCGAGCCAAATGTATACGATGTTGTAATGTAAGGTGCTGAAGCTGAACTCTAAGAAGTAAGCAAGATATCAAGAGACTAGTAGTTTTTTAAAGAGTGGAAGTGGAAAAAATTACGAACGCGATGAGCATAAAAAAAAAGAAGACAAATAAATTTAGGTTAGTTAAGGCAAGATGAGAGAAATACTTGCTGAAATAAATCGAGAGGAGCATGGTAAGTAATAATTAATATAATAACGCTGTTTAAATGCCGCACACTTGTCAAAATAGGGGGGGGGGGGGTGGGCAAGCTAATAACTTTAATGAAGTTCACAAGATAATACAAATTAAAAATAACTGCTGAAGACTATCGTTGTTGCGATGGCACATCGCTTTTAGACTGTGGTGATAATGACGTAAAAAAGTTTTTTTATCTTTTGTGCAAAAGCACAGTTTTTCAATTTTAAAATGCTCTTTAGAGTGTTATCCTTTTGCGTTACATTTAAATGCGGCTGCGTAAGAAGCAAAAGGTGACAGCTGATTAAAATAATAGATTTAAGCGAGCGCATCCACCATTTGTATACGAGTTATCGTACTCCAAAATTTTTATCGTGCACTCAGTTAATAGTGGTTTTCTCTTTAGCCTCTTTGCGATTAAAGCATCACCACATCAATATCTAAAAAATATACTACTACTAACAATTAATTATTATTAGCTAAAGTTTTTGAAAAATGTACTTCGAAAATAATCATGCTACACTAATGAAATTTGGTGGGCAAATTATTATGATAAAGCTCTATCATGCACGAAACTTTAGTTTTATAACTCAGTGCAAAATTAAGTTAGGAGCACTTTCAAAAATATTTGTGGTTTAATGAAACGCAGCAAGGGCAACTATTTTCTTAATGCCATGTGTCAACGGAACCATTAGACAGTCCATAGTTGCCACCGATGCCTGTTCATAGAAATTTAGCGACGTCGTAGACATGTAGAAACGCAACCCTAAGGATATCAGTGGCACTTGCATCACTTCCGATTATAACTCTAAAATAACGCACATAGCTTCCTCCTGACAAATGATTCTAAATGAAAACTGGCCCAATGCTTCTCGTTTCAATTACACAGTAACCCCGAAACTGTTTAAAAAGTTATGTCTCTCATCAAATGCCTGTTTTCCTGTGGCCAACATCTAGTTTTCTGCTTAAAAATATTCCATTTGTGGTGAACCTCAATTTACCTGTGTTCAGTATTCGAGTAACGTGTTAGCTGTGTTGTTTTGATGTAATCATTTCGAATAAATTACTATTCGCTCGTCATAACTTTTAGACAAATGCTGAAGCAACTGGTACTTAGAGGAATGTTATTAGCTTCTTTATAATTTTTCTAAACATTTGTGACCATATGTCTAATTCATTACCAATTTTTCTAGTAGACACAACAAGCTGGACATTTTCAAAGGCCAAAATCTTGATTTTATTCTTTCATCCTTTCATCCTTTCATTAAAAGTTCGTCATTTCCAACGCCAATTTCTCCCATTAAGTTTTCTTTTAGAATTTGTGGAATCCTTTTGGCTGTCGCAATAAATCCACAAAAATTGGCGTTTTTATTTTTTGTGTACATTTCCACTTCAGCAGTAGTGTCACTGAAACTCGATTACTTAAAAAACTTATGCAGTTGTTGATAATCTGCCATACTTTTTTTTGTTTAATATTCTTTATGTTATTTATATATATATATATATATATATATATATATATATATATATATATATATATATATATATATATATATCTATATATATATATATATATATATATATATATATATATATATATATATATATATATATATAGGGTGTTTCAAAAATGATGGTCTATGTTACACGTGCACATTCAGCACAAAAAAATAAGACTATTTTTTCATATAAATATGGGTCCGCAAATGCTTAGTTTTTTAAATAAAGCGTGTTAAATTATTTGTTTTGGTCAGTTTTTCACGAATAAGTCAGAGTAAAATTCAAATTTTGACGTGAAAATTGGCATGTGGGGGTTTTCGAGGACAAGAAATTTAAATATGTTATTGTTAATAACACTGCTGGCAGAGGCCGCCACCTGTAAGACATGGCTTGCATTCAATTGGCTATAATTTTTTGACACACAGTAATATCGACCTACCGTATAGCTACATTGCAGCCCTTATCAATTGTAAGCAAAAAATTTATACTTGATTTAAATCTCTCAGACACACCATTTTCGAGATATTTCAATTTCTGTATGTCGATGTCGCTCAAAAATCAATTCTACGCCAAATCATAGGAATACATTTTTCACCTTTTAATTGCTTTCAGTATGTATAAACTAAATTTTCTTATTCTCTAGTTAAAAATTAAAATCTTACCAGAAAACAAAAACTGACAAGACACAATCATGAAGATAAAATAAAAAGCCATGATAACAAACTTTGATGAAACCATTTAACAAGGTCGTTTCCATATTCACGGACTTGACTTTTGCGTTTTCGTCGTGACATATACTACATTTAACTTTTACGTTTGAGACTACTCACTATTTTTAAGTAATTAATTGTATTGTCCGTAAATTTTCTAATTAAATATGGAAGTCTTAACCAACAATGAACTAACAGACATGCATGGTATGTATTCACGGACTTTTGGTAACTGTTATGAGGCGAAACGACTGTATGAAAAAGCCTTCCCAAATCGGAGAATTCCAGACAGAAGGATGTTTCAACGGATTGACATCCGTCTGCTAGAAACAGGTACATACTTACTTTATCTAATACATAGACCTGTCTCTTTTGAATATATATTTTTTTGCCAGGTACTCTTAACAAAGTTACTGCTGATCGAGGCAGACCACGAAGTGCACGATATCCTGATTTTGAAGAGGCTGTTATGGATGAAATTGAACAAAATCCAAAAATAAGTACAAGGGAAATGGCCAATCATCTGAGAGCATCCAATTCAACGATATGGCGAGTTATTCACAAGCAGCAATTGCGTCCATATCACATCCAACGTGTGCAGGCACTATCGCCTGAAAGAGATTTTATACCTCGCCTAGAAGAAGTTGAAGAAGTTAGAACTTGTTGAATTGTGTATTGTTTACTAAGGAGTCTGGATTTAGGCGCGACGGGATCTTCAATTTTCGTAACAGCCATATTTTGGCTGACGAAAATCCCCACTCAGTTTTTGAAAGACATCATCAACAGCAATTTTCCTTAAATATATGGGCTGGAATTGTAGGGTGTAATTTGGCAGGACAATTTTTTTTACCTCACAGACTTAATGCTACAACTTCTCTTGAATTCCTGCAAAACCAACTAAATGGGTTATTAGAAAATGTACCTCTTGACATAAGACACAACCTGTAGTTTATGCATGACGGAGGATCCCCACATTTCGCCCTCAATATCAGAAATTACCTAAGCAATACTTTTGGACGCAGATGGATCGGACCCGGTGGATCTCAGCCATGGCCGGCTCGATCCTTTGATTTAAATACTGTGGACTTTTATTTATGGGGGCATGTTAAGGATCTGCAGCAAATAATTGTACTTGGATGCGAACAAATTAGAAATACACCATAAATATTTCACAGAGTACAACGTTGTATGTTCCGCAGAATACGAAAGTGTATTGAAATGGAGGGTGGTTATTTGAAAATTTATTGTAGTCAGATATCATAAAATGTTATGAACTTTTTTATTTGTTGTTTTATTTGTTGTTAAAATTTGCAGACAATACAATTAATTACTTGAGAAAAATTAATATTTGAGCGACATCGGCATACAAAAATTGAAATATCTCGAAAATGGTGGTCGATATTACTGGGTGTCAAAAATTACAGCCAATTGAATGCAAGCATAGTCTTACAGGTGGCGCCCTCTACCAGCAGTGTTATTAACAATAACACATTTCAATTTCTTTCCCTCAAAAACCCCCACATGCCAACTTTCACGCCAAAATTTTAATTTTACTCAGACTTATTCGTGAAAAACTCACAAAAACAAATAAACTTTACCACGCTGTATTTAAAAGACTAAGCATTTGCGGACCCATGATTATATGAAAAAATAGTCTTATTTTTTTGTGCTGAATGTGTGCCTGTAACATAGATCATCATTCTTGAAACACCCTGTATATATATATATATATATATATATATATATATATATATATATATATATATATATATATATATATAGTTAATATAATATAAGGAAATTTTCTAGGTTTACATCTACCAAAAGATTCAAGTGAATCGCTCATTGTGGAGCAACATAAGTCAATCTTTTCCTACAACAATCTAAACAATATGCATAAAAACGACAAAAGCTACTCTTGCCGAAAATATTCCTAGTGGGTTTTCGGCATTCTTTATAATAATAAGTCGGCGACTTGTGTGGTCATTGCACAAAATCACAAAATCAATATTATAATTTTTTTTTTTCGAAGGATTGTCAAAAAAAAGAGTTTTTGTGAATAATGATATTCTGCCAGGTGTGTAAATACCTTGAAGAAGTTCGTTGGCCAGAAAAATCGGACCAGTTTTTTCCGAAACATTTTAAGTTTGTTTTCAAACAACAAAGTTATTTTGATGAAATATGACACATTATTTCTCCTACTAAAATTATACTGTTAACCAACTTTGATGCCTTTCTTTAGAAGAAGATACACATACACACACATACACACCAACAGATATATATATATATATATATATATATATATATATATATATATATATATATATATATATATATATATATATATATATATATATATATATATATATATATAATTAAAAACATCCTAATGACAATTTGGCAATTATATTGGCAAAATATATATCTCTGATAAATATAGCATATATTTACGAAGTTCTACTAAAAAATTGTAAAATACAACCCTGTGTTGTGTTGGGTTATATCACGTTTAACGTTCGATATGGTTGAACATATGCTTGTGTACGTTTGAACTCTTTTAGGTGGCTTTAGAACTTCTCACTTTGTGCAGGAGGATCAATTTACACCTCTAGCACTCAAGTGCTCTTATTTCACAGATATAAAAACAGTATTGACAACCGCTGTCAAGGTGTATTATGTACCTACGTCACGGAAAGATTATGTCTATCAACTCGATCTGCTTGTTCCGTGCGCGTGAAGTTTTCTTTTATCCGAAAATGTTATCAATATTGTCTGAGGTCACCTGCTACCGAAAAAAAACAACTGGCTTTTAAAGACTTATATTAAAATAAAATGCCAACCGTTCTGGTATGTAAATTCGTTTAAGTATTTTTATTTTATTTCGACCTTGCTTAACATTTAACTATTTAGTTAATTGCAGATAAAAAGTCTTGTAAAAATTACCGAAGTGTAAATATATTCTAGCAAACAAATCTAAAAAGTCGGGACGCAGAAAGTGCATTATAGTAGAAAATTTCCATGTGGTTTGTAACAATATGCCATAAGAAACGAAAGGTATGCCAAAATGAAAGTAGTAAAAAAATCAGTAGAAGTATTTTTAAAGTAGAAGCGTCCTGAAGAAGGTGGAAATTAAACAAAATTGGTAGTGAGGGTTTCAAAAGTTTGACATTTATTTATTTTGACATTTCATCAGTAACTAAATTGTGCTTCTCACCCACACCAGCAAAATCTTATTTGTACCGGGATATTAATTACAAATGACCCACCCCTTATCATCCTTATTATTGCCTATATCACAAAAAAGTTTTAAAAAGCCTAGACGCAGCAAGTGCGTTATGGTTGTGAATTTTCATAGAAATGATCTGGCACAATATATTTTATTATAACTTTTTTTTCTTGTAACATAGAAATCTAAATTTTGGTGTGTAGTTGACTTTTTATATCGTAAACTTACCCAGCAAATTTGGTTATCATAGCTTTTTATTTTTTGAAATAAAAATTTTGTTCGAATGAAAACTCAAAAATTTTCCGGAAAACCTCGTCCGATTTTTCTAACTAACGAACTTGTCCAAGCCATTTACAAAAGGAAGGTACATGCCAAATTTTATCGAAATCGGCCCATTACTTTTTGAGTTATCGGTGTGATACACACACACACACAATATATATATATATATATATATATATATATATATATATATATATATATATATATATATATATATATATATATATATATATATATATATATATATATACATTTATATTATGGCCAGTGTCGAGATTATGTTCTGACACTGGCCATAATATAAATTTTAGTAATGTTTCTATTTTACACTGTGAAACCTTAAGTAATAAAAGAATGTGTTTAGAAGAATTTGAAATTACTTTTAACGAAAATTTATAAACTTAAAGAAAGATAATAATTTTAGAAATCACTACCCCTTTTTATATTTCCTAGACAAAAACAAAAAACAAATTCAATTAGACAATATTTAGCTTTATATGTCAGTTTGGCATTTATTAGACTTCACTCAATGTCATCAAAAGGTTTTTCTTTTCATGTTTGTTATTAGATAAATAGTTTAGTAGAACTCATGTTATATGTAAGTATTTTAAACTTTTATATTTTTTCCAAGTAAATTGTAAACTTTCTTCTTTCCATGTTGTAGCCTTGATAAAGGAATAAATTTTTCCGAAAGCTCGGCCTATAATAAAGAGTTTTATTCTACAACTGACGGCGTTCCCACAAGTTTTTTGATAAATAACACTATTACCGTCACAAAAATTTAATACTATATATATAAACACATAAAAATTGAAACTGACGCCGAATGTGGGTTCTAGGGGTTCTAGTTCGCGCTCATCTGCAAAATTTTTTTCAAAATTCAAAAGTCGGGATCTCCTCATTAGTGAATTTTTCTACGAAAATTCACTAAAAGTTGTGTGGTTATAACTTAATTTTGTTATTATTTACTTAGGTAAACATAGAGAAGTCTTGTAAAAATTACCGACGGGTAAATATATTCTAGCAAAGAAGTTTAAAAAGTCGTAACGTAGCAAGTGCATCATAGTAAAAATGTTTCATAATAATCAACCGTAAGAAAAGAGAAGTGTGCAAAAATGCAAGTAGTAAAAGAATCAGCAGAAGTATTTGTAAAGTAGGAGCGTCCTGAGGGAGCAGGAAATTCAACAAAATTGGTAGTGAGAGTTCCAAATTTTTTTACATTTACTTCTTTTTACATTTGATCTGTAACTAAATTGTGCATCTTACTCATACAAGCAAAACCTTTTTTATACAGGGTTATGCATTATAAGTGACTAGCCCCTTATGATCGTTATTATTGCCTATAGAAAAAAAAGTTAAAAAAAAAGTTGTGTGGTTACGACTGAAACAGCTGCCCATTACCGAGAATAAAAAGAGTAAATATAAGGTAAGTTATATTAATTTAAATAAATCATCCGGAAAAGAAGTGCACCACGACTTGAAGAATAAATATAGACGTGTAGACAAGAGACCTTACAACGTCTTTATTGGGCATAAGAAAAAAAAGTTCGGGACGCAGCAAGTGCGTTATGGCAGTGAATTTTTATTAAATGCTTCAAATTTGAATAACTCAATCTTATGTAAACCTAGACAGTAGAGTTTTAGTACGTAGTAAGGTCTTTGCTAAAACAACATATTCACCTAATTTAAATAAAATAACTTTGTAATTTTTGGAGAAAAACATTTTTCTCAAAAGAAAACTTAAAATTTGGATTATTTAATTTTTCATAAAGTTAGAAAGTTCAATTTTGGTGCGTGGTAAGGTATCTCCCAAAGAAACATATCCGTCAAATTTCATAAAAATAACTTTCGAATTTTCGGAATAAAACTGAAAATGTTCTCGGAAAAACTTCTCGGATTTTCTTGGCTAACGAACTCGTCCAAGCCATTAATAAAGGAAAGGCACTTGCCGAGTTTGATCGACATCCATTAATTATTTTTTGAGTTATTGGTTGGATACATACAAAACAACATATAAAAATTTAAACTGACCCCGGATATGGGTTCTAGGCGTCCTAGTTCGCTCTCATTGGAAAAAAAATGTGTAAAGTCACACCGTCAATACCTGTCTATCAGTAAGTTTTTTTTTAAATAAAAATTCACCCATATAAGGGCGGTTGTTTCCGCTTAGAGTAGGCCACTATTTGTATTACGATAAATAATTTCACGAAGGTATAATTGATATCAAGCGTGTAGGTTTAAATAGGGTAAAAGTTATTTGTAAAACACCTGAAGTCGCCAACAAATTAGCAAACCATAGACAAATAGTAGATAATAATTTAATTTCATACATCCCCACATTTTTTACTCACAACAGAGGTATCGTAAGAACGGTTGATACTATGTTCGAGGAAAGTTATTTGAAACAACACGTTATTTCGGATAAAAATGTAGTAGATGTTAAATGAATTATGAAGAGAGTAACGGATACAGGTGGCAATTCAAAGTTGGTTAAAAAACAACTAATTATCATTACATTTTTAGGAACGGAAATACCACCGGTAGTATTTTTGCCTTGTTATCTAGTCTTTGCAATGTTTACGGTACGGACACACTAGAAATCAGTGCAAAGGGAAGGTACGCTGCACTAATTGAGGTGAAGAGCATCAAGATAAAGAGTGCAGGGAAAAAATTATTATATTTACTGCAAATCTGAAGAACATAAGTCAATATCAAATCCTTGTCCAATTTACGAAAAACAAAAAAAAATAAAAAAATCATAGCATTTGAAAATGTTTCATTTTGAGATGACAAAATAATAGCTAAAAACCATCATATGCCACTACCAAGAACATACACCAAAAAATGTTCTCAACAGACCAGACAAAAGTAAAATATACAGTACGAAACCAAAAGCACCACAGAAAGGATCACAAAACCAGTTTCCTTACCCACATCACGAAAAAGTAAAGCTTCGTCCTCACCTTCGCCTCCAGTTTCCTCACCAACCGCTTCACTTAAAAAAAAAAGATATCGTTCACAACAAACCCAACCAAACTAAATCGACATCCAAGAAAATATATAATTTGATAAAGAAAATTTAATAAAACAGATTGAAATACTTTTAAGTACTTTGAACATAATAAGCCAGAAAGTTATAATTCGGACATTAATATGCAATCAAATATAAAACATTTTGTTAACTCGTTTATGGATAGTGAAACAAATATGATAATTAGTGACGATGAGTACTCTACTTAGAAACACAACTAATAAAACTTTAGAATTATACAATAGAATGCTCGATATATTGTTCAAAATGAAAACAGTTTATTAAAATATTTGTCAGATAATCAGATAGATATATTATTAGTTACTAAGACATGGTTGAAAAAAACACACAAATTTTTCACTGAGTAGCTACAATTTTGTTAGAAGAGATCGCAACAGTCATAATGCAGGTGGTGTAGGAATATTAATTTCTAATCATATTTCGTACAAGACGGTAACCATATCAGGTAGTTTCGATGAGGTACACATTTGTGCTGTACATGTAACTTAGATATTAATTTAGACGTTATATACAGGGCACCAAATGTAAAGGTTACGTAATTACAGTGGGCTAATTTGTTCTGTTAATTTAAAAATGCTAGAGCGTTCATTTGCGGGGACTTTAATTATCATCGCTTTCTGTGGGAACCAGTAAGAAAAAGTTTAAAAGGCAAATTAATTTGCAAAGCCATAGATGATACAAATTTAACAGTCAAAAACGACGGTTTCTCAACTAAAATTACATTACCGAATCAATCTCCACCAATGGTCGATCTAAGCTGGAGTATCCTGCAGGAGGCTCTTGACTTTGATCATTATTTAATATCAATCGAATATAATATTTCCTATGGAAAAATAATCAAGCTACCATATGTAAAGTGGAGGTAGGTAACGAACTCCGGGGAAGCATTCCAGAATATTATAAACACGCAAGTTCTAAAGCTGGTCAGCTCTTTAATAGTTGGCTGGTGTGGTATACTTGCAATATGGTAGGTGGTAGTGGAATTTTCCTTTACGTGATAGTAAATGATTTTTTGACGCCCGAGGAGGTACCGCCCCTTACATCAAGGGGCCGGTGAAGTCACAACGGACGTTTCAGGTTCTGGTGTATTAGTCGGTTTCCCTTATAAGCAAAAATGATGATGGCTCCTCCTTGTACAAAAGATTTCGGAGGTAAAAACAATACCCCGCCATTCGGATCTCCGGGAGAGGGGTGTACAGGGGGCGCCAGGATCAAGATTTAACATATCCTTCTCGAATATATGTGGCCTAAGTTCTAACCTGAACTCCGTCCACCATTTCCTTCAGGCTAATAGGCCCCAACTCCTCTTCCGCACCGAAACTCAAATCAGTGCCAAAACAGCCACTAATCACCTTAATTTCGCGAGGTATGAGCTCCTTACTTCCTTTAAATTGCACGGAGGCGTGTGCGCATACGTTCGTAGCAATCTACCCTGCACCAGACTCCCCAATTTAGAAGCTGGAAGAAAAGACATACTATGGATAAAACTCTCTCTCAGGGCTGCAACTAAATTCATCTGTTGCATTTACCGGTCACCTTCTGACAACAACTTAGTCCATCTCTTTGGCTACCTTTCTGGAAAACCCGACCATCTGATTTCTGAATATCCTTACTCCGAGGTCACTATTCTTGGCAACTTCAATGTCCATAATAAGGAATGGCTAGGATCTTCAAAAACCAATCCATAAGGGAGAGCAGCGGAGTCCTTTGCAGCCAACAATTCTTTTGCCAATATGGTTCAGCAACCTACTTACTTTCCTCGCATCCTAACACACAGCTCAAATCCCTTGGATCTCCTTCTTACTACAAATACTGACTGCTTTAAGATATCAGTCACCGCCCCCTGGGTCGCTCAGATCACGGCATGATCACTGCTTCCTGTGCAATGCAACCCGAGGTCACACAGTCATCACACCCACGTATCGTTTGGCACTACAACTCCGCGAACTGGGACGAAATGCGAGATCACTTTTCCTAATTTCCATGGGTGTCTGTCTGCTTCTCTCATCCTGACCCCACTTTTATCTCAAAAAACGTCACCAAAATTATCCAAGCTGGCATGGAATTATTTATTCCACGTACACAGAAAACCTATGCAGCTACTCAAATGCCCTGGTTCTCTAAATCCTGTGACAAGGCCAGACTTGAAAATGTCAAAGCTCACAAAAAGCTTCTACACAATCCTAGTCAAGAAAACCGTCAAGCATTTAACGACGCAAGAAACCGCTATGTCCGCATTCTTTCTGAGGCAAAAATCTCGTTTAATAACCACATCAAAAACAAAGTTCTCTTAAGATCCAGCGGTAGCAAAGCCTTCTAGACTCTTGATAAATCTATTGGGAATAATTTATGCAAGAGCACGTTCCCACCTCTTGTCTCACGGGATGAAATTGTTTCTACCGCCCTAGGCAAGGCTGAACCTTTTACCTTGTTGTTCGCTGGCAATTTTACTCTCAACCCACCTACAAATGTTCAACCACCAACAGTCCCCAATGTCGCGCAAAAAATGACGGATATCACTTCCAAACTAAAAAGGTACGAAAGATGATCTCTCTTCTTAATACCAGGAAAGCCTCTGGCCTTGACGAGATCCCAGCAATTGTTCTCAAAAAATGCGCACCAGAACTTGCTCCTGTCCTGACTCGTCTATTTCAGACATCTTACAATAGAGGCATATTCGCTAGTAACTGGAAAACTGCTCGAGTACAACCTGTCCCCAAGAAAGGATCCAAAGCGCTTCCTAGCAATTACAGGCCTATTTCTCTCATTTTAGTTGTCTCTAAAGTGGTGAAAAAGTATATACACACCGAATTACTAAAATTTCTTAAAAAACACAGTCTAATCGACGACAGGCAGTATGTATTCCATCAGCTCAGATCAACTGCCGACCTTCTTTCCTTTGTCACCCATTCTTGGAACAAGTCTATGGAAATACACGGTGAATCCCAGATTGTCGCTCTAGACATATCCAAAGTATTCGACCAGGTCTGGCACGCAGCGCTGCTTAATAAACTGCCGGCCTATGACCTACCCAAACTCTGCACGTAAACAGCAACTTTCCCTCTCCAATTGGAGCATTTATGTTGTCGTGGATGGCCATTCCTCTAAACTGTATCCAATTAATGTATGAGTTCCTTAATGTTCAGCTTTAGCCCCTACTTTGTTTCTTCTCCACATCAATGACGTCCTCTCTAGCACATCCAACGCAGTTCACAGTTACGCGGATGACAGCACCCTCCGCTCAAATATACAATATTCTAAGCCTGTCTCTCTAGCCCAATTAGATGAGGATCGCATACTCATGGAGGGTTCTGTTTCCGTGGATCTCCAAAAAATATTAGACTGGGGAAGTAGAAATCTTGTACAATTCAGCCCCACCAAATCAGAGTTTTGCTTTCATTCTCATAATAGATACAACAGCCCTAGACCCTTCACAATAAACAACCAAGTTATTCAAAGTAATGAGTCCTTTTCACTTGTTGGCATTTCTGTGTATCGAATCTCAATTGGCACCAACATGTCACATCAATTGCAGAAGCGGCTGCTAAGAAAGTAGGTTTCCTCCTTCGGGCTCGCAAATACTTTTCACTAGCTAATCTCTATACCTTATATACTTCATGAATAAGACAAAATCTCGAATACTGCTCCCACATCTGGGGTGCTGCTGCTGCCTCTACACTCGCTATCCTGGACTCCATTCAGAAGAGAGCTATACGTCCCATCGGTGACCCTACCCTCACCCAAATGCTGCCATTCCTTTCTCACCGCCGTGCCGTTGGTTACCTCTCTCTCTCTCTTTTATATATCTGCATGGGCACTGCTCAGATGAGCTTTCTTCCATAGTTCCTCCACCTGCTGCCCCCAACAGATCTACCAGGGGAACAGAGCGAATGCACCCTTTTACTGTCCAGGTCACCACACATAAAACATCTTGTTATGCCCGCTCTTTTCTCCCGAGGACTTCCAAGCTGTGGAATTTCTTGCCGGCACATGTTTTTCCTTCTCCCCCGAACCTCCAAACTTTCAAGTCCAGAAATAACAAGCTGCCTCTTTCCTCCTTGTCGACACCCACGGTACGATAGTATTTAGGCTGTAGCTGTAGGCCCTCGTGGCAGCAGAGTATCAGAAGTTACAAACGAGGAACACATCAAACACAAGTTTAATCGGTTAATAGATACCATCTCGTGTGCTGCAGATCTATCAATGGAAAAACTAAACCGTGTAACGCAAGCCACAAACAACCAGTTTGGTGGAATGAATAATACACCAGGCTATTTAAGCAGCGCAATCATGCATTATCGTAGATTATTGAATGCAGACAATTTTTTACAGTTTAGAGGGATAAAAGCTGTGGCAAAAAAAAAAAAAGTTGACAAGCTTGGAAAAATGTTGTCACTTCTTTAAGTAACAATACCCTAATATTAGATATATCAAACTTTGTCAATAGAATGCAAAAAAGAACACCAAAGTGCATCATAAAGAAATGATTGAGGAATTACTGAAAAAAGTTACTCCCACCAGCCTAGTCAATATGATTCCCGGATTTGACATAAGCATTTAACAAACAAGAACTCAAAAGCGTAATTAACGTAAGCGCAAACACTTCACCAGGTATAGACAAAATTACTGAATCAACAACATTGCGGAAGAAGGAAAAGATAATGTTTTAGAAATTTACAACGGTTGGTAGATCAAGGTTCAATATGTTGAGGAGTTTAAAGGGATTGTAGTATGTCTTCTTACGAACTTATGTCAAAAAACAGACTCTTTATCAGGTTAGAGATTCATATCGTTGCACAAAAATAATGGAAAGGGTGATTAAATTAGGGATGGATTTTTTGTGTGAAAACAACAATATTCTACCTCCTAACCAGTATGGGTCCACAAAAAGATTAGGAACTCAGGATGCAATATGTCATTTAGTTACAGACCTCCAGTGCACATTTTCCAAGAAGTATTTAATGTGCATGTTCGTGGATATTAAAGGTCCTTATGGTTTTGTGGATTTAAAGCTACTGCTCCAGAATTCAGTCGAAATTGGCATCTCTAAGAACAGTGCAGTCAGTATAATACAATTTTTGTAACCGAAAAGTCTACATTAGAAATCGATAATAAATTGCATGGACCAAGAACAGTATAACAAGAACTTCCTCAAGGGTTTTCTTTAAGTCAAATTTTGTTTACTATTTATACACGCAAACTTCACACGATGTGGACTCAAGATATATCATTCATACAGTATGCCGATGACACCTGTATTTATGTGAAAAAAAAATCCGTACGAAGAGTGTATCCTGGCTTTGCGCCCTATCGCATACGTCTTGAGTATGTGGACAGAATAAACAGCATTTACTTTGACTAAGGAGAAAAGAGCAATCATGTTTTTTACACGTCCCGCATTCAGGTTCCTGAAACAATAGAAACCTCTACTTATCGCATCAACCCAGTGAAAACCTATAAATACTTGAGGCTGCATCTGGATAGCAGGGTACTCTGTACCGAACATATAAATGCTATTAAAATTATATGTGAACGTGGAATGAATATTCTGAGAATGGTCGTTCGCATGAGGTGCAGACACTGAAACAGCTCTTCTCTTTTACAAAAGCTATATCAGCCTTAACAGAATATTTCTTAATAATTCCAACATATACCTTGTTTCCCAGTCTCAACAATATAATCGTTTTCGATTAATAGTACCAACACAAAGACTTCACAAACATGTATATTGGTTGAGCCAAATACGACCATACAGTTGGTTGCGCTTTCTTTGAGCCAAAGACAAAATTTCCAGCCACACTTAAGTTGAGTTCTTTTACATCCGAATACCCTGCTTAGCTGTATACAATAAAATGTGCTTTAGATTGGTGTAAAAAAAATTGAAAAATAATAATTTTAAGGGTTAGTCAGGCAGTATTGTTGACACTGAAATGTTTTGGTGGGAAACATTATACCAATCACATGCCTGCGACATACCCAAAATGTATCACCACCTAAAGAAGCAAGGTAACGTTGTAAAGGTTTTGTAGATAAATGGTCATGAAAATGTTAAAGGTAATGAAACAGTTGATAAACTCGCAAAGACAACAATAAACAAAGTTACAGCAGACCTAGTGGCTGTACCTTAAAAAGATTTATATCTAAAAACTAAAATAGATCAAAACAAAGATTGTGCCCTAGAGTTGGAAATATACGTGAAAAAATCACAAAATCCATACGCCTTTTTAGACGCAGGGCTACCAAAAGCATTTAGGGACCAAAGAATAACAAATTGTAGAGATTGCAACACCACTATGGCCAGACTAAAATCAAGTCAGATGTTTGTGGCTGCGACGGTAATTATGTTTGTGACTTAAAATTATATATTTGTTCAATGTTCTTAATATGAACAGCCACGTAAAAAGATGTTTGAACAGTTCTTTGCAAAACAGATAGATCTACCTTTAAATGTAACTCACATTTTAGCATTGTCAAAATATTTTGCTTACAAAGGAATATTTCAGTTTTTAAAAGCATGTGAACTAAAAATTGAAATGATAATTTGTCATAATTAGCTTAGTATTTTAGTATCTAGAAACAAATTGTGAATGATATTTAAGTAGAACCCTCTATCTCCATCCCTCTTGTTGAATACCTACCAAACCGTGGTCTAATCCATGTTTATCTAGTGAGCCATGATGGGCCGCGCCACTTAATTGAAAAAAAAACATATATTAATCATTATATTGACAAAAAAAGGATAAATGAAGAAAAATCAATAAAAAAATATTAAAAAACTATAAAAAACAAAATTTCAAATATATATATATATATATATATATATATATATATATATATATATATATATATATATATATATATATATATATATATATATATATATATATATATATATATATATATATATATATATATATATATATATATATATATATATATATATATATATATATATATATGGAAAAAATGAAAACATATATGGACGTGTATGTAGATATATGTGTATCTATAGATAAAAAATAATACATGCGATTTGTAATTATGATAGTAACATGTGTGGCGTACATATTGCTTGATCTGGGTACTGTCGTGTACCAACAGATGCTAATTTACAATTTGTGGCTGATAAGATACATTCTAAATGCCAGTAACCACCACACATAAACACACACACACAAATTCAGAAATATAACTTAGATTTATTTAGGGAAACTACCTTAACGTATCTACATTTGTTATCATAACTTTGAATATCGGAAAGTGTAAATAGTCAATTCGTACCTATAAACTTAAACAAATAGCCACTTATTTTAAAGGATCGAAACGCTCAAAACAATGTTTATTTAAATTGCTCTCAGAACAAGATCTTGGAAATAAATTTGTTGAAATGCGATTTCCAAGCAGTAAATATTTGTAAAGAATTGTACAAGCGATAGTGATAGAGACCATGAACGACATAAAGATAAAATATAGATATGAAATCGTAAATAAAGGTGAAAATGGGAGCTGCAATAATCTGCTTTATGCTGGAGAACAAACAATACTTGGGAAATAAAGATGATCGGAAAAGCATCGGGACGTTTCGGGCCTGATGATATACCCGGATCCTGGCGCATTGGCCGCTAATACGGCTCCCATCAATAATTCACGCCTATAAATTATTGCGATAGAGATTGTGGATGGAATTGGGAACAGGAAGGCACGAAAAGGGGGCAGGCAACCCGCAAAGCACGTGCTCTAGAGATGAATGTGGTCAGATTTGATATAACGCTTTTCGATTAATGACAGATACACAAGTTTTGTGTTTCCTCAGATTTATGTAGTGGTTTTTTAATAATGCATAGATATATAACTTATAATTTGTTAAAACAGTCAGAAATCTACATAATTTTTAAATTTTTGCTAATGCCAAAATAAACGCGACTTCGGTATATGATTCGATGTACCAGGTACTAAGTCTGTCACTTCATTACATACCGTGAAAAACCTGAAACGTTTAGACGAGGTAAGTGTGTTATGTTAGAGAATTTACATTATAAGGTATTTATCAAACATTGCTGGCAAACAAAGTTAAGGAAAGGTAGAGGAAAAAGAACTGATATCCAGCACTATAATATGAGAAAAACATACACAAATTTGTATGTGACATTTGGATGGATTACCACCTAGACGACAGGTTTACTAATTACTGGCGAGAGAATATCAATAAAAAATAATATTATTATAGATAATTTAATTGCAGGATATACTCTAATTATATTCTCAATTTTAATACAAATGCGAATACTATTTCTCTGGCTTCATAAGGGTATATTGCCTTCTCTGTAACCGGTTTCGCGGTTTGAGAGCATCATCAGAGACGAAAAAAATAAATTTATATTCGTTCATGACCACGGTTTGTAGATGATGGAGGTTGCATGGTAACTCTGAACCAATCAGAGAGTGGCGCGAGAATACGTCACATATATTCCCAATTTAAAACAAGCGAAATAGTTCTGCTTTAAATATTAAAATCATCCGGCATTTTCATGATCGTCTTTTCAAAGTTATGTTCTTTTTTAACTTATAACAACATTTAGCATTTAATAATAAGTTGAAATTAAGATTTCCCTCATACAGTAACATAAAGTATTTAAGTTTTAGGATATTAATCGAAATTAATGTATTTAATTAATTGGTTTACCTTGAAAATGATAATAAAAACTAATTCATATTTAGTAAACTATAATCTAATTGGACAGAATGTTTTTCTGCTAAACCACAACCTAGGTTTTTTTCAACAGTTAGTATATTTTACTGGATATTCGTCATTTAAAAATATGCAACTAATCACAATAAGTAAATTATTTAAGTTTATAATATCTAGGTAGATATCTATTTGTACCCATAAAATATAGTAGGTTTATAATTTTTTAGCGAATTTTCATTAGGAAAAATTCGCTAATAGAGAGGTCACAAAAGCTTTTGAACAAATTTCTTCAGATGAGCGCTAATTTGGGTCCCTAGAACCCAAAACCAAGGCACGTTAAAATTTTTATATGTTAATTTATATATATATATATATATATATATATATATATATATATATATATATATATATATATATATATATATATATATATATATGCAGGGTGCTTCACGGTGAGTGGCCTATTAGACGTTTCTGGAGAACTACATCTATTTAAACTGTGAAGATTAGTATCCGTACGTTTTTGATATTGATCTTCCTAACTAAATACCGGAAGTCGACACAAACTTTGTTTTTTTAAATAGAACACCCCCTATATGATTAGCTTTTTAAATTACCCGTTCAATTTAAGGGCCACTTTATAACAACACATTCGGGCTAGTTCGTACCGTTTCGGATTTATTCGCCATTTTGTTTAAAAAATTACGATTGGAGCGCTTTAGAAAAATTCCGATATCTTTAAAGGCATGCAAGATAGAAACATGCGGTCTTCACTATCCCATAGAGCGTAAAAATTCCTACATATTGTTATAAACATAATACGATTTTAAGATAACTGTTATTAATAACATACATTTGAATTAGAAAATTTTCAATCAGAGATAACTTGATTTTTTTTAATGGAACGGTATCCAAATGTCTCCAGTATCTGATTAAGCGTAAAATTTTCTATCTTTCAAGTATACATTACTCTATACCTATCTCTTATAGTTTTCTTATAAAATTGATTTGAAAATAGTAATTGTTAGCAGGGCGGTGTCATTTTTTTTTGTACGTAACAAAAAAAAAACAGTGGAACAAAAATATTTCATGTTCAAGTAAAAAATTATAATAAAGAAATATTGTTACTGTGATTGAAAATTATGTATTTAATATATTTTAAAAAAAATTAAAAAAAAATCTAGGGATAACAACAGTGATATTATTACCTTACACAATCTTATAGATCCTATAAGTATTATTACAACACGAGTAACAAAACAACTCACACCTCCTAAACTAGTAACTGCTGAAAATGTTGTCCATTAACACTCAAACATTTTAATATTCTTGTCGTAATGCCGCTAGTGGTTGCTGACAGAATATTATTCCTATCTAACTCTTCAAACGCCCTTCTTACTCTGATCTCTAATTCTTCGCGTAAATTGACAGGCGTTTCATATACTTTAGTTTTTATCTTTCCCCAAAGATGGAAATCAAGCGGGGTAAGATCTGGACTTCTTGCGGGCCATATCCAGGCACTTTCCAATCCATCTATCTTCAAATAGATCGTCGAGCGTGTTAGATATTTCTCGTGTAGAGTGAGCAGGAGCTCCGTCATGTTGATACCAACAAGTTCTATATTCTGATAATGGTAAATTGTCTAAAAAGTCTGTAACTATTGTTCTTAATATTTCCATGTAACGATTAGAAGTTAAGGTTCAATCATAAATATGATAATAAAATTATTACCTTTCAATAAACAAAACACATTGAAACTAAATTTTACTTGAAATCCTCTTTCCCTAATAGCGTGAGGGTTTTGATTTGACCAAACATGACTGTTATGTCTATTGAAAACTCCTTCATGAGAAAATTTTGATTCATCAGCCCACATAAGTTTTTTTTTTTAAATCATCATCTCCTTGAATATGGATTAACATCGTTTCGCAAAACTGGATCCTTTTACTAGCATCTTCTGGATGCAGAGCTTGCACTAAAGTGAACTTATAGTTGTGCTTTTTGTGCTTCCACAAGATTCTTTCCACAGAGGAGTAAGGAATACCTATGTCGTTCAAGAGATAGGTATAGGGTAATGTATACTTAGAAGATAGGGAATTTAACGCCGAATCAGATGCTGGGAACATATGGGTACCCTTACATTAAAAAAAATCAATTTATCTCTGATTGAAAATTTTCAAATTCAAATGTATTTTATAAATAACAGTTATCTTAAAATCGTATTGTGTTTATAACAGCATGTAGAATTTTTTTGGCTCTATTGGATAGTGAAATCCACATGTTTCTGTCTTGCATGTCTTTAAAGATATCGGAATTTTTCTAAAGCGCTCCAATCGTAACTTTTTCTACAAAATGGCGAATAAATCCGAAACGGTACGAACTATCCCAAATATGTTGTCATAAAGTGGCCGTTAAATTGAAGGTGTAATTCAAAAAGCTAATAATATATAGGGTGTTCTATTTAAAAAAAACAAGTTTGTGTCGACTTCCGGTATAACCGGATGTGCAGGCTAATTAAAAATATATTAGTTAGAAAGATAAATATCAAAAACGTGCGGATACAAATTTTCAGAATTTAAGTAGATCTAGTTCTCCAGAAACGCCTAATAGGCCACTCACCGTGAAGCATTTTCCCAACAAAATGTTATATCTCCAGATGTGACACGGGTATGGCAACCAAATTTAACAAGCAGGTTTATATCATAAAACGAAAATTTTGTACCAAAATTTAAATCTATTGGTTAAAGACAAAAAAGTTAATGGCATTTAAAGTAATGGGATGTTCCTCTTAAACGTCAAAGTCGCAATTTAGAACGTCAAAATTGGCAATATTTTGGCACAGAACCTGAAAAGGATACGGGTTATGTGAAAAATATGTATCAACAAGAGTTTTTTTTTAATTTCAGCTTCAACAGTAATTGTTTTTCATTTTACAAAAATATTTACAGAAAATTCATTTCAAATATACGCTTTCTCCGATGCTTTGGCAGTAATTTTAATTATAGAGTCCATATTTAATGGTCTATGATTTTTAGCGAATTTTTTCAGAAAAAAATTCATTAATGACGAGACTGTCACTTTTGAATTTTGAAAATATTTGTTTAAATGAGCGCGAACTAGGCGCCCTAGAACCCATATCCGGGGATAGTTTCAGCCTTTAGTTTTCATATATACATGGCGACGCACTTCTACGGTAAACGTCAACATATCCGTTATTATACAAGTTACGAGATAAGCCGTATACCTCAATTATAGGGTGTCTTAAGCCGCATCTTAGAAAATTTTTCTTTCAATCATAGGTTGTCCATAAGTCGTTGGCGTTACAATTATTATATTTTTATTCAATCGGCCTTATTTTATTACATTTTTGCATTTTCCATCAAAATACAATGCATGTTTGTAATAAAAGAAATTCAAGACGCAGCTAGTGCGTTATGGTAGCAATTTTGCATTAACTGCTTCACATTTCAATAGCTCAACACTAAACTCTGAATGAAAAGGCTTCTTACTAGACAACAAATATTATTTGTGGTCTGGTAGGAAGCCTCTTCACTCAGAGTTTTGTGATGTCTATCCCAGACTGTGTGACGTTCAGAAATGAAGTCAATGGCTCAATTTGCTATTAACCAAGATTCTTTGGCCATGAAACCAGTTTTTCTGGAACATTTTAAGTTTATTTTCGGAAAATCCATGTACATCTTCATACAATAAAGTTATTAAGATGAAATATGGTACATTGTTTCTACTATTTAGGTTTTACCAGTAACCACATTTGATGTCTACTTTCTTTAAAAAAAAGACATGTTTTCTACCAAAAACTTTTTATGAAAATTCACTACCACACCGCACTGGCTGAGCCTAGACTTTTTCTGGGTACGTAAGTTGTATATTTATTATTCTAGCCCGCAAGTTGTCTTCAAAATCCTCAGGTTTTAAATGTTTACAGCAAATGCTCCTATTTGCAACATGCCCTACACCTATGGACTAAAATGTTCTTACCCATACTTTTGTGAATCCTAGGCCCTTTATAAAAGCAAAAGTAGGAAAGTTTCTCTCCACTTTCGATTACCCTTTTGGAACTAATTTTGCACATTTATACATTACGAACAACACCACCAAGCATTTAAAAGATATTTAGCTTTAGTTATCTGTATTGACTTCTCGTTTCAAGTATGCAAGACCTATTTTGAAAAATTAAACATTTATCTATTTACGATGATTCACCGATTCAATTGTCGAATATAAAAATAATTTTGAATAAATAAAGTCCCGTTCGTCTTATCGTTGATCCACTGTGCACTGTGTTTAAAACATCTCAAAAAATACAATATTGTTTCTAAGATAAGTTTTGATTTAACTAGTATTTCGTACAAAATAAACATTAAATGCAATCTGTATCCAATCGTATCCAAATTTTTTTAAGCAAACACGTTAAAAGCTACACAAATTTTTTAGTAACTGTTAGGTATTTAGAATACCAAAATGCAATCTGAAACTATAGGTGTTATTATTGTCATAGGTTAATTCTTTAGTTGGATCGATTGACATACAGCAAGTAGACATTTTGACGCCATCTGTCATTTCAATATAATTTTTAGTGAATTTTCTTAAAAAACATTCACTAATGAGGAGATCTCGACTTTCGAATTTTGAAAAAATTTCTTCAAATGAGCGCTATTTAGGACCCCCGGAACCCAAATCCGAGGTCAGTTTCAGACTTTATATATATATATATATATATATATATATATATATATACATATATATATATATATATATATATATATATATATATATATATACATATATATATATATATATATATATATATATATATATATATATATATATATATATATATATATATATATATATATATATATATATATATTTATGTGTCACACCTATAACTTAAAAAATAATGGACGGATTTTGATAAAATTTGGCAGATACCTTCCTTCCGCAAGTCGCTTGGATAAGTTCGTTAGCCAGGAAAATCCGCCGAGGTTTTCTCGGAAAATTTTGTGTTTTGTTTAAAAAAAAATCGAAAAAAATTTATATCTCCAAAATTGACAAAGTAAGGGAAACCAAATCACAGGCGGGTTTATATCATTAGAGGCAAGTTACCTACCAAAATTTAGCTCCGTAAGTTAAATGACAAAAAAGTTACAGGCATTCAAAGAAAAATAAATTTGGGTTCTCCTCAAAACGTCAAAATCGCGATTTTAAACGTCAAAATTGGTAAGTACCTTCCTTTTGCAAGTGGCTTGGATATGTTCCTTATCCAGGAAAATCCGAGGAGGTTTTTCCGGAAAATTTTGTGTTTTCTTTCAACAAAAATTTATATCTCCAAAATTAACAAAGTGAGGGCAACCAAATTTTATACACGGGTTTATGTCATTATAGGCAAGTTACCTACCAAAATTTAGCTCTGTAGGTCAAAAGACAAAAAAGTTATAGGCATTTAAACAAAAATAAATTGGGGTTTTTCACAAAACGTCAAAGTTGCGATTTAAACGTCAAAATTGGCAACATTTAGGAAAAGAACTTGAATCTAATACGGGCTATGGAAATATAATGTCTCAAGAAGAATGTTTTACAAACCCTGAAGTCTTAGTTTCAACCGTCATTGTCTTTCATTTTAATAAAATGTTTCCAGAAAATTCATTTCAAATAGACCCCTTCTCTGACGCTTGGCAGTAGTCTTAGCTATAGAGCTTATCGTTTAACGGTATATAATTTTTGTAGAATTTTCGTAAAAAAAATCAATAAAGCTCAATATATCTGTTATTATACCAGATATGAAAAAAAATTGTATATATTAATTATAGGGTGTCTTAAACTACATCTTAAAAAATTATTTCTACAATCACAGGGTGGCCCATAAGTCGTTGGTGATACAAATTTTTTTTTTTTTTTTAATCAAACACGCCTTATGTTATTGCATTTTTGCATTTTCCATCGAAATATAATGCATGTTTGTAAGAACAAAAATTCTGGACGCAGTAAGTGCGTTATAGTAGCGAATTTTGATCAAATGCTTAATATTTGAATAGCTCAATGTGCTATTAACCTATAAGGTTGACCAAAAAACGAGTTTTTTCGGGAACACGTTAAGTTTACTTTCGGAATTTTTTTTACATTTTCAAACAATAAAGTTATTTTGATGAAACATGGCACATTGTTTTTACTATATAGATTATACTGGTAACCAAATTTGATGCCTGCTTTCTTAAAAAAAAACACACATTATTGCTATTAATAAATAGTTTTATGAAAATTCACTACCATAACGCACTTGCTGCGTCCCGAGATTTTATTTTTATTTTAAAAATCTCAAATCAATCCATCATAACGTCTCAACGGATTTTTATTTGCAATTGTCATGAACCAAGGTTCGTAGATTGGATAGGTTGCTTGGTAACTCTAACAATCCGTTGCTACGTTATTTTTGATCAAAAATTCATAAAATAAAAATAAAAATTATATTCAAATGACAGATGGCGTCAAAATGTCTACGTGATGTATCTCAATATTTAACTAAAGAGTTACCCTATAAGAATAAAAAATTTTGGACGCAGCAAGTGCGCTATAGTAGTTGATTTTCATAAGAATTGTACACTATTATTATACGGCATATTAGTCAAATGAATACTTTAAACTCACACAGACCTTAAAGATCGATCTTGTGTTCTAATTCCTTTTGAGACAAATGCCCAAAACTCAATTTTCTATGAAACTAAAGAATTAAGTTTTGCTATATCTGTAGATAGTGTATGTCTCAAACTTGCCCTACAAATTTTATTAGAGTTATACAAAAGATTTTCAGAAGGAAACTTAATGCATATTTAGAAAAGTAAAGTATCTGCCAAATTATAAACGTAGAAGTTGTTTTTCCCTATTAATCGCCAGTATGATTTCGTTTTAGTCAACCTTATCAAACCGGTTTTTTCAATATCAACAATAACAATTATAATTTCAGGCTCAAAGGTGACAATTTTATTCAGGCGTTTAAAAAAAAATGAGATCTTGGTAAAACGTATGAAATCTGTGCACTATTGTGTCTCCAAATTTCAAAATAAAACGTAAAAAACATATATTCATTGGGCTTGAATCGATCGGGTAACCTTCTGCTTAGGAGGCAAGCGCGGTACCCCCTGCGCTATCTAGACACACGTCAACAGAGGTTTTATTTGCGTGATAATTTAGATCGGCTTAATGCCTGGGATATTATATGCAAAAGATACAAAATTAATTAATTACAGAATTAGTAGAATTACCATTGAAATACATCCCACGACTGCCTCGGTCTTATAATGACGTCTTATGTTTAAGTTTAAAGATAAAATAAACTATTTTGGAATCATTTTTATAGAGACTTGGCTTAATTTTGTTTACGTTTCTGATATATTATACGAAAGCATAATATACCTATGCTGCGCTGAAATCATTGATTAAATCCCCCAGTTAAATAACAATCAATTGGCAAATTTTTAATTTCATGTCAAGTGTCATTTTCCATAACTGCGGCCGAGAGTCCACGATTGTTGGTTCGGGTAGTATGTGTTATGCCTGGTATATATCTAGTGTGGTTACCGTTGATGAATGGTTTATATCTGTTGTATGAATCAATCTGCGCATGGCATATATTTTTTTTTACGGAGCTTGGTTTTGGGTTCTAGGGACCCTAGATTGCGCTCATCTGAAGAAAATTTTCCGAAAGATTTTCATCGTGACTTTTCTATTAGCGAATTTTTCTGAATGAAAATTCGCTAAGAGCTATAGCAACAATATTCTGAACAAACTTTTGGGACGCTAATTTGTTATGTTTAATATTATTTAATACTCGGTGATCACTATAAATTCTTTGAGTTCAACAGAAAAGTGGCTACCGGAAATACTAAATATACTATACTGACAAAAGTCCCGCTTAGAACTCAGTATTAAATAAAGACGTAAAGAGTTCTTCTCTGGTTTCACAAATGCTCGTTCTCTTCCTTGCAGCCAGTTTCACCTTATATGGCATCATCAGGTAGAAAACAAATTTTCGCAATTAATTAATAGAAATAAATGACATACTTTTAAAGCTTTTCCAAGAAATGCACTATTAGGTTTGAGTTGCATTACACGACAGAAACAATTTCAATTTTGATAAGCTATGTCATAACATTTAAAATCCAATTTAGTTACAACTCGGAGACACTAACTGCAATGAAAACAAAACAGTTTAGAAATAACTCGAATATTGCTGTAACGATCTACGTTCTGATTTTCTGAACAAGCAGCACGATGCGATAGTCGAATAGCAGCACGAAGCCGCTAGTAGAAGCTGCAATATTGAGATAGCGCTAACTAACTGCAACTATGCGCTATCTCTTAACTGATTGATGTGGTCGCCTTGAGGTTGAGGTGAAAGCTTTAACTACACACTCTCACTGCGGAACTTACTTTGTCACAGGTAAATAGCGAAGACGTTAAGTACTCCATACCTACTTTGTCATAAGTGGCTCATTGTGTAGGTAGCTTTTTACGCACACGTACAAGCACTTTGCTTCAGTAAAGTCATAGTCTGCATTTTTCTACATATATTTTGAACAACACCAATTATTTTTAAACTCTTTGAATAACAAAAAAAAACGTTTGTAGTTAACAAAAAAATTAGGCTATCAAGTAACTTTCACACAGTAGTTTTTTATCAGAGGTTGCGTCTAAATTCTTCATTTATTTTACAATTGCATCGAGACGTCGCTAAGTGTAGATTCAAACATTTTTTGAAGACCTAACGATCGTTTCGCTAACAAAGTGGACATTAGAGGATGAAAAATTCCAAGAATTTTTAGAATTTTTCATCCTCTGATGACGCTAATCTTGTTAGTGGAACGATTGTCAGGTCTTTAAAAAGACGTGTGGTGATTTGGGTTCCTAAAGTGTACTTATAAATTAAAATGTGTTCTTCAACGGAAGGAACAACGCCCTACCGCAAATAGCTGTTAAGGCTAAAAGTACAGTAAAAAACAGCATTTCTCTTGAGATCTAGACCCTCATAGGAGGCAGTGATAAAAAAGCCTTAACACAGGATGTGCGTTATGGTAGCGAATTTCCATAGAAATTATATACAATATATATATATATATATATATATATATATATATATATATATATATATATATATATATATATATATATATACAGGCCATATGCTGTCTTAAACGGTGAACTGTGGAAATTTTAGATTGCCATTTATCAGTTTTAGTTTAATTTTGAAACATCAATATTTTGGGAAAGTTTATCGAAGAACTTTCTCCAAATTAAAATATAAAACTTATTTAACATATAACTTTTTAAACCGCCTTTTTTTATTATGTAAATTGTAGCTTTTATTTCTTGAGATGTTTTAACCTTGATAATAAAATAAATAATTTTAAAAGCCTGGCAATATTATGAAGAGTTTTATCTTGCTACTGACATCTATACCACAAAGAGCTGAGAGAGATCTGGTACGGTTGAACACATTAAAACATTAGAGATGATCTCAAGTAAGATTTGTGAAGTAGGAAGATTAAAGACTTAGAGTTAATTTAATTTCACATTTTCTCAACTTCTTGAAAATGGACCCAAAACAGGAGCTCAAACGTCGAGTTTTGATAATTTCTAGTTGCGGTTTAACCGGAGAATCGACTATTTATTATACATACATACATACATATATATATATATATATATATATATATATATATATATATATATATATATATATATATATATATATATATATATATATATATATATATATATATACATATACATATATATATATATATATATATATATATATATATATATATATATATATATATATATATATATATATATATATATATATATATATATATATATATATATATATATATATATATATATATATATATATATATATATATATATATATATATATATATATGGACAGTGCGCGTCAAAAGTAAGGAATAAATTCGGTAAAACAGAAAGTGACATTTTTTGAGCAAACTAAAGAACAGATCAAATTTCTTGAAAAATGGTTCCCGTTTTGACAAACTACTCAAATATACAGAGTAACGCGCTAACGAATGGTGACGTCATCGATGTTTTTTTCAAATAACAACCCCCATTTTTTTCTTCAAATTTTAATACTCCATTCAATTTCCAGCAGGGTAATATAATTTTTAGGCTGCGTTAGATAAGGAAAATTTCGAAAAAAATATTTTTGGAACCGGAGATGTAAAAATCCTGCAAATTTTGATCAATAAAAAGTAATCACCTTAATATTATGATTATTTTATCACTTGGGTAGATAAGAACATATCGCCGTATTCTGTGATATGAAACACAATTTAACTGTGTCTGAAAGCGACACTTTAATTAGTTTTCTTCTCGCATTATGGCTAAGTTAGGTGAAAAGCAAAGAATTGAAATACTGATTATAATAGAATGTGGTGACAAAACAAGAAGTTAACAAGAAGTTTGTCAGTTAATTCACAACACATACCCAGAAAGAAGTCAAATGACACAGTCAACTGTAAGTAAAATAGAAAAAAAATGTTTGTTTAACATGTACCCCAACGCTTAAAATCCAGCAATTCCCAAAAGCTCTTTGTGGCTTCAGCAAGACGGAACACCGTCACATTATGCAAAACAAGCTCGTAAATCCGAACTAATCGGTGGATGGGTGAACGAGGTGGACTAGAATGGTCTGCAAAATCTTCCGATTTAACTCCTCTAGACTTTTATAATAGGGCTGGGTAAAAAGTACTGCTTACAGACAGAAACCTAATAACCTGCCAGTTCTGAAGGAAAGGATCAGAACTACGGTCAGAGCAATTAAACCAGAAACTATTTAAAATGTTTTATTAGAATTTGTACATAGATTACGTTATTGTCAAGAAGTTTCTGGGGGACATTTTGGGAATTACTTTGATAACAAAGTTGTATTTTTTCTATATTTTTAAAATTATACAAAAATTCACATTTTCGATTTAAAAATATTTTTTTTAGAATGTTTCCTTATCTAACGTAACATAAAAATTATATCACCAGGTTGGCAATTGAATGAAATATTAAAATTCGCAAAAAGATTGGTGTTGCTATTTGGAAGAAAAAACATAAATGACGTCACCATTATTTAGCACGTCACCCTGTGTAATTGGGTAGTATGTCAAAATGTGGGCCATTTTCTAACAAAATTGACCTGTTTTTTAGTTTGTAAAAAAAAATCACTCTGTTACTTTTGACGCGCACTGTATATATATATATATATATATATATATATATATATATATATATATATATATATATATATATATATATATATATATATATATATATATATATATATATATATATATGTATGTATATGTATGTATATATATATATATATATATATATATATATATATATATATATATATATATATATATATATCTTTTTATTAATTGGCTTCGACAACTTCGTTAGCCAGGATCGGTTTTTTCAGTCAAAGTTTCTCTCAGAATTTTTTTTATGTCCGTAAATAACACGTGTCTATTATAAATCGTATGCGTATCCGATGTATCAAAATCTAGATCTCTAAGTTAAAAGAAAAAAAAGTTTTGAGTAATGAATAAAACAACTTGAGTGCCACTGAAGATCAGAAAAGTCAAAAGAGCAAACTATTATCTGTGGTAAAGAAAATCTACTAAGTATTAAAAAAAAGTTTTTCCCTCGAAAAGGTTAAGAAGTATGACAAAAATTTATACATTTTTTCTGAAAACAAAGCGACGATTCACAACGTCAGAATCGGTGATTTTTAACACACATTCTGAAACGACTGCGCACTATGAGCGGAAAATGTTGAATGAAATGTCTGTAAAAGGCCCTAGATTTATGTTTTAGCTGTTATTCTATTGGTATATTTGATCGAAGTATATGCTAGCAATAACCTATGTCTGTAGAAAATTCCCATACGCCTTTATATGATTATGGTGATTGTAATAAACTCCAATTCATATATTGACCGTGGCGGAGTGGTAAAGGTGATAATTTTCTGACGCTGGTTCAAATCTTAGCGGAAACTGCCTTTTGTTTTTTTAAAGCTTTATTCAACTTGAACTCTGCTGATAATATATATATATATATATATATATATATATATATATATATATATATATATATATATATATATATATATATATATATATATATATATATATATATATATACAGGGTGATTGCTGAGAAGTGCTCATTAGAAGTTTATGACCTTCTCATCCGATTTGACAGCTGGAAATTTGGATTCGGCCATTATGCGATATTCCCATTCTGATTAAAATAGTTGCACTACTCTAGCATTTCCGGTTATACCGGAAGTCGCTACCAACTTTGTTATTTTAAATGAAACACCCTGTATATTTTTTTCATTTTCAGCAAGACGATCCAATTTGGGATAGATTTTATGTAGTACTTTCTGCACCTACCGTTATTAGTTTTTGAAATATTGGCGATTTTTGAAAAATATTTGTTATCACAGCTCTTTTTATAATTTGATATATCCTTGTAAAGTGTAAATCTAGAAAATATATTTTTGAACAACAGATTGCTGGCAACTATTCCTTGCAAAATTACTGGAATGAAAATCTATTTTTTATACATATTTATAATAGCCTGACAAAATATCGAAATTCAAGCGGGTATAACGTGATTTTTTCAAATGGAACACCCTATATATTTCTATTCCAAAGCATTTTACAGACATAACTCTACAACTTTTATTAACTATGTCCTATACCTAAATAGCATAATTTCTGAGATATTGTTAGTTTCCTGAAGTGATATATTTAATATCGCAGCAGACAATTTTAATTCCAATGTTTTCATGGCGTTGGATTATCCAGTTTCTTTTTATATTCATGATGACACGCTGACAATTTGAGAACAATATTAAAAAGTCTGGACGCAGTAAGTGCGTTATGGTAGTGAATTTTCATAAAAATATTTTAAATAACAAATATTTGTTTATTAAAAGAAAGCAAGCATTAAATTTGGTTACCAGTATGACCTATATAGTAGAAACAATATACCATATATCACCAAAATAACTTTATTGTTTGAAAATGTACAAAAATGTTTCGCAATTAACTTAAAATGTTCCAAAAAAAACTAGTTTTCTGGCCAACGACCCTTATTAAAAACCACCCACCCTTGTGTAATTTGTCCTCCAGAGTCCAAGGCACTTGTCAGATTCCTCCTAGCTCAAACATTTAGCAAGTTTTGTTGAAAAAAGAACGTCAATTTATTATGGCATTATCATTGTAAAAATGTAATAGCAGAACTATTAAAGTAACATGACAATCATACACTAACATTAAATGAATTTAATTCTTATTTACAGAATAAAGTTACGCTAGATTAGATTATGTACAGTGAACGGGGAAAAGAAAACAACTTGTGATGGAACCATAGCTGAAAAATTCAAAGTAATTGTTCAATGTGACTTCCGTTTTGGTTCAAACACTCTGAAATTCTTTAATGTACTCCAGCGGTGGTCGTTCTTCGTATCTCCCCTGGATCTAACTCGGCAAAAGCTTGCGTTATGCGTTGGATTAGTTCGTCTTTAGATTGGACATGCACCTCATTAACCTTGGACTTTATTATACTCCACATATAAAAATCACAAGGTGTCAAGTCCGGCGATCTTACTGGCCAGTGCCAAGGGCCGTTTCTGCCTATCCATCTGTCATCAAATATAGCATTCAACTGATCATACACACATATGGTATTGTGCGCTGGAGCCCCGTCCATCTGGTACCAACAATTGAGTGATGAATTTACAGACAGACTCTCCACAAATGGCATCACCACTGTTCTCAGGATCTGAATATACTTCTCAGACGTGAGCGTGCCATCGTAAATATGAAAACACACTCGGTCGTCCATTATCATGCAGAAAACATTACAACTAAATCTCTGGAAATTCCTAGTTCGTCTCATATGCAGATTTTCAGCTGCCCAGTAATGCTGATTTTTCATATTTCGCAAACCCTCTCTGCCAAAGTTAGACTTATCAGTCCAGATTATTTTGCTCAAGAATGTAGGATCTTCCTGCACTCGTATCAGTAGGTGTTCGCAATAGTTTATCCGCATCTCGTAGTCGCTAACACGCAGGTGTTGCACGGGAATAAAAGAGAAATTATGCATTTTGTGCTTCTTCAATATTCGTTGAATGATCTATTAAGGCATGTTTAAGTCACTAGACGCATTTCTTATAGAATTTGTTGGCATTGAATGAAAGTATGCAATAACTGTGACTTGGCATGTTTCCTCATCTTCAAGTTTGCCTCTACAAATTACTCGTCTTGATGTTATACTTCCATACCTTGAAAACTTTGATTGAAGTCTCTTGAACCGGTGTCTGTCCAAAGGTGCCGAGTTAGGAAACTTTTCATTGAATGTACGACATGCTCTTTCAATAATTATATTGCAGTCACCGTGAATAATGAATATATTACTGTAGCGTATTGCACTTCCCATCGCGCCTTTAACAAAAGCAAGTTACTAATTTTACTGCTGTCACTAGATTAAACTATGTGTCAAATTTCAGTTTTCTCACCTGACATTGCAACAAAAGCCTCCTATTTCCATAAACGCACTCATGTATAAATTCCAATATAGATTCCCCGTTGGAGTGGTGGATATCTCAGAAATTATGCTATTTAGGTATAGGATATAGTTAATAAAAGTTGTAGAGTTATGTATGTAAAATGCTTTGGAATAGAAATATATAGGGTGTTCCATTTGAAAAAATCAAGTTATACTCGCTTGAATTTCGATATTTTGTCAGGCTGTTATCGCACACCCTGTATAAAAAATAGATTTTCATTCCAATAATTTTACAAGACATAGTTACCAGCAATCTGTTGTCCAAAAATATATTTTCTAGATTTACACTTTACAAGGATATATCAAATTATAAAAAGAGCTGTGATAACAAATATTTTTCAAAAATCGCCAATATTTCAAAAACTAATAACGCTAGGTGTAGAAAGTACTACATAAAATCTATCCCAAATTGGATCTTCTTTCTGAAAATGCAAAAATATACAGGGTGTTTCATTTAAAATAACGAAGTTGGTAGCGACTTCCGGTATAACCGGAAGTGCTAGAGTAGTGCAACTATTTTAATCAGAATGGTAATATCGCATAATGGCCGAATCCAAATTTTCATCTGTCAAATCGGATGAGAAGGTCATAAACTTCTAATGAGCACTTCTCAGCAATCACCCTGTATATAATACCCTATTTTTGTCAAAATATTCATTTATAATAAAAACTTTAAACTTAATTTTAATAGCAGCCGTGTTGAGCCACAGTCTCTGTTTCTATATTAAGTCAGATTTTTAGGTATAATAGTATTCGCCCAATTTTGGAAAAAAAATTATTAACAGATATTTGTAAACAATTGTTTTTTGCTTTTTTTTTATCGAACTTGCATAGAAATAGTACTGCAAATTGAATCATAACTTCCACATAGATGTGATAACCTACTCACCTCAGAAAAGCATTCTCACGAAATGAATTTAGGATCCATGACTTGACCATACAAAAAATATTCATATGTGTTAGGATGCAGAGTTAAACAGTAAACACAGTGGCTTATTAATAAGTATTTATTAATAAGTGATTAGTACGGATATATAATAATAATTGTTAGTTAACAGGAATGATCAATGATCGACATAACATTCTTAGCAAGATGGCATGTCAGCCCGGCTACTACTACTTTTGTGAAGTCTGACCAATAACGGTCGAGCATTGCCTGACAGCCTGATATCCGGCGGATGGCGCCAAAATATGAATCGCTCACATTTAAATCCCAATACTCCCACTAAATGTGAACTATTCATGAAAAATTAACAAATTGTGATTTCACAAAAAAAATGTTACATTGTATTATATAAACTAAAAATAAAAAATATTACATTGCCAAACATATAAATTCTAGTTCACAGAAATCAAGCATTCAGCTTTATTTATATTACATAAACCCAAATATAACCGCATTACATTGAATTTCTTTGAGCACAAAGGTTTAGTCATCATGTCAGCAATTTGCTCATCTGTGGGAACATACACTACATCTATACACTTAGTTTCAAATTTTTCACGTATGAAATGAAATTTTATATCAACATGCTTAGTGCGCTTATGATACTCTGGATTTTTTATTAGACGAATTGCACTTTGATTATCAATATATAGCTTCACTGTATCACAGGGTGATTCATCAATCTCATTTAAAAACTGCTTTAACCACATAGCCTCTTTCGTTGCCAATGCTGCGCCTATGTATTCCGCTTCTGTTGTCGATACGGCGGATGGCGCCAAAATATGAATCGCTCACATTTAAATCCCAATAATATGCTTGTACCCCCAAACTTCTGAAACGTTATATTACACGAGTTTGAACCAAAAAAAAATTCAATTTTCACCAAATCATCCTCCATTTATTCCTTACCGCTAAAACGATCTTACCCAAAAACAATTCGAAGCGTTCTTCTATCAAGTGCTAACAGAATACAAAATGTGAAGATGACATCTCAATTCGTTCGAAAGTTATTGAGCCTACTAACAAACAGACGTACAGGATGATAGACTGGACGATCTTCAGACCGACAGAAATTATTTTTTTCCAGAATCGACTTATCTATGTGTTTTGAGACTTTTTACACCGTTTTAGCAAAAAAAAATAATTAAATTTGTCACCGATATTCCACCCCCACACATGCAACCCCTAATTTAATCTCAGCACAGAATATCAAATTGAAAGTTTTCTAACAAACAAACCCTAAAACGTGATATTACTCGAGGTTTAAGGAAAAAAAAAAAGTGAATTTTCACCACATCATCGCTTACACCATGGAGAGATTTTACCCAAGACCAATCCGAACCGTCCGTTTACCCGGTGCTAACTGTATACAAAATTTAAAGATGATATCTCAATTCGTTCTAAAGTTATCGTGGCTACAAACACAGACCGACAGAACAAGAGACACAACAAAAATCGTTCCCAAATCATGTTTTCTATAGGTTTTGACATTTTTACGACATTTAACCGAACAATTTGTCGCCGATGCCACACGTATTGATGATGTGGAAGTCAAATTTAGGTTATAACAAGATCACGACTTTGAGACTAACAAAAATTTTCTTCGGACGAGCGTGAGTTAATACACCTGGAACCTATAACCCAAGTCAGTTTCCATCTCAAATGTTTTCATGTATTATTACAAACTCCCTCAATAGTAAGATTTTGGTTAGTAAAATCTGTACTATATTTATTATTATGTATAATATTTTTATAATATTCTATTTAGAATATATCTATGATTATTAATATTTTTATTATGTTTTTAAACCTGTAAAATAAGGCAGATATGCTTTAAACTTTAATACTTTTCTTAGAACGTATTTCTCTTTTAAAACTGTTATGCATAGAAGACCTGTAGCATCTGGGATTTATTATTACATAGTTTTTTGTTTCTTTAACGTTAGTCTCTTTTCGCGACTATGGCCAATCACCAACGCCGGGGAGCAGTTTCACCTCACTATCCCGGAAATTTTGCTGAGCCCATGCCTGTCTGTAAGGAGACGAGACCGGCGGCTTTACGCCCCCTGCGAAATGAGGAACATGCAGACGTTCAACTTGCTCAAATACGATGCTACAAATTTGCTTGATGTTAATTGTACAGTATGTTTTGAAACAGTGAAGAGGTAACACAGGGAATCAAACTCGGTCCTCAGCCCGTCCTCACCACAGAACCACCGAGGCTGTTTATTACATAGTCATTCCTTGGATTTTAATTAGTATGTATTTCACTTTTATGGTGTCATGCAACATTGTCTGATATACATCTATCAAAAACGTTTTATTAAAATATTCCCTTATGTGTTTCAAATTTAAATTTTTTACTAACGAAAGTTGACTTGTGCGACTCTATATATGCTTTAGCTCCCCTTTTTGGCCACGCATAATATTTTTGTTGACCTTTATACTCCTCAATGACATTTCGGGCTATGTAAGTTCTATTTTTCTTTTTAATTTTTGTAATACTACAAAATGCAACTTATAGTTGCGCTACTCGAAAACTCTAAAATTTTTACTTTATAGGTCAATTTATAATTTGCGAACCTAAGTCGGAACTTGCTTGTTTGTTTAGGCATATTTTTTGGATTGTAATCTTTCTTTGCGCATATTTAACTTTAATAATGATTTATATTCATAAAACAGTTCGCTACCATAGCGCACCATCTGCCTCCAGGCTTTCATTATTCAATATCGTATATAATGTATAAGCACCACTAAAAAAGCTTTAGAATGCCAAACTTCAAGGCATGGATGTATCAGGGATAATTAGTAGAAGGGGATGATAAATATAAACTGACATGCATCGTTAAACTCTTTAGTCCTTCTAAGGCGTTCTCTTGAAACGTTTGCTTTAAACATACTCGAGAATCCGCTCTTTCACTTATACGCATTCCCTAATATTTTAATGCAAATGGAAAGGAATTTTACAACCTATAAAAAATCTCATTAAGCTCCGGAAATGAAAATATAACAGGAACACAAAATCTCCATAATACATCTTCATAATATATTTTAAAGGGAAAAATTGAGGAGCGTCACATCTCCGGATCGTTGAGCCTCACAGGCTGGATCTCGGAGAGTTGGAAGGGTACAAAGAGAGTGTTTGGGGGTGTTTGGAGAACGCTGGTGGATGAGAGAGGTGTAAGTTATCCATAAAGAGCATCAATCTTCAGCTATCGAACATGACAGGCTTCCCTCGACCCCTCTAGTGTTCTTCTAGAATCCCAAGTTGGAGTCGCTGTTCATGTAAGACATGGCGTTATTTTACTAGCGCAGAATATCAATCAGATTCCTAAAAAATCTTAATACTTGCCAGGCTACTTAATAGTTTCGTGCGATAGTAGGGATCCTTAAAGTAGTATACTTAATACAGCTCACAATGTTCTTTCCAATAAACAAAATTATGCCCAGATTTAGAGCAGCATTTTAATAGAGGTAACTAACTCAACTATACAGAGTGATTCACAACGTAATGGACACAGAATGTGTGCGTGTAGAGGACCTCAAAACATGCCGATTTTTTATATTAAATTTTACTTTGACGTCCATGGCTGGTGAGATATTGACCTCGGAATATTCCTTAATAATTCAAAGAAACATCTGGATTGAAGCGATGCCCTAATATAAAACAACCAAATTTAGTAGATCGTTTTCTCAAAAAGAGGTAAATTATGAGTGGCTCACTCTTTTCATGATTTGATTTGTTTAAACCCTAACCTAGTAAAAAGCTAAAGTCCATTAATTTTATAGCAAACAAAATTTTGTATCTTTTTTCTTCCTGCCAAGTTTTTGACAAACCACCCGTTTCTTGAGAAAATTTAGATTTTTTGAGTTGAGATCAAAACAAAATTATGTTCCTTGAACATTTATTTAAACACTATAGTATCATACGGGATGGCGTGGGCGCTCTGCAAGTAATATGTTCCTATGTTACAGTCGTTGTCAAATCTGACATTACTTAAATGTATTAAGTTTTACAATAATCACTGTCTTGTGTTTCTTGTTTTCTTTTAATGTAATAATTTTTTAGCTCATATGGTTGGAAAATTCTCGGTTAATGAGTTGACATGCTTATGGTATTAGAGTTTTGCGAGGGTAATTGCCGCAGAAGTGCAGAGGTATATCGAAGAAGATTTCCTAATCGAAATATACCACATCGTCAAACGTTTGCTAATGTTGAACGTAGAGCTCGGGAAACGGGTTCTTTTTTTTATAAAAAAAATGTTGGACGCGTTCATGCAGTTGACGCACAAACTGAGGAGCGTCTTCTAGAGAGTAGTGAAACTGAGCCTCAAGCCAGCACCAGACGAGTATCCAGGCAGTTTCATGTAACACACGCGACGATACCTAGAATTATCCGACGCAATCTGCTGCATCCCTATCACCTTAAAAAAGTGCAAGAACTGCTACCGCATGATTTAGAGGCAAGACTGTTTTTTCTTTGTAATTTCATCTTACACCAGAACATTGATTTTCCCAAGACCATTCTTTTACGCATGAAGCTTGCTTTACAAGGAGAGGGATTACGAATGTGCACAACTGCCACGAATATTCGCATGTAAATCCACATGCTACCGTAACCCATCATTTCCAAAAAGAATTTAAAATAAATGTGTGGGCAGGTATTATTGGAGGATAGTTGGTTGGGACGGTTATTTTACAAACCGCCTAAACAACGCAACATATTTGCTTTCCTTGCAAAATATTCTTCCTGAGTAACTGGAGATAACTGCGGAGGTTTGGCACGCCCTCTATGACGATGTATTGAAAATGAGCATATCGTACGGAGTATACACAACGCTAATGCAGACAACTTGCTGATAATTGTCACAGCTAGAAATGATACGCAGCTTATGTGGAAGAGAAATTAAAGAAAACCAAATTCAAGAAACATTTTGTACTTTCCAGCTCTGGAAAGCTTTAATAATTTTATTTGTATATAAAATTATCGTTTTAGAAATAACTGGAAAAGTAGTACGAGGCATATTCATAAAGTGGGAGCCGTCGGCTTATGTTTAAATGTTGACAGGTCTGAACTCAGTTTCACGCAAGCACGGCCATCTATCAGCTATATACTTGTATTGTGTATGCACATACAGTGGTGGGTGCAGAAAAGGATACAAAGTACTGTCGAGGCTTTAAAAGTGGCCACGCAAATGTGCATGATTAAAAGCGTAGTGGCAGGTTCAGCCTTCAGAGACCAACGAAATGCAACATGATCGGCGATTAACGATTAGTGTCCTGGCTGATGGATTTCGGCAAGTCGAAGGCACCACTATCTACAGGATTGTCATAAGAACGCTCGGCTATCACAAATTGTGTGCAAGTTGGGTACCGAAAATACTCGACGACTAGCACAAAGAGGAAAGAATATACAGCGTTTTTCGAAGAGCGTTTTTGGATCGTTATAGACGATATGGAGATGATTTGTTTGCCTATGTAGTTACAAGCAACGAAACGTCAATATCGTGCGCCAACGCAGAATCTAAACAACTGTTAATGCATTGGCGTCATTCAGGTTCATCAAAACCGAAAAAACTTTAAGCAGTCTCGTGTTCTCGAGTCAAAAAATGATGGCTGCCGTTTTTATGGCACGAAAATTCTGGTTGATTTCATGGAACGTGAGTCATAAATTATAGCTGAGGTGTACTGAGAAACGCTTACCAAACTGTACGATCCAAAACCGACGACGCGGGATACCGTCTTCCGGCGTAATCCTCCTTCATGACAATGAGCGTCCTCACACCGCTGCCGTGACCAAGAAGAAGATTCGACATTTTCGCTGGGAATTTATTGACCACCCTCTATATAGTTGCAGCTAGCGGTGGCAAGCATCTAAAATGGTAGCTTGGTGGACAACGGTATGAAAACGACGAGGAACTACTAAAGACTGCCGCTGTCAACTGGTTCAAGTAGCAGGCGGCGAACTTATATGCAAAGGGGTTAAAAAACTGGTGCAGCGTTTCGAAAAGTGCTTAGAACTCTGAATAGCAATTATGTGTAAATGTGAAGCAGATATCTAGTAAACTAAAACTGTAAATAAAATCCTTTTCTCACAAGCTCATTTTATTAACGACCAAACGGTTCTTACTTTATGAATATTATTTTACTGCACATTTGAAAATTTGAACAAATGCTAATATAGTTTAAAGCAAGTAACTATTCTAACAACACCTAATCTCGTTTTTTTAAAAGAAACTTGTTTTGCAAATATAAGCGGTATTTCGCCATTTACGAACGAGGAGCAGCGCACGTTGCTCCCAGATTGTCACCCATCCAAGTGCTGAATGTGCCCGTCGTTGCTTAACTTGGGTCATTACACCGATATGTTCTTTGCGGCGCGTTGCCATACAGCTAACCAAATTAAAATGAGCAACGAAGAAAGAGGTTTTACCTTGCCTTTCATAAGCTTTCTGAGTAACGAGTCAAACCTGTGGCAAATACTGAAAAATAAAACTTCAGAAAATGCAATTCACCAAATACAGACATACAGACAAAAAAAATGCGTTCACAAATTATATTTTATATATATTTTGACACTTTTACGACGTTTAAACAAAATTATTTTTTTGAAATTTTTGTCACCGATGCCATACTTTCAAACGTATTGCCGATGTGGAAGTAAAATACTGTCATCTATACATGATAGCTGCCTGACAGTATTCCACTTTCTTATTTTAATTAGAACACATTAGATTCCTTGATTGATTTTAATGTGAATTTATGTACCATTCTTATGTCATATCTTCAAGTGTTTTTAAGATAATGCAAAATGATGAAAAAAATTGCAATATGCAGTTGTTCAAAAACATTACTAAAATGCAGTGACCATAGTGCTTACAGATAAAATATTTATACCAACACTTTATGATAGGGGGCTTCACTGGCACATGGTGATGTATTCTGAAAACTACATACAGGATGTTCACAATGTTCAGGGATCATTTGAAGGATTCAATGATATATAACTTGATTTTTCAAATAGAACATCTTATTTATTTTTACATTTTCAGAATATACATTCTATTCTAAATCAATTGCAGATAGCATATCCTATACATATCTTGGCTATTTGTTGAGATACATGCAAATTCTTAAGTAAACTACATACATTTGATCATAAATTATGACAAGTTTAGTGATCGATAAGTGTTACGAAGCAAAAGTGAAACATATAATTAATTGTGAGTCGTTTTATTTGTGATAGTATTTCTAATTTACTTTCATCCACCATTTCCACGAAAAATTACGGAATATATAGATCATGAACTTATTAGCGGCGCTGTCCATTACAAAAGTATGAAAATTTAAAATTAAAAATTATCTAAGTTATTTGGTTGCTGGTTGCCCGTTTCTTCAAGAATCTTTTGCAGACCCAGATCAGTTTAGAGTCGGTTTTGTAAAAATTCAGAGTTTTTAGTACTGCCTGAATGTCTAAGAGGATGTAGATCTCTCTATTTCTGAGTATTCTTTGTATGGACTACTGTACACAGAAATTTGTAGCCAGAATTGCTGCTTGGAAGATGGTGGAACTTTTTCCTAGGGACTTAGCGAGTCTAGATTTAAGTCCTCTTACTCCCAGTCCTGCTTCCCCCATTTGTTCAGATCCGTCCGTATAGCATTGGCATGTCAGGTTTCTCAGCATTTTACTGTGTCTGTCTCATAAACCGACCAGACTTGACCTGACCTGACCACGTTAAATAAGACTATAATGTCCAGTTTGATCTGCTAGTTTGGCGACTGACTTCAATAGAATAATTTCCAGGACCTTGAAGTAGCCAATCAAATTTCCTGGTTTAAACAAGTCTCCTTAAAATAGTTTTGAAGCACTTAGTACTGCTTTTCTCTTCACGCATATATGTAGTTGCCTCTATTGCAGCTGTAGAGCATAAGGCCATAGCTCCCGTTATTCAAAGACAGATCAGACTTTGCATTTTTTCCAATTTGCTTTCTGCTGTGACTTGTTCTGTTTTGGGCCAACTCTATATTATAGTTCATTGATTGTTGTTGCCCTTACTTGGTGAAACTTGTCCATACTGCATACAGACTTGGAGAATACTTCTCTGGCTTCACTGAGAAGTATTCTCCAAGTCTGTATGCAGTCTATACTATAGTTTGCCACGTATTTAGCGTGTACAGAAGCTGTTACCTAGGAAACGTTCATAGACTGACAGTAGTAAGTTGAGAGACACGACGATGTAAATAGTATTTATAATTCATTGTGAATAAATTGTTATTTTATTAACTTTATGTTATTTGAATTTTACCAGCACCTTTATCGTCAACATTTTTAGTCCTTCAAAATGTTTGGTGAATAGGGCTGTATAAAATAACAATATATGCCAAGCAAGGGTATTTCATTACTTAACCGATTGTGATATTGTTGCATAAAATTACCTAATTCAGCTGATTCCTGACTTGTCTTGACATAAGTTGAACCGCTATCTTAGTACATGTGTAAAGGTACACCTTTTCTGGTCATAAATCGCTTAAATGTAGCCATAGATGAATATGTTGTCAAATTTGTTATTGGTTCAAAATGAATGGCCTTAGTGTACAAGCAAATGAAAATACAAATGTAACATTTAAGTGTCTTAGGATTTTTTCCTGCTTGTTCACGAAGTTAGAACGGTCTGGCCAAATCTGTTTCAGTATTGAAAAATTGTAGGTTAAGATTAACCATTGTAGCTGATAGTTGTCCTATGAGTGGGGTAACAGAACTAGGTCGTTCAGTAAGACATTCTAAACACTGACGTACAGTTTGTTTCGCTAAATTTTTAGCAACCTAAAATTTTTACCTAACTGTAAATTCAGGGTGCAAATAAATTCCTTGTCAAAAAATAGGGAAATCTTTCATATGAAAAAATTCAATTTGAGCATCCCTTGTTCAGAGGGAAGAGGGCGTCAAAAGAGTACCAATTTTTTTTTTCCACAAACGACGAAAGTTACGAAAATGAATACGAGCGGACTTTTTCTGCAACATAGAGAGAACTCATTGGCTATTTCCGTGATGTTCCCCTTTCGTTGCAACGGGTAGAAAAAGACACCCCTAAAATTTGATCCTCATAAAACTTTTTTTCTGATCCACATTGTACAATAAAAAAATTCTTTTTGGATAACTTGATTCATTTACAACAAAAAAGCCCTCTTGTAATTTTTCGTAAAGTCGACTGTTTCTAAGAAAACAATTATTTATTATCAAGCACATGGCATGTTTCGCATAAAATGGCATGTTATTCAAATTTGATTGTATCTATTAGGCGTCTGTCATGTTGACATTTTATTATGACAACTAAATTGTTTTTGTTTTCTACATAATATGTTTATTGTTTGAGTGACAGTGTGTGAAGGCTTTGTTGAGCTAATTCGTTAAGATGGTTTATAAAAGCGCAGAAATAACCGACATGCTTTTTGTGTATGGTCTTTGTAATGGTAATTCCTTAGAGGCTTCCAGAAAATATGCATAAATGTATCCTCAACGCGTAGAATGCGGGAATCTGGCACATTTGTAGTCAAGAAACATGATTGTGGTCGCCAACGTGATGTTAGAACACCAGCATTAGAAGAAGCAGTCTTGATCTAGTCGATGAGCAACCTGAGATCAGTACCAGGAGAATTGCTTTGCAGTTGAATATCAATCATATGACTGTGTTTGCCATTTCGAGGGAGCCGCTTTTATATCCTTACCACGTACAACGCGTGCAGGCACTATTACCACGAGATTTTCCGAATCGTCTGGAATTCTGCGTTTGGGTGTTGGACACGATTGAACAAATTCCTGAATTTCTTAAGCATATTCTATTCACGGACAAAGCGAATTTTTCAAGAGAAGCCATAATTACCTATCATAATAACCACATATGGTCAGAAGAAAACCCTCACGCTATAACTGAAGCCCATCACCAACAACATTTCACTTTAAATGTTTGGGTTGGGTGTATTGGTAATTAGTTAATTGGTCCATATTTTCTACCACCAAAATTGAATGGAGATACATACCGCCAATTTTTAACAGAAGAGCTTCCATTATTGCTTGAAAATATTCCCTTAGGTGACAGAATGACAATGTGGTTCATGCATGACGAGGCTTCCGCTCATTTCAGTACTGGATCAGGTCAACATTTGAATGAAACATATCCAAATCGCTGGATAGGGCGAGGTGGATTTCGGTCTTGGCCAGCACGATCTCCGGACTTAAATCCTTTAGATTTTTGTATTTGGGGCCACTTAAAAGTCTACTATATAAGACTCCTGTTGAAGACGTGGAAGACTTGAGGAACCGCATCATTGCTTCATGCAGGAGTATTCAAGAAACTCCTGGGATTTTTGACCGCATACGTGAATCAATGCGTCAACGATTACAGTCATGTTTAATGGCTGAGGGTGGTCATTTTCAACATTTAGTATGACATCATTTGATAGTTTATGTTTGATTTATTACATTAGTTTTAATTTTATTCTATTTAATGGCGTTAAATTTGGTTTCCGATAAAAGTTTCAACATGAAATAGTAGGTAAATTTAAGTTTCAATAATATGCCACTTGAATCTTACTATGTACTTGATAATAAATTATTTTTCCTCATAAGTCGTTTATTTTTACAAGAACATTACAAGTGAATATTTGTTTAGAATTAATTAGGCTATCAACAAAGAATTTACAAATAGCATAATTGAACAAGGAGAAACCTTCGGAGGGAGGTTTTTCTACCCCTGGCAACCATAGGGAACACCAGTAAAATTGAGTATTGAGTGCCTTATTAAGAGCAAAGAATTTTTCCTCAAATTCATTCTTGAAACTCTCGATATTTTCGCGAAAAAAAAACATTATGTGGGGGGGTTGTATCTGAACAAGGGTTGCTCTGACGAAAATTTTTTATCTAAAAACTCACCTTATTTTTTGACAAGGAATCATCTCTTGTAGGCTTTCGTACTCATTTATTCATATTTAAATTTGAATAACATGCCATTTTATGCGAATCATACCATGTGCTTGATAATACATAAAAAAATAAATTTCTCAGAAACAGTTGACTTTACGGAAAAACTACACGAGGGCTTCTTTATTGAAAATGAATCATGTTTTTATTGCACAATGTGGATCAGGAAAAAAGTTTCATGAGGAACAAATTTTATGGGTGTCTTTTTCTATCCCTTGCAACCATAGGGGAACATCACGGAAATAGTCAATGAGTCCTCTCTCTCTGTTGCAGAGAAAGTCCGCTCGTATTCATTTTCGTAACTTTCGTTGTTTCTGGAAAAAATGGAAAACGGCTCTTTTGACGCCCTCTTCAAGGGGCTGTATCTGAACAAGGGATGCTCAAATTGAATTTTTTTATATAAAAAATCCCCACTATTTTCCGACAGGGAATCACCCCTTGAATTTTTTCGCACTTATTTATTTACACCCTCTATAAGCATTTGATGCCCAGCCTGTAAAAGACTCAAATGCTCATCTCGAAATATCAACCCACTCGATTAGTTCTTTCCATGTAGGATGATGTTCCGCATTGTATGGCAAACTGGATTTCTGAATTCTGTCCCCAACTCGAATAATGTCATGTCTATCTAGACAAGAACATAATGATTGCAGTCGTCCTTTGTCCCTTCACTGTGTTTCTTTAATAGATTAATATATTGACTAGATGTTGGCTTCTGTGACACCTGGTTAGTTTTTGAAAAGCTAATTCATACTCGATGTCGTAACTAGACCAGCGACGTTGGTTGTATTAGGTTTAGAGTTGTACAGAAATCTAAGACAAAGAGCTATAATGCGTTTTAGTTTCTTGAGTGACGAATATATTAGCTTTAAAAGAAAATACTGTTCTTGACCTATAAATGCCTTTCTCTTTAATTTGACATCTGGAATTGCTATATACGCAATTTCAACATGCACTTTCGACTAAACGACCTTGCCTTGCTGAAGCCAGTGTGGACCGTGCTACCAAAGGGGTTGCGGTTGTAACTGCCTGACTGAAGCAACTCCTCTTGATATTGGCGTTTACATACCTCCAACAACTTATTATCGTCTTACGTTGAATCTCACCAACACGATTCGACACAAACGTCTGTAAAGTGATGAGTCAGAATTCAGCCAGGCCAGTACTACCTGTGAGTCAGTCCAGTAGTAAAAGTTTTCCTTGAACGCAAATGAGTGACTAACTTTTTTCATTAGTCGTGAAAGTATAAGTGCTACAGATAGTTCCAACCTAGGAACTGTCAAGGTTTTTCAACTCTGGTTTTGGCACAAACGAGATTAATATAAATTTCTGAATTTGCAGAAATGGCATAGACACCTATGCTATATGCCTCTGATGAATTATCGTAAAATCCATGAACCTCCATCATGACCACTTGACATAGTTACTTTGTGGAATTTTCAAATTGTACCAGTAATTGATTCTCAGTTGTAGCCAAGGCTGTCAGATAATTGACTGTTCCACGAACATTTACATTTCCAAAACGGTTGTATAAGTATCCTGAATTTAATTATTACAGGTGCTAGTAATCCCAAAAGATTAAAAGTTTGTGAGATTTCTTAAAGTATGGATCGCTTCGTTATTTAGTTCTGCAAAGTACGAATAATTTTGTATCCTAACATACCTGTGCTACATAACCATTGCATTTTAAGTACCTTGCAGCTGCAGTCTCCAAGTTTCTACAAATTCGTTGTTTGTTTGTTGCTATCAATATGTTCCAAAACCCCGGTGTTGCTGGATGATCATTTTTGTAGTTCTAGTTCTGCAGTTGCTAAAATATCTGAAACCTGCTGGAATAAATTTGATGCGTCTTCTATTCTGTCGCTACCTGATATTAAATCAGCTACGCAGAAATCACTTTCTATTATGTCGCTTGCAATAATATGTGTTACCATATAATATTTGTATAGTTGCTTGACACACCTTATTGCTAAATACGGTGCACTTTTTGCACCATATGTCACTGCAGTCCACTCATATTCTTGTAACTCTTCATTCGAACTGGGTCGCCAAAATATTCTTTGAAATTTTCTATCTTCTTCTTTAACTATAATTTTCCTATACATTTTTGTAAGGTCAGCAGTAAAGACGTACTAATGTTGCCTGCACCTAATGACTATTGATGTAAGATCTTCCTGCAATTACGGTCCCGCGTACTATAAATCGTTTCGTGATATCGCGTTGTTGCTTGGCATTGAACCGTCAAAAACCACCAATAAGTTTGTTGTAAGGCTATCTTCCTTCAACACCCCATGGTGAGGTCAGTAGTAGTGTGGTGTTTCTTGAGAAGTCACTTTTTTCCATGTGCTCAAGTTTTTTATATTCCAATTTCTCTACTAAGTTAAAGAAAAAATTTAAGTTCCATATTTAATGACTCGCCCAAGTTATTAGAACTGTCCTTGAATAGAATCGATAAAACAGATCCTTCTAAATTGTGTCTCATAGTTGCTTTCTTAAATACTTCTTCGATTTTTCATCGTCAAGTGAAACATGTGGCGTTAAAAATTCCTCAAGTTACTAAAATTGCTGCATGTGATTCTCTTTATGCATATATTTTCTGAAATAACAAATGAATTAGCTTTTACGCAGGATGGCAGAGTTCCAACAATAATCCATCCGAACGCTGAATTTTGAAAATATGGTACCCTAAACTATTTCACAAGTTATTTTTTTAACTTAAGAAATTACAAATGATTAGTGAGAAATTATAGCAATTTAGTTTTTTTAGGCATATTGTATTCTTAATAATAGGACACGCCACGAGAAAATAAAAATTTACAATGGTGTTATGACAATTAGCATAAGTAAGTTGTGTAAGACAGACAAGCGACTAGCTTACAATTAAGACCGGTAACTTCACCATTTGCATCGTTAACTTCTTGGTAAACCGCAAAGACACAGGAGACAGACTCTCTTCTATTTATAATTCATGATCTCGACCGTCTTTGGAAACTATCTGCATCTTGTTGAAAGTCTCTTAAATTCCTTGCACAAACTTCTGTGCATTTCTGATTTAACTTCTACATAATTTTGTTTGCATCTAAAGTTAGAAAGAGGGCAATAGTATGAAGAGCACTCACTATCTTTAGAATAAGTTTCATAAAGCCAAATAGTTTTTAGGTGTATTTTTACCCTTTACCCATCATGTATATAAGTAGAATTAAAAATCACTTCTTTTGTCTCCTAAAAGTTTTCATTTAGTCTGCTAAAAGGCCTAGAATTTAAGTATATTCAAACTACTAAGTGAAGATTGGAACCTGTGACGAGTACTGATAGGCTCAATTAGAGAACCCAAATCACCACAGCATTCTTTTTTCCGTTCTCTGATAGCGCTAACTTTGTTAGTGAAACGATCGTCATGTCTTTTAAACGATATGCTGTGGTGATTTGGGTTCTCCAAGTGTAATTATATTCAAATTAATTGAAACATAAATTAAGTTCCTGCAGTTATTATCAATAATAAGAAAATCTTATTATTCTGCATTATAGTAGTCCAATTTGAGAAACATACATATCAATTTTCGAAAAATGTTTGCGCTCATGACAAGTTAAAGATTGGAACTTGTGACTGTAACAGACATTTTTTTAAAGATCAATGAAAGGTAACAGGAATTTAGATTTGCTGAGCATTTCAATTGTAACGTTAATTAATATAGAGGTTCACCATATACAGGGTGATTCACCGGGGGCTGCTTCGATTGATTATGGGAAAACAATAATCAGGAAAAATTTCACAATTTGGTACTGTGCTAATGCAATTAGAGGACACTTCGCTAAAACATTTTTAGACTAGTGGTATTTCCGGCTATACCGAAGGTAGATGTCGACTTCCTTATTTCAAGTCAGACATCCAGCATATTCTGACATTTTGAGATTCTGTGTCATATTCTGAATACTTTTTGTGAATAATGTCAGATACCTAAGTCTTCTTCTTCTTGAGATACTCGAACTTTTATGTCAAAATTTACGTTTTCAGACCGAAACATTTTGATATTTTTATCTCATAGACACGACGGAATTATTTGGTTTGGATCGCCTTCCTTGTAGATGAGGACGATGATATATATATATATATATATATATATATATATATATATATATATATATATATATATATATATATATATATATATATATATATATATATATATATATATATATATGTATATATATATATCACACCGATAACTCAAAAAATAATAGGCCGATTTTTTAATCAAATTTGGTGAGTACATTCCTTTTGCTAGTGGCTTGGATAAGTTTGTTAACCAGGAAAATTTGTTCAGTTGAAATAGATTAAACAATGATTTGTTTTAATTTGACAGACGGATTCCCGCGGTCAGTATCAGTTCTCTGCTGACCTTAAATGTATGGAATTTCGACCACGAAATTATAATGCATGTTTGTAATAAAATAAATTCGGGACTCAGAAAGTGCGTTATGGTAGCGAATTTCTATTGAATTCCTCAAATTTGAATAGCTCAATTTGCTATTAACCTATAAGGTTTGTTGGCCAGAAAACTAGTTTTTTCGAGAACATTTTAAGTTTATTTTCGAAAAATTTTTGTACATTTTCAAACAGTAAAGTTATTTTTATAAAATGTGGTACATTTTTTCTACTATATATGTTATACTGGTAACCAAATTTGATGTCTGCTTTCTTAAAAAAACACATATTTACTATTTAAAACATTTTTATGAGAATTTACTATCATAACACACTTGCGGCGTCCAGACTTTTATTATTTAGGCTTATTTTGCATTAAAAACCAGAAAAATGTTGTAAGATGTTTGCTGAAAAAAAAAACGTTACTTTCCAATAAATTTGCAATTTTCTATTAGTGAATTTTCTTATAATGGAACTAGGTAACGGCACGCTAGTTCATGTCTCACCACTCACTGCAATTAGTACGCAGTACTGACGAGCTCTAATGAAAGCAAAACCGGTCTGCGGTTCTAATTGTTGTGAGAATGCATCTAGCCTTACATACTTGGTCCTTATATTAGGGTAGAAATGGGCCAGGACTGAAAATTTACTAAATTGTTAGTTGCTTGTATACAGTCTCTATTTTTTAACACTGTGTTATTTGGAGCTGGCGTGATAACATACTACTTGGTTCCGCAACTAGGTGGCGGCACGTTAGTGCGTGTCTCACCACTCACTTAGTGTTGGAAGGTTGGCTACCATAGCCGTATTACTTTATAGGTGTAGGAACGCTGCAATTATTATGCTGTACTGACGAGCTCTAATTAGAGCAAAACCGGTCTACGGTTCTAATTGTTATGGAAATGCATCTAACCTTACATACTTTGTCCCTATATTAGGGAAGAAATGGGCCAGGGCTGACAATTTACTAAATTGTTAGTTTGTTGTATACAGTCCCGATTTTTTAACACTGTGTTATTTGGAGCTGGCGTGACAACATACTGCTTGGTTCCGCAACTAGGTGGCGGCACGTTAGTTCGTATCTCACCACTCACTTAGTGTTGTTAATCATTTTTGGGCAATGTAATAAAACTATTTTAAGAGCACGTGAAATATTAGCGATCCGATGTCCACAAAAACCGAAACCAACACAAACGAATTATAAAAAACTTCAGAAATGTTGGATCAGTCAGAGCAAAGCTGCAGAGAATTAAACCAGTCGTAAACAATAAAGATACTGATATTGCAATTTTGGGATATTTTACCGCATATCTGACAAGATTTATAAGGCAAGTATGCATTGGGACATTAAAATCAGGAGTATCGCGATCATCAATTTTGAGAATTTTTCAAAAACACAAGTTCACCCATACGCGTTTTCTATAGTACAGCATTTAATAAGTGTTTTTCCGAGAAGGGTAGAAATCTGTGAATTCGTGGTAGCTCGTTCACAAGAAAACGATTTTTTCTTGGATAATATCATTTGGAGTCACAAACTTAAATTTACAAGGAATAGAATTTTCAATACACGCAATTCAGATTACTGAAGCGACTCAAATTTGCATTCATTTAGAGATCATAATTTTCAAAATATCTGGCAATTTAACGCTTACTATGTCATAAGGAACGGCCTCATCGTGGCTCTACAGTTCTGCCTCCTGGCAGAACTGTAGAGCAGTGAATTCACCATTTTTCAAATGTTTTAAATAACAAAATAATTTTATTAGCTTATAGGTGAGCGCTATTTGAACATCTTGCGTAATATTGAAGTTGACTATTTGGATAACTTGCCGCGGGGTGATTACAGAAACCTATTCTATCAACATGAAGGAGCACCTCCTTGTTTAAAATGTTGTACAATAAATATCAAGTTTACAACACCACACTCACCACCTTGGAAGACTCTCGGCTACGAGTCTAAACAGAATTTGAAAACCTTAATCATCTGTTAATAAAAAAGGCCTCCCACGAAAAATTACTCTATAGATGCGAAATATGTCTGCAAATTCAAGAACATCAATCTGAACATTTACCAATACAATCTATTTAACTCTTTACCAAGTCAACCCACTTTAAATAGAAATACCACTGATAAGGAGAACGGAAGAATGTGCGAATGGCAAATAGGCGTAGCCATCCAAATTCGAGTCAAAAAAACGGTTCCTTTATACTTTTGTCGGATATCTTGTAAAATATCCAAAATTACAATTTCAGCAATTTCATAGTTTAAAACTGGTTTACTTCTCTGCACTTTAGTTCTGACATCCAAAATTTCTGAAGTTTCCAAAAATTCGTTTAACTGTATTTGTTGTTGGTTTTGGTTTTTGTGGATATCGGTTTGCATTTGCTTTCCATGCTCTTGAAATAACTTCATTACGATGTCCAAAAATGATAAATAGATTTAAATAATCGTCATTTGTATAGCAATTTAAATGACCTGGCGTGATTGCGGCAATTAAAAAGCAAGTGACACTAGTTTAGCATCTGCCTGATTGTTATATTGTAAATATTATCATAGCCAACTAAAGTGAGATCAAACGCCCACTATTGCAATATAAAAATAGAAAATTGCTAGGATTTTTAAAAGTAACGTTTCTTGTATAAACAACCCCACATAAACTTTTCTTGGTTTTTAATGCGAAATAATCCTAAATAATCAAAATACGGGCTGTCCATTTAAAAATCCAATTTGAAATAGAGAAATTGACATCTACTTCCAGTATAACCGGAGATGTCACGAGTCCGAAAATATTTTTGCCAAGTGTCCCCTAATTCCATTAGTACAGTACCAAATTTTGAGATTTTTTCTGATGATAGTTTTCCCATAATCAATCGACGCGGTTCTTGGTGATTCATCCTGTATAGTGTAGCTCTGAAGCGTCCCTTTCTTTAATTTTTTTAAAAACAAAGAGATAAAAATAGACTAGTTTGTGTTATTGGTGGATTAATCTTAATTTTAATCACGTTAAAATACAGATGTCCAACAAAATTTTTCTCTTCATTGTAATATCTCATTCCATAGGTTTATGTTCTCGGGACACTTTGTATGTGTTTTTAGAAATGCTTCAGAGTTTTCAATGTTCAATAGCGAATATACCGCCTATGTACATAGCATCACAAGGAACTTGATTACATTTTCGAACAACGTAACTGTGGAAGTTCTGAAAAAAGTGAGGTGGGGCAAAAACTAACTTCCAGGTTTTTAAAAAAATTTTTCACATAATAAAAAAACCAACTCATCTGTCGAACTTATTGATTTAACTTACATGTTTTTTAGTGAAACAACCTGTGGATCTTTAGACATTTCAATGCAGCATTTCATTTTGACTTCAACGATACTTAAAAATAAGCATTGTTTAGCTATTGGTGGATTTACGCAGGACCTAAAACCACATTAAATTGCAGAAGTCGTGGAAGAGAACATACGACAATGCCCTTTTGACAACTGTCGGATTTGCAATTAGCTGTTGTCGAAACAGAAACATTACGCTTGTATTATTGAAATTATTATAACTTGATAACTCAATGTTGCTCTGAAGAAAGAGTATTTACTTTAAAACTTGTTTATTGAAAATTATGTTTGTGAAGTTCATTATTCGCGAACGAAGTGATATGGTGCGAATATATATATATATATATATATATATATATATATATATATATATATATATATATATATATATATATATATATATATATATATATATATATATATATATATATATATATCAAACAATCAGAGTATTACTGCGGCTCGTATAGATTAGATCAGAAGGTTCTCCGGGCATAGATCCCCTTTAAAGCTTACCTTTAAAAGGTTGGCTACAACATTGTCAAATACTGGGCGTATCTCCAATGTATGTGTAGGCTAATTACCGACGCCAGGGAGCAGTTTCACCACACTATCCTGGAAATTTTGCCGAACCCCTGCCTTTTTGTAAGGAGGGTGGGGACTTTAACATGCCCAACATCGCGTGGGCACGGGAGCGACGGCTTTACGCACCCTACGAAGGGCGGAACGTGGAGAAATTCAACTAGCTCCAATAGAATTCTACAGCCTTGTTTGATGTTAACTGTACAGTATGTACTGAAAAAGTGAAAGGAGTACCCTGGGATCTAACCCAGTACCCTTCGATTCAGAGGCACACGTTCTTACCACGGAACCACCGAGGCTCTATCTCCAATGTTAAAACATGTTATAATCATTTATGTGTTCTTACTGACAGAAGTCAAATAAATGTGTAAGTTTATTTTGAAGCGTAGCCGAAAAATTCAATCGTTGATGCTGCAAGCGATGTAGACGTTCATAGTTCTTTAATACATAGAGTTTTAAAAATATATCTCCAAGGCATTCAAGTTTTTAAATGCCCAAAAACTTCGCGGTACAGAATTTCGTATAAGACTGCAGTTCTGCGACGAATTTCTACAACTCTATAACGAAAATATTGCCATCCTAAAAAATATTGTCCACTGATGCGGAGAAGTAGTCGTCAAAGTAGATTTTATTGGACAGTCAATAATTCGCTTAAAGTATGTGGTTAAACATCATGGTTATCATTTCGCTAACGTATTATTAATTAATCATTTAATTAATTAATTAATTAATTAATTAATACTCATAAATTAGATCAAATATTTATTGAGGAAAGGTTTACTGGTGACAAGTATTTAAATTTGCTGCAATCTTCTATCGAAGAAGCTATAGCCCAATAAACACACGTGCGTTTAGTAAACGTCTATTTTACGTAGAGACGGTTGAAAAAACGTTATCAGTTATAAAAATTAACGTTGATTTCTAGGCTAAAAAGCAACGTTACCATTTCTTCGTTGTAAAGACGTTAATTATGAAGAGTTTTTAAACATAATATTTAAACGTTATTTCAACACATTTCGCTTATCAAAAACTACGTTTAGTTGAGAATAATACGTTGAATATATGTATTTTATTAAACATTTTATAAGCGAAAGATATTTTGTGTGGTATAAACGTTATATGTAAAACAGGTATTTACCTAATTTTTGTGGAAAAAAAAAGCGTAAAAATTTTCTCGTTGTAAAGACCTTATTGATAGGGAGTATAATATTTAAACGTTGTTTCAACACAGTTCGCCTACCAAAACCCTACATGAAGTTAGGATTCATACATAAAATACACGTATTTTATCAGACATTTTATAAGTGAGAGATATTTATGTGATATAAACGTTATATTTAAAATAACTCTTTTTCTAATTTTTGTAAAAAAAGGCAACGAAACAATTTGTCATTGTAAAAGACGTTATTAATTAAGTGTTCTTAAACATCATATTTAAAGGTTGTTTCATCACAGTTCGCCTATCAAACACATGTATGAAGTAGGGATTCATACATAAAATATACGTATATTACCGGACATTTTTTAAAGATATTTTATGTGATATAAACGATATATCCAAAATCACTATTTTTCTAATTTTTGTTAAAAAAGAAAAGTACTTAACAATTTATAGTTGTTAAATACGTTATTAATTAGTGTTTTTAAACATAATATTTAGACGTAGTTTCAATAAGGTTCGCCTACCAAAAACATACATAAAGTAGGGATTTATACATAAAATATACGTATTTTACTAGATATGTTTTAAGCGTGAGATATTTTATGTGATATAAACGTTATATTTAAAACAAATGTTTTTCTAATTATTTTTTTTCACATAATCAATCTGAGAGGTATTCGACAATGCGTGTATGTTTTAAAAGGAGCTAATTTGTTATTTTCATTCCACTGTGTAATACATAAAACAGATTTAATATTCTAGTTAACTACTTATGTCCTTGTAAATTAGTAAGTGTTTATGCGCATGCTGAACGAAAACGAACAACGAATAGAAACAGAACAGGTGACATGGTGTGCAGTGTGTAACGTGGTGTTTAGAATTAGATGTTATTAAATATTATATTCAGTATGTGACACTTGTATGTTATGGTGAATGGTGGTCTGTTCTATAATTTATAATTGTTCTATACACTTTTAGAAAGAATTATTATCATCCTGTAGCGATTTCCCTTAAAAGTTTTGGAAATAGGTACAGTTAGTGCAGCTCAAAGTGTCAAGTTTTATGTCTTGAAGTTAGATCAAGGTCAGTTGTATCACAATATGTAATAATTGTCTTCAAAAGTTGTCGAAGTTAATCACATTTCTTGTATTTTGAGTGCTATAGAACGTTATAGAATAAATAATTGAGACATATGAGTTTAAAATCGACCATGTTGGTTGCTTTCTCATATTTTCAAGTTTAATTTTATTGAAGCATTAGACGTATATCTAACGTTTATGAATACACCTTCTTTTCCTGTATTTTGATTGTTCATGAATCAAACTTTCGAATGAGAGTAATAATGGCTAGCTATGAGTTTAGCATTTAAAAGTTTTTGATGTACTTGTTTATTTTCCACGCTTTAATTTAATTTGCACGATACATGTACACCTATATATATATATATATATATATATATATATATATATATATATATATATATATATATATATATATATATAAATTCGAACCCACGAGACTAATGGCAGTAGTATATGGTAATCACAATTTCATGACCTACTTATTTCTATTTATTAGTTTATAATTTTAGATGCTGCAAAGCTAAATTTTCCCAGCGTCAAAGAAGCGACAGAGTAATCTTTTGTGCTGTTAAGGATTGGTTGAAATAAGCTACTTTGAGAATGTCAATAGCAAAAAACTAATGGAGCAATACTTTTTTTTTGGTTGAGAAGTTGACAAACAATTTAGGAAATATATTTTTTATTTCATGATAAAGACGCTATGATTGAAGAAGCTAGTTATATTTTTAGAATGTGGTATTAATTATTTTAGTTTTTTGATAAAGAAATGTAAGTTTTTTGAAATATATTTTTGTTTTTTAAATAAAGTGATTTTTATTTGACATTTGACTTGTGATCTAATCCATTTTTATAAAGCCGATTTAAAATTAATTTAAAATTAAACGTACTCATCTTCTGCTGTCAGCTGAGTTGAAGAACTATCATTTGTTATGTATGTATTAGTTGTAATTCAAACATTTATTACACGTCCTTAATACAAGCAGTTACAGATCCCCGTCGATAAACATTAATTATAAACGTATATTCTGCATGACAGATGATGGTTAAATCAACGTTGCAAAACCCTTGTTAATAAACGTGTATAAAAAAATGTATATTTTACGTTATTAACGGCAAATAGTTTAACGTTACAAATTCCCGTTGATAAACAGTAATTATAAACGTATATTCTCTATTACAGATGATGGTTAAATGAACGTTGTAAAATCCTTCTTAATAAACATGTAAGAAAAACGTATATTTAAACGTTGAAACATACATGTAAAAAACGATTTTATCTCGGTTTAATCATATGTTTATTCGGGCGACATTTTTACCAAAAGTAGACGTAAGGTAGCAGTTTCCTTTTAAACGTTTAATTAACGAACATGTGTTTACTGGGAGACGAACTAAGTGTAAATGCAGTTGTGAAATTCATTTAACAACAAGATGGAGCTCCACCACACAATATCCATCCTGTCAAAAACTATTTGAATACAATGCACATTGCAAATGGATAGATTGGCAATAATTCAACCATACGCTGGCCTCCCATTAATCCTGACATAACGATTATGGATTTTCTTCATTTGGGAACATATTAAAAATGTGGTATATTATACACCTTGTTACACCGGCCAAGAACTGAAATATAAGATTGGTTCTGCCATTTAACATCTACGAGAAACTCTCAAAGCGCGTACGAATGCTAGAAGCCACATACAATAAATGTATACAACAAAACGGTAAACATGTGGAACAGTTCGTGTGATTATGGTATAAGTACTAGTGACAAAAAAGGTTTAGGGTTAAACTATTTCTACCTGTTTTATCTTTGAAACCAAACAGTCATCTAAAAACACGTTTGATTATATTTGTTAACAATCTCCACAACGACTCATTTTATGTATCAAGGGTGGTACATCGTTAAACTCAAACTGAATTGCAGCACTCAAATATCTGAAAAGATACAAGGTGTTCTGTTTAAAAATAGGCGAGTTATAACGATAACTTCGACAGATGTTATCTAAAACGAACCTTGAAAGCCAGCTTTTGTCCGATCCCCTTCTTTCGAAATTGACAGGGTTATTTCGATTGAACCTGTGCTCAAGTTCCAGTTTTTAAATAGTGTATTTTTAAACTGACTCCAATTTTATGCTGGCTATTCAGATATTATATAAGACATACGTATTTCCATTAACCTAGAAACAAGTGCAGCCTGTTTATATAAAATACAACTGGTCTGAGATTGACACCTTCCATTATATTTAGTTTTATATTAGTTTATGAAAAATTGATCAATATAGATCCTAAGTGATTGCCAATACGTTAAAATCAAACTCACGAGTGACATTTCCACATATATCACCCAGCTTTGGAGTTGAATCATTGAAAATAAAGAGAAGGTCGTGTAACGTTTTTGGAATTTCTAGCTCTATTTATGAATACCTTTTGTTTTCTGACAGTGAGTGGTTATTGAGTTGACGGAGTTGCACCAGAGGGCCCGATTTGCATAAAAATGACTTTCTGCCAACCACCAATAATCCAACTCCAACATTCTTTACATTACGTTCTCATCGACTCGCTTAAATCTGCCTGTAACTTAATATGGATCAAGTTGTAGAAACTTCATTTTTACATAATGACCTATCCAAGACTCTGGTGAGCTTTGCAAATCTAGCTAAACTGTGCACCTTAAAACACAGAGCTTGTCTGGAGAGTGTTACCTACAAGGCCCAGACTTGAGAGGATTGGTAGATTACTACAACAATCCTCCCTTATATATTATATATATATATATATATATATATATATATATATATATATATATATATATATATATATATATATATATATATATATATATATAAGGTGTTTGGCGAGTCGCGTTATTAGTCTCGCCCCAAGCGGAATCCAGCGAAATTACCTTCAAGTACACATTCCGGTTGAAGCGGAAGTGCTACGCACTTTGTTATTTTAAATGGAACACTCTATATATTTATACACTTTTAGATTCCAAATAGAATTTTAGAGCAAATTTAATAGAAGCGCCATATGCCAAAAATGCGGGGTTTTCAACTTGATTCGATCTTTAGAAAAATTTCTAAATGACACTACTGTGTTTGATAAGATATATCTGCTCTATTAACCCATATCGGAGATTCTGCCTGGGTAAGCAGACTAAGGAAGCTTGATTCTAAGTAAGGCGCGTTTGATGTTTTCAGTAACTTATACAGAGCATTCTATACTAGGTGTCCAACTGAAGCAACTTATTTCATACATAACTTCATAATTTCAAATGGAACGGCCTCTGTTTATCTACTTAGTCTTATTGCACATTAAAATCTCTTTAAAATGTGTTAACCCGTGAACAACCCAAATCACCACAACACATATTTTTAAGACCTTACAACCGTTTCGCTGAGAACATCAGCATCATCAGAGGATAAAAATTCCTAATTCTAGAGTTTTTCATCCTCTGATGACGCTGATGTTGTCAGCGAAACAATCGTAAGGTCTTTAAAATATGTGTTGTGGTGATTTGGGTTGTTTGAGCGTACTTATTTCAGATATGGTAATAGATAGGTATAGGGAGGCGTTAACAAATTTTAAAGAGATTTTAAGCAATAAGACTAAGCAGAAAAATATAGGGTGTTATATTTGAAATTATGAAGTTGCATATGAAATGAGTTGCTCTAGTTGGACACTTAGTATAGAATGCTCTGTATAAGTTACTCAAAACATCAAGTATCTCTACTTAGAGTAAATCTTTCTTAGTTTTCTCACCAAGGCAGAATGTCCGTTCTTGGTTAAGGGCGAAAATATGTCTTTTCAAACAAAGTAGTAGCATTTTGAAAATTTTCGAAAAAGTCGTGTTAAGTCGAATGCAACGCTTTCTGACATACAGTGTCTTTTTGATTTGATCTAGAATTCGACGCGGAATCCAAAAAAGTAAAAACATATAGGGTCTCCCCTTTAAAGTAACGAAGTACATGGTACATCAATTGCAGATGATATTTGCTGGTATCTGCATATTAAAAATATTCAAAAGGCTGCAGCAAAGAAACATTGAGCATTTGGTTTAGACTAAAAGTTTAATTCCACCACAGTAGCTACCTTCACTGTACAGTGTACAAAAGAGTCCACAGTTAAAATTATGTTTTGATGTTTAGAGTGCCGCGTGAAACACTGCTTTCTTACTGTAAAGTTTTATTTGAAAGCTAGCTTTTCCCATGGCAGATTCACCTACCACTGTCAGCCTTACTTTGCTTGATTGCGGAACATTGGTTGAACTTCGTTACATCTTTATTAAAATGTTCATCGACAGTGCTTCTAAGAAATTTTTTGTTAGCTATGAAACAAACAAACCACCTCGTTTGGGTGCTTTTTGGGAGCAAAGCCCAATACGATACCGCCTTAGGTCAAATAATAGCGGATGTCACGTCCAGACGGACCCAGAGGAAGGCTAATATCTCTATAGAGTAAAATAATGCCTGGTGGTTTTAAACCTACACTGTAAGCTTCAAACCGGAAACCAACCTTGCTTGGAGATGTCTCAGGAGCGAAGTTCCATTTATTACCAGTTTATTCAAGCACTGGCGGGTATTGAATGCAAATGACCCTGGAGGAAGGCTAAGATCTTTAGGAAGCAAAATAACTGCAACCGGTGGAGACCCCCCTGGGATCTTCGAAACAAACACACAAAATCCTTGGAATGCTGCTCGGAAGCGCACCTGAAGTCAAACACTGGCGTATGGCGAGCCCAGATATATTTAGGCAGACGCAATCTGGCTTCAAGGCAGGCACAACCATAATATGCAATGCCTGCTTTAAAGCCAAGATGCTGGAACATAGGTGCGATATACTGATAACTCTTAACAGGGACGAAGCCGTTATATGTCTCATGTTATACCATGTTATACATCATACTGCAAGCTCTGGCAGGACTCAATGTCCGTCGTGGTGTTAGCCAGAGGAGTAGTGGTTTTTGTTCGCTAGTTTGTTGTCACCACGCTTTGTGATGTACTTTGTGTACGTGAAAACTGCTATGGAAGCCTAGAATCACCACTGAACCATAGATTACGCTTTGCGACATTCTCCATCGCATATATATATATATATATATATATATAACATTCCAAAAGAGATATATATATATATATATATATATATATATATATATATATATATATATATATATATATATATATATATATATATATATATATACGTCTATATAATCACAAAGATTGTAACAGAATCACAGAAGAGTTTCCAGGGGCTTCAATTCGCGCTTATCCAAAATTTAAAACAATTTTTTGGAAGCCCTTGCATTTGTTATGCGAAATTTTTTCATGAAAATTCGCTAAACACTGCAACGAAAAACCATACTTTACTGCTTGTTTAGTATTAGTCTGAGTCAACAATAACTCCAGATAATTCACTAGTGGTCTTTAGAGATGTCTCTTGGCTCAATTTAGAAAAAATATGGACACTTACAAAGTACACTAACTATACACGTCGCGAAAAAGGCGTCAAAAAGCGAGCTAGTTTTTGTAAAGATATGAGAGATATTACAAAAGAAATCCTTATTTTATATTTGTTTCCTACAAATATAAGCAAACATTAATTTATATTTATCATGTCACCTACAAACACCAAAAGTTTCGTAATTGCTACTGTGGAGTAGGTTAGGTTTTACACTTTTATATCCCAAGATAATTTAATGCTAAGAACTTACCCAGATAAAACCAAAAGGGGCTGGTGTCCCTGCAAAAGATATCGATTATTAGAAGTTAGAAACTTTGTAAAGTTCAGTTTATTATACTTATTTTTGCTTTGTCAAGAGAAAACAATAATAGGGTGTATATAGACGTAAGCAAATTAGATCTAGTATATCCTTTTTATAAAAATAATTATGTCGCGGCACAAGGATTATAGATTATTAGATTGGTGGTAACTCTTAACCAATCAGAAAGTGTAGCGAAAATACGTCACATATGTTTGCAATTTAAATCTAGTTGAATAATAGTGCATTGTGTATTGAAATAAGCCGGCATTTTTATGTTCGTCTTTTCAAAGTTATGTTTTTTTAACTTATAACACGATAAAATATTTAAAAATAAGATTTTTTCACATAGTGACAGAAATTATTAAAGCTTTAGGTTATTAATCGATTTTAAGCTAACGGATTCAATTAATTGTGTGTGTGCGTTTTGTTTTTTTAACGTCGGCCCATTTCCGGAACTATGGCCAATCACCGACGGCAAGGAGCAGTTTCACTTCACTATCCTGGAAATTTTACTGAACCCCCGCCTTTCTTTAAGGAGGGTAGGGATCTTTAACGTGCCCAACCTCGCATGGACACGGGCCGACGGTTTTACGCCCCCTCTGAAGGACGGAACGTGCGGACATTTAACTTGCTCCAATACAATGCCACAACCTCGGTTGATGTTAATTGTACAGCATGTACTAACAAACTGAAAGGAGAACCCTGGTATCGAACCCAGTACCCTACGGTTCAGAGCCACACATGTGTTTTTGGCATTTTAAAAGTGACAGTTCAGCAGGGCATTTTGGTGTTTGGTTCGGAAAGAACCTGATTTAAATAGTGTTCTTCCACTGAACCACCAAGGCTCTGATGCAATTAATTGGTTTATCTGGAGAAGGATTAAAATATTAATTATTATTTACGAAATTATAAATTTATACTGCACCAAATTGGACAGAATGTTTTTCTTCTAAAACAGAACCTAGCCTTTTACACAACTCAGGTTTTTAGTGTTTTTATTTTTTAAATTTTGCTCTACATGTTTCATTTAATAATATGCAACCAATCACAATAAGTAAAATATTTAAGTTTTTGACATTTAGGTAGGTGCGTATTTTTACATATACAGAGTTGTAGGTTATTATAATTTTATAATAAATTTCTAAGCAAAAGACTCTTACAACTAATATTTAGTTTTAAAAGACATGTAAATTGTGCTAGCATAATACGTAAATTAATAATATATAATATAGGCCAGTAGGCTTAAAGTCCAATTCGGAAATAGTTCCTACACAAGATTTTGTTGTTTTAATAGCTTCATTTGTTGCCCATGTATGAGTATCTTAGCAGCCCCCCACCCTCCCGGCGGAGTTGTGTTATATCCAAAAGATAGTTTCATTAAAAGTTGTAGAGCATTAAATTCTGCATTGAATGAGGGTACATGTATATTTTTTAGACGACTCGTTACCTTACTACTCCTAATCAAAGTTGGACAAATTTTACATATTTATGAACAATTTTCGTTTTAACGTCTGCCTTTTGAGAATATCATCTAAACTAACTCTGCTATAAATAAAGTAGTTTATACAAAGGTTATAGAGAAATAAATTATGCGTTTGAAGAGATTAAAAGTGAATTTTTTGACTACCCCTTGCTGTACAGTTGCACCTTAAATTTCCACCATTACTCATCATCAATGAAAACTGTTTCTTTAAACTGCAGTTACCATTCAACTGATATAAAAATGGAAGCAGGATAAGAAACACAATTGTTGAAATCAATTAGTGATGATTATATTTCATAATAAGAAAAAATTGTAGTTGGGTCTGAAGATGAAAAAGAGAAAAAAATAGGTAGGTACACAAATTTCACAGACGTCAATGTTTGATTGTCGTTGGGCCATTCGGCTCCTGAAAGTCTGTAATTTCCAATACGGAATCCGTCTCCCCATCACCAAGTCTGTAATTTCCTTCGTCTCATATATGCATTCCAGTATATGCAGTCTAGGTCTTCGTCAACACCTGGTTTGTCAATTTCATTTGATTGAAGCCTTGAAGCGTAGTTCCCCTTGCAGATTAGTTGCCCTTGCAGTTTGCGCATATCAATGAGCACTTGATCCTAGCCTTCAGACACCCACAACCACCTGAACATCACTTGTTGCATTTGCAGACAACTGTGGAAAAAAGAAACTATAAAGCTGGTTCCTTGGAGGTGGGAACGGGGTCAAAACAAAACTTTAAAGCCCGCCATCCCGAGAGTAGCGGATCCATTTGCTGTCCTAACCACATTTGTACTTGTAAGTAAGTTCTCAGGCAATGTTGGCGGGCTGCTTCGGATGTTGGTGGTAGGAATATTAGGTTGAATTTGGATGTCACAAGGGCTTTGGAAGACAGGTCTAATCGCAATTTACGGCGGGTAAAGAAGTCTGTGACTTTTTGAATGAAACACAGGTTTTTTGAAAAAAACATCATTTAATTTATTAACATAGCCTCCATTAAGCTCCAAACACTTCCTTCAACGTTTCTACAATTTTTTCATCCCGTCCAAAAAATAAGATTTGTCGAGGTCCTCAAAGTAGGTTTTTGTTTGTGAGATGAGATCATCATTGGAGTCAAATCTCTTTTTGCTGAGCTATTTCTTTAAGTTTGGAAACAACGGGGCTAAATTCGGAAAATAGGGCGAATATGGGAGCAATTCGTAGCCCAATTTATACAATTTTGCCATGGAGACTACACATGTGTGCACCCTTGCATTGTCTTGGTGGAAAATAGTTTTTTCTTGGCCAAATGCAGTCATTTTTTCTTTAAATTGTCATTGAATCGGTCCAATAGGTTGGTATAATATTCGCCATTGACTGTTTTTATCTTTTGAAGGTAATCAATATGTATTATATCGGGTGCATCCCAAAAAACGGTTGCCATGTCTTTATTGGCTGACAAACCCACCTTGGCCTTCTTCGGCGCCGATTCGCATGGAGAAACCCACTGTTTTGACTGCTGCTTGGTCTCTGGTGTGTTGTGGTGAATCCATGTTTTGTGTACGGTTACCAAACGGCGAAAAAACTCGTCCCTATTGCGGTTGAATAACGCCAAACACTCCTTCGAAGTTGTCACACGATTACGTTTGTGGTCGATTGTGAGCAAACGCAGCACCCATCTTGCGGATATCTTTCTCATACACAAGTAATCATGCAAAATAAAAACCACTGAACCATGTGATATGCCTATGGCTTCCACAATCTCCCACACTTTCAATCTACGATCAGCCAACCCCATATCTTGAATTTTTCCAATTGTTTCGGGTGTAGCAACCTCAACTAGGCGTCCAGAACGTTAGGCGTCATTTGTGCTTGTACGGCCGCAACGAAATCCAGTAAACGACTTTTTTACCATGGAAATTGATGGTGCAGAGTCCTCATAGTATTTTCCAAGCTTAGCCTTGGTTTGAGTTCCGCAAAAAATAATGTTTGATGAGCACACGAAATTCACTTTTGTCCATTTTCGTTATAACTCAAGAGGTTGTCTGCTTTCAATGGATATCCAGCACAAATTAAATAACTCAGCTTGTTCAAAATTTGACAGGAGTCAACTGACAGATGCTTGTTGACAGGAGCAGTGTTGCCCTTCCTGTGAAGAGGCGGGAAATTCAAAAAGTCGCGGACTTATTGACCCGCTCGTATCAAGTATCTTCGGCGCTACCACCGTAAAGGGTTGTTAAAAATCGCAGTCCAGCTTCAATAGCTTCAGCTTGAGTGTCATGCTTGAGGAAATGTTTAATTTCTTCAAGAATACATAATTTTTTTGCCAAAAGCTTGACCACCTTTTTTTTGCCCTGCTTGAAGAGTGCTGAAGCTGTGTCACATTAACTTATTGTCTGGAGAAATATGAGTTACCTTCGGATGTTGTCTGCCAGTTCAAAGTTGTTGCAACCAAATAGTTTTAATTGGGCCGTTTCTCCTACAGGTGTTAAAGAAATATATGTTTGCTGATGGTGTGGCTAGGGCACTGAGCATGATGAGAAGATCCGTATCGTCACTAACTACCACAACCTTCTCACGCTGCTGTAATACCTCAAGGGCCGTGGGAACAATCAGGTGAGCTGCGTTCCCCAGTCGATTGCTTTACTGAGAAGCCTTCATTTTCAAGACTTTCAGTAAGTATGATAATGAGACGCGCTTTATTTCTGTCGTTACAAAGAAATTGCTCCCGAATCCTGGTCACCGGGCTTAACTCCGCAAAACAGATTTGCTGCTCTTGGTGATCAGGTCTTCTGTGTAGCCATCAAACACCACACTTGTTGCACTTCGGTTGTAGTGTCTTTTTTCGGTTGTTAAACGTATTTGGTTATGATTAAATGGAATGTTTTACCATTCTTCCACACAAAGAAATTTACCATCGATGACAAAAGCTGCTCCTTTCAGGTCTACCTCATTCAGTGGTACCAGCTCATAATGGATGAATACTTTAGACTGGTCATCGGATTTTTTGAGAAGTGCTATTCAGTGGAATATGGTTTCATGGTTCACTGGTACATCGTTTCGATAAATGGTGGCCTTAGATTTGAATCCTTGTAAACTAATTATTCTTTTTTTTTCGGACAAACTTAATTTTATCAAAGGTTTGACCAACCAGGGCAAGCGTTGAGAAATTGCTAAGTTTATAGGCTCTGTGGCAGTTACTAAGTCATTTGTAACGATTACTGTGCTGATGGGCATATCAAAATTAGTAACAGGAAAACGATTATCGGATTGAAATCAGTCAATAAACTTTTGGAGGTTTGCATTGTCACGCTGAACTCTAGCATCTCTCGCACACAAAATAAAACAGCAGCGATAATCAAAAGTCACTAAAAAATCATAACTAAAATACATTTTCAGTAAGGATAAATATGTCTTAATACAGCCATTCAGTCTTATCCAGCACAACTCTGTATGTTCAGTTTTACAAGATTAAGCCCTTCACTAAAAATGTATTGTGGCCATTGTTTAATATTAATTTGACAACTTTAAACATTTTGTTAGATATATCATAGTACATAATGCAAATTACGTGCAAGATCTCAGTAGCCTGCCATCATCACATCAGGTGACATAACTTGTAAACAGACAGGGACGCAACTTTAAAACAAAACAGGCTGCAACAAAAAAATACCCTACTCTTCCTCACAACCTACACAATCAATGTGTCTTGGTTCAGATCTCAAGGGGGCTCTTTACGGAAACGGGTGGCCCAAAAAAATCACTTTTAATCCCGTCAAACGCAAAATTTGTTTCTCTGTAGCTCTTTTATGAACCACATTATTAATAGATAGGTTAGTTTAGATCATATTACCAAAAAGCCGAAGCTAAAACTAAATATTTTTATAAATATGTAAAATTTGTCCAACTTGGCTGAACTGGTGGTCCAAAAAATATGCGTCTAGTCTCATTTATTGTAGAATTTAAGGTCGTGGAGCTTTTGATAGGATGATGTTTTCGATATTGTAAATTCTTTACGAGATATAACCGTGAAACTGCAAAAATAGGACAGGATCTTTTCAAAGTATTACACCCTAACACCACTTCCCTAAAGGAGCTCATAATAAACTTAACTTTGTATTAAACTAACCGTGAATTAAACACTTTACATAAACTCACCCTCACTATAATGATTTTTGAGAATGACGGGGGTAACATCTGTCGCTCCCTGTATAGGCTTTCATCTACTTTTTTAAATCAATTCCCCGAGTAGAGTTTTCAATTAATTTGCAAATGCAAAATTACAAATATGATATCCAAAATATGTTTGAAATTATAATACCCAACTTGGTTTTCTTGTTTTTCAATAAATATCTTGTAGCAATTTAAGACATTATAGCAGAAGGCTACGCCTTAATCAGTGTTGTACAGAATTTCACGTAGAAAATAAGTTGGTGACTCCCTCCAACTCCACGACAGCAAGTTATTTGCCAAGGGAGGAGATAAAATTTCGTAAGTGAGTCACAGAAGGAGTAAACACAACTTTAGTTAATTACTTCGGCACGCTCGCCTTCCAACAGCCAAGTACCGGTTCCTTAACTGAAACAAAGTAAAATTAGGTTTTAATATTTATAAGACGCTGAAAAATATAATGGCCAACGTTTTTCCTATTTTCTGAATTTAAACTTAAATTATGCACCCCTCGAGTACTTACTCTTCATCTGTTTCTGCTTATGGAAAAACAAATCGTTTTGTTATGAAAATGATGGCGCCGACATTATAAGCTTTTACTGTAAAGAATTTAAGTCCAGTAATGTGTGGTCAAAACAAAAACTGTGTACGCAACCTGTCTTTAATTTAGGATAAGAAATAAAAGGTAAAATAATATAAGACATCAATGTACTGTATTGTACTTTGCTTCTTTAACGTCAGTCTATTTCCGCGGCCATGACCAATCACCAACGCCAGGGGCGGTTTCACCTCACTTTCCTGTGAATTTTGCCGAACCCCTGACTTTATACAGGGAGATTGACAACGCAATGGACGCATAATGTATGCGTGTAGAGGAACTCTAAACATCCCCATTTCTAATATAATTTTTTTTCTCTGGCGCCCATGATTGGTTGGTGAGATATGACCTCTTAAGCTTCTTTAATAATTACAAGAAACAGCTGTATTGCAGCAGTGCTCTAACATATAACAACCAAATTTGGTAGATGGTTTTCTTTTATCAAGATTCTTATTGGACTAAAATTTGAAGTGGATATAAACTCAAGACGGGGTAAACTAGGGGTGGATCACACTTTTAATGATTTGATTTTTTTAAACCCTAACCTAATTAAAAGCTAAAGTCCATGAATTTTATAGAATATTAGATTTTGTCAATATTTCGACAAACCGCCCGTTTTTTAGAAAATTTAGATTTTTATAGTTGAGACCTAAAATGTGCGAATGGTAACCATACCGCAGCCAGTGCAATCTGACGTCACACACATAGTTGAGACCAAAACAAAATTATGTCCCTTGAAAATTTTATTAAACATTAACGTATCTGAAATTTAACAAACGCCATTAAAAACTAATAAATGAAAAAACCATAAAAAACACACAACTGCACCCTTCGTCCAAAATTAAAGTCGACACTGTTAAGTAATCGGATGTAACTTTTAATAATGATCCACTTATTATTGATGCGACTCCAAAAATTTTCCTCAGTTTGAACTGGTGTCAAATACTCAGATTGTATTAAAGCCCCCGGAGAAAAAAGTCACAGTTAATCAAGTCTGGTGATTGTGCTGGCCAATGTAGAGGGAAATTAAGTGCATGACCTATCCACCGTTGGTTTAAAAATCCACGAACATTTGTAGTGAAATGTGGTGGCGTCCCATCATGCATAAACCACATTTCGCTGCCCAGCTGTGAGAACAGCTCCTCCAGTAGCCCAGGAAAAACATTTTGCAAGAAAAGCAAATATGTTGCGTCGTTTATTATGTTTTTCCGAAAATTTGCTAAACAATTATTTTTCTGAAAAATGTAAAATAATTGCCTTCACAATAGCTTATTAAACATTTATTATCACCAACACTTTACAAAAATCTTCCAAAAAATTATTTCTCCGCAAACGCTAAAAAAATTATATTTAATATTTTTTACACGAAAATTTGCGAAAACAATAATAATAATACTCAAATTATTGACCTAAGGTGCATCTAAATTTGTAATGTTATTCACATTCTATAATATAAAGCCGCGTGCCAAATTTGGTTGCCATATTTTTGAAGCTGCGTACCAAATTTGGTTGCCATATCTTTGTTATACCAGAATTTTCCCAAAGAAAACCTAACATTTTCCCGAAAAAACTGTTCCGATTTTCCTGACTAACGAACTGATCCAAGCCACTTGCAAAATGAAGGTCCACAACCAAATTTGATCCAAATGGCCCTATAATATTTTTGAGTTACGGATGTTATACATACACATACCTATATATATATATATATATATATATATATATATATATATATATATATATATATATATATATATATATATATATATATATATATATATATGTATATATATATATACATATATACATATATATATATATATATATATATATATATATATATATATATATATATATATATATATATATATATATATATATATATATATATAGGTGGCGCATTGAAAACGAAACAGACCGATTTGCGCCCAGAGAAATTTTTTTTAAGAAACGTTGAAATACGTCAATTTTAATATTGAGAGTGACATGTTTTGACATAAAAATCAACTTTGTCACATCAACCTCTTAAGGGTGATGATAACAACCCTTATATTTTAAATAGGAAACATGGGTCGAGTGTTACATCATTTGAAAGCTTTTTCTTTTCTGAATTCAGCACACTAATTTTTTTGAAAGTTTTATCAACTCGTTTAAAAATAATTCACAGTTGAAGATGCAAAAACGCATTTCACTTATTCAGATTAGAAATGTGCTGATAGTCAATGTTTTGTTGGTTTGTAAACAAAAAAATTACTATCAGAACATTTCTTATCGGAATGAGAGAAATGCGGTTTATTATTTCAGTTTATCGGTCGGTTTGATACTTGATAGTACTACCGAAAATTAATTTCACAACGATGTATCCTGTAGGAGAAGGAGTTGAAATAATTACTCTTTTTTTTTTCAAAAACGATGACTGTGCCAACCGTGCCGCAAATTTGTTTAATGAACGATATCCGAACAGACATGTTAACAGAAAATACATTTTGGAGTTAGTTGCAAAGTTTCGACAAAGTGCTTCAGTAGCTAACAAAAAACGGGATTCTGAACGTGAAATTCCGCCTAGAAATGAGACTACTGAGATCGAAGTTTTAGGACAAATTGCTGCAGACCCAACTTTGAGCACGAGAAAATTGGCCATTGTTTCAAACACCAAAAGAAGAAATATTCAGCGAATATTGAAGCATCATAAATTTTACCCGTATAAAATTCGTCTTGTACAACAACTGAATGAAGATGATTTTGATCGGCGGCTGGAGTTTTGTGAAGTTATGACTGCACGAATAGCTGATAACGGGAACTTTCTGTTGAATATCTGTTTTTCAGACGAGTGTACGTTTTTATTAAACTCTACAGCCAATCGTCATAATTGTCATTATTGGGCAGATAATAATCCAAGAAATTTTCACGAAGTCCACACTCAAACTCCACAGAAATTGAATGTCTGGACTGGCATTTTTGGAGACCGTTTAACGCGCCAATTATTCTTAATAGCAATTTGAGTGGCGAAACGAATTTGGAGTTACTAGAAGATATCGTTTGCCATCTACTAATTGACATTGTTGAAAATGATGATAGCTTTCAAGAAAACCAATTAGTGTTTCAACAAGATGGGGCTGATTCGCATTTTTCACATTATGTTAGGGAGTTTTTGAGCAGAGAGTTTCCAGAGCAATGGATTGGGCGTAGAGGTGCTATTGAGTGGCCCCCTAGATCACCGGATTTAACACCTTTAGACTTCTTTCTATAAGGGCCATTTAAAGAGCAGAATTTACGCAACAGAAGACTCCGGTCTGAAAGAATTACTACGACGCATTGTTGAAGAATGCCGTCTAATAACTCCATAAATGCTCCAGAATGTCAGACCTCGTTTTGAACAAAATTTGTACTTTTGTATGGAAGCTGGTGGTCAACAATTTGAACACTTACTAACTGAATAAACATTTTTGAACGTTTGGTTTTCTTTTTTAGTTTTTTTAACGAAAAATTGACTAATTAGTGCATTTATTGTCACAATGAATGAAATACGTTCTTGCAAGCCCAACTGTGAATAATTTTTAAACGAGTTAATAAAACTTCCAAACAAAAAATTAGTGTGCTGGATTCAGAAAAGAAAGAGCTTTCAAACGATGTAACACTTGACCCATGTTCCTATTTAAAATATAAGGGTTGTTATCACCGCCCTTAAGCGGTTGATGTGACAAAGTTGAGTTTTATGTCAAAACATGTCACCCTCAATATTAAAATTGATGTGTTTCAGCGTTTCTTAAAAAAAAATCTGTGGACGAAAATCGGTCTGTGTCGTATTCATTTCGCCACCCTGTACACACACACACACACACACACACACACACATATATATATATATATATATATATATATATATATATATATATATATATATATATATATATATATATATATATATATATATATATATACACTTTATTTGTTTGCTGTACGTTTGTGATTTCTTATTGGTTTGCGTGGACTGCAGTTTCGAACCGTCCCGGTTCATCATCAGCACGCAAACGTACAGCAAACAAATAAAGTGTATATTTAAAAGTGATTACAGTGTAGTGCAATATTCCTAAAGATATAAAGATATATATATATATATATATATATATATATATATATATATATATATATATATATATATATATATATATATATATATATATATATATATATATATATATATATATATATATATATATATATATATATATATATATATATATATATATATATATATATATATATATATATATATATATATATATATATATATATACCTGTTCTAGAGGGCCCAGTTCGCGCTCATTTGAAGACATTTTTTCCAAATTCAAAGTCGCGATTCCCTAAGTGAATTTGTACTATCAAAATTCATTAAACATCCTCCATATTGCCCATTGGGAATGTTCAATTATTTGATTAAATTTTTAGTTACTTTGTTAGGAACTTAAACATTGAAAGGTTCATATTTTCGTTCCTATAATTTTCTGCTAATTATTACAGAATATAACGTATAGAACTTTCTCAAATGTTTATAACACAAGAAGTGGTCCAGTTTAGGCCAATTTTTCATTGCACAGAAAACGTTCTATTTTCCTTTAATGATAAGTTACAATTTTGAGTAAATTCGTATATTTTCCTCGCCAACTGTGTTAATAAACATTAGTCAGCGAAAGCAAAAAGGGCGAGTTTTATGTCAAAACATGTCACCCTCAATATTAAAATTGATGTGTTTCAGCGTTTCTTAAAAAAAATCTGTGGACGAAAATCGGTCTGTGTCGTATTCATTTCGCCACCCTGTACACACACACACACACACACACACACACACACACACACACACACACACACATATATATATATATATATATATATATATATATATATATATATATATATATATATATATATATATATATATATACACTTTATTTGTTTGCTGTACGTTTGTGATTTCTTATTGGTTTGCGTGGACTGCAGTTTCGAACCGTCCCGGTTCATCATCAGCACGCAAACGTACAGCAAACAAATAAAGTGTATATTTAAAAGTGATTACAGTGTAGTGCAATATTCCTAAAGATATAAAGATATATATATATATATATATATATATATATATATATATATATATATATATATATATATATATATATACATATATATATATATATATATATATATATATATATATATATATATATATATATATATATATATATATATACCTGTTCTAGAGGGCCCAGTTCGCGCTCATTTGAAGACATGTTTTCCAAATTCAAAGTCGCGATTCCCTAAGTGAATTTGTACTATCAAAATTCATTAAACATCCTCCATATTGCCCATTGGGAATGTTCAATTATTTGATTAAATTTTTAGTTACTTTGTTAGGAACTTAAACATTGAAAGGTTCATATTTTCGTTCCTATAATTTTCTGTTAATTATTACAGAATATAACGTATAGAACTTTCTCAAATGTTTATAACACAAGAAGTGGTCCAGTTTAGGCCAATTTTTCATTGCACAGAAAACGTTCTATTTTCCTTTAATGATAAGTTACAATTTTGAGTAAATTCGTATATTTTCCTCGCCAACTGTGTTAATAAACATTAGTCAGCGAAAGCAAAAAGGGCGAGTAAAATTCCATTTAAAAAATTTAAAATCATAAAATACGATAAGAACTCTGGTCAAGACGCGGCTGTTATTTTCATTTTTTATTATAATATTGGTTACAGGTAAATTTCCAGAATAGCGCAATATAGCTTTTCTGGAAAACAGATTTGGAAACCTGCTTAGGGGTACCCCTATATGCATTAACCATCAGACCAGCATGCTGTGCTGTCAACTCCACAATAGAGTTAAGAGACCTGGACCAAATTTGAGATACTGTGCTAGGTAACAAGTTGCAAGGGAGCTATAAATGCAAATTTTTTAGAATAAACCACCATACAGAAGTTCATAGAAAGGTAAGGCTCCCTACTGTTCCTAACCACCTATTAGAAAAAAAATCGCTAAAAGATAACGTGATTTGATCGGTTATTAAATTTAAATAAATAGACTCTGTAACTGAAACTGCTGTCAAAGCATCAGAGAGCGGGTCAATTTGAAATTAATCTTCTGACAATATTTTAGTTAAATTAGGACGATGACGGTTCAACCTGAAACATAAGCATTTCTAAAACGCATTTCTTACCACATTTCTTCCACATAGGCTGTATTCATTCCAGGTTCTTTGCCTAAAACATGTCAATTTTGACGTTTTAAATCGCGAGTTTTGCTTTTTAAAAAGAAAAACTATACTTTTTTTTTAAGCTTGTAACTTTTTTCTCGTATCTTAGAGATCTAAATTTTGGTACAACTTGACTTTTTATGAATGAACCCGTGTACCAAATTTGATTGCCATTATACTTTGTTATTTTCGGAGATATAAGTTTTTTCCGAAAGAGAACACAAAATCTTTCGGAAATAACTGGTGCAATTTGCTTGGCTAACAAACAAGGAAGGTACTCACCAAATTTGATCGAAATCGGCCCATTATATATATATATATATATATATATATATATATATATATATATATATATATATATATATATATATGAATTTTTTCAAAATTGCGCGAACTAGCACACTAGCACCACTAGAAGCCATATCCTGGGTCAGTTGCAATTTATATATATATATATATATATATATATATATATATATATATATATATATATATATATATATATATATATATGCCTTCTGACGTTAATCAACATCTGAGACGTGACCGACCTAATTGCAATCGTTACTCTTTTAAAGTCAATTAAATTCCTTGGTTCAGTTTTGTGTACCATGCTTTTCACAAATACCCACAACAAGAAATCTAATAGCGTAAGATCGGGTGATCGTGCTGGTCATACTAACAATACGCACCTACCTATCCACATATTTGAAAATATACGTATTGGCCAGGCTGTATACGGAGAGCTCCATTTATGACGATTTAAAAAGCAATACTTTTACATTTAAGTAAAAAATATATTGACCATCTATAGGAATTAAACCATGCACCTTTATACAAATCTGTTAGAAAATCAATAAAAAAATACAGTCTATATTTATTGAAAACTTTAACAATAAAGAACACTTCTATAATTTTATTTTACTCTCATCCCTATCGAACTTATTTATATGAATCTGACACAGCAAAACATAACGACCAGTATCTTCCCATTTTCGTAACATAAACCTAAGTTATGCACCCCTCCAGCACTCAGTCTTCATCATCTCTTGTTTATAGAAGAATAAATCCTTTACTAAATCGCCGAACTGTTGACGTTCCATGTCCTTCTCTGGATAATGCATTGACGTAATAAAGGTTATATAAAGAACAGATGGGGGCCAGTAAAGCAACAGACTTGGAAAAAGATGTTTATGCGAAGTAGCGATAAGGATCTCTTTATGCTTCTGGTCAATTTGACTGAGCTGATCGACTTTATCACTGATTGGTCGTTAGATGTAGAGGGCATAAACATGTATTTGCAAACCGATGGTCCTTAAGACAATGGGATTTACTCGCATACCCTTAAAATTTACGTTCTCTGGAAGTTAAATATTTTTTTATAGCAATGGCTTTTCTACTGCCAAGGGTCTAAACAGACAAACGGAAGACTTAAACGAGAATGATGACTTTATTATATATTTTGTAAAAAAGCCGGATAAGTTTATACAAGTCCGTTATATACAAATCTATATTTATAATTTCAGCAACTTTTCGCCAAAAAAAGTGAAGTGTAAGTAGATCGGGAAGCGAAGATTTAAAAGAAAATTTCAAATGACCGCGAACTAGGAACCCCTGAAGCCATCTTCAAGGCCAGTTGAAAATTGTGTACGTTTAGTTATTATTTGGTGAAGAAAAGTGCCAAGTTAAAAGTTAACCAAAATACAGAAAACTAAGAAATCAACGACCTTTGCAAAGGAGAAAGCGTAAAAACCGTGGCCTGCCCGCCACTTGAACTGCGAATCACGTGCGGTATAGATAGCATTTTCAAGAAAGCCAACTTGCAACTAACGTTCTCGACAAAAGAAATAGCTAGGTAAACCAAAAGACAAGCATAGTACCACTAACATGTCGAAGATCTATTAATAGGCTGTGAACATTGAGATCTTATATACGTCAGGCATATTAAGAGATATATTGAAGCTAAACTTAAAGAACTTTCAACACAACTGAGGTACAGTACTGTAGATAGCACATGCGTGGCGCGACATATTTGGGATCTTAATCGCCACGTAGCTAAACAAAACATACAATTAATAAAAAACGCTTTCAAAAGGTTATATACATATATACATATATATATATATATATATATATATATATATATATATATATATATATATATATATATATATATATATATATATATATATATATATATATATATATACATACATATACAAAATGGTGAGTAATTAGGACTTCATAGATTTAAAAGACTGTTTACTTAGAAATACTCTTTATTATTTCAACAAGCCTAGCTTTCGCAGTTTCTTGACCGCTTCATCAGGGCTACGATAATAAAAACAAAATTACCAGCACACTTATATCTAATCAATAAACAATAAAGACATTTCTAAGTGAACAGTCTTGTAAGTCCTAATTACTCATCATTTTTTTTTCAAACGTAGCCGGAGATGACTTCCACCGAATTTCAATATATATATATATATATATATATATATATATATATATATATATATATATATATATATATATATATATATATATGTGTGTGTGTGTGTGTGTATGTATATAAACATATTTGCCCAACATATATACAAACATATTTTTGAATGGGCTATATTTTTAAAAGTATTAGAGTAATTGAGGTGATACGCGTAGCAGGAGCTAGTGCAAATAAACCTCTAATGTAAATTTTCGGTAATTTGGTTTACAAAATTTTGAAGTTTTTCCAAATTGAAAATAAAATCTAAAAGACATGACTTGAGATGACTTAGGCGGTTAAAGTCAAAAGCCCGAAAAAGATAGAGTAGGCAGCCGCCATGCGTAGTTTGATACACACTAGGGTCATGAATCATAATGCAATGATAACCAAACAATACACGTAACACGCTTAAAACATACCACCTGAACTAACAATCGATAATGATATATTACAAACGTAATGTGGTCATGCGATTCTTTTATAGGTGCCACATTATGAGACTGTGAGAAGATATGAAATAATGGATGAAATTGGCATACGTCTCTATAAAAATTATTTTAAAGCAGTTCGTTTTTATAACTTTCAATTTCAAAATAAGAGGTCATTTAAGATTTAAAGAATCATGTGTTTCAGCTACGAACGAGTAATCAAGTACCATTCAATCGATTCCGTGATTAGCTGTTACATTTACTTTTAGGGTATAATATAAAATTTCCTGTGGCAGCAAGTTGCTGCTTCTCTAGTATCACGCTAATAAACAATTTATTATCTTACATCAGGGTTTCAGTGGTAAAATGTTTACTTTACACGCAGGCGGCCAGGGTTCTTTTTCCGCCCGATGCGTGTTATATTTTGTTTAGTTTCACTAACTTTAATATTTAGTAGAAACATAAGGCCCAGATTTGATACGTTTAAGTTAAAATCTATTTTTTCTTTAAAACGTCTTAATAACATGTTACCGTTAAGTTTAAAATTGTAATTATTAACAGAAAATTTTTATTGTTGTTATTATTCAATTTTGATTAATAAAATAGGGATATTAGTGATTTTTATTAAAAAATCACTAATAGGGAATTTGTAGGTCTTAAGGTTTCCAAGATAGCAACGGTAGGTATCAAATTTGGGACATACTGTACATGTAATACAGCAAGTGTAACAAAGTACATTTGTGAGCGGTAATCTTGCCAAAGTTTTATCGGACTTGACCAAATCGGACTTTATTGGCAGTATAATTTGATAGTGGCATATAGAGACCTTTAGCGCTATTTAATAACCCAATCGCCGCACTTGCTTAAGTATAGAATTGTTGCTTTATTATATCCTACATTGTTTACGGTTATCGGTTAGCAGTTATTGGTATAGTGGTACTTGATTTTAGACTCCAATACCAAGTAACGTGCTTTGGTTGGCTACTTATTCAAACAGTCGGATTACCTTATAGGAAAGTCAATTGTTCTAGCGTGAAACCGTGGAATAAAGGAAAATTGGTTCGCTTTTTATGTACCAATGAAGCGAAAACATTCGAGTCGGTTTCTGGTTTCATTTTTGTAGGGCGATTGAACTCCAGCTTCAGGTGTAATTCAGATTTATATGTTTAATTCTATTAGGCAAGACTTTTCACTTTTTTAATAGTGTGATTTTACAATAGAAAGTTACTGTTAGGAAAATCTGTACGAAAGTCAAATGAAAGAAATATATTGCAATGAATATTTTTTGGCTCATATTACTTCTAACAACTAAGTAAATAGACTTGAGGGAATAAGTGTCCTTAAGTACTTACACTTGACACAGTCGGAATCCGATTTCTAAAACAATTTTGAGGTAAATATTTTCTATACACCAAGCATAAATTGCTTACATTTTAGTGAATTTTTGCAGAAAAAATTCTTTAATGAAGAGATCTTGATTTTTGAACAAAATGTTTCAAATAAAAGCGAACTAGGACCCCTAGAAACCATATCCGGGGTAAGTATAAAATTATATATATATATATATATATATATATATATATATATATATATATATATATATATATATATATATATATATATATATATATATATATTGTATTGATATTTAAAATAGTTTAGAATGTCAAACTTAACTTACAATCTAGCGTGCAAAACTAACATTAAAACTTAAGAACTAGATACTTACAATTAAGACTATACAAAATTAAGAATTAAATCTTCAAAAACAATGGTTGACACAGCACTAACGTAGCCATAATGGCACTCGTTTGAGGGAATATTTTGAAAGCTGTAAGGCATTGTACAACCAATGTAAAAGCATCGTGAACAGGCAGGTAAGATCTTGCATAATGACAACTCCAATAGGGAGACGTGTTTGCGCAGAACAGTTTGAGTGATTATTACCAATAAATTCTTGAATTCATCTAAAATGTAGAAATAAAACTTAAGGCAACCGTAGTAACACAACATGGTACGTGTAAAACACTAATTGCAGACCCAGGTACGGATTTTTCGAAACTTATAGTAAAATAACTACTGGAGGCTTATTAAATAGAGTTGCATACAACCACACCACAAAACCCAACATCAAACGGACCCATTGAAAGATTTCACAGCACGATTATCGAACATTATCGGTTTAAAAATATGAAACCCATCGACTTAATACCATACTGTATCTTTACTTATAACTCGACAATACATTTACAAACACTGAAACCACCGTTTGTTTTAATATTTGGCTATATACCAGAAATGTTCAACTATGACCCGGAAGTAATAATTACCCAAGAGTATGACGTACAACATAAAGACTTAATGCAAATTATTTACGAAATAGTAAGAAGACGGATCGCAAATTCGAAAATAAAAACATTACAAAGGACGAACAAACACACTAACCAACTATTCAAAGAAAGCGACATAGTCTATAAAAGGATTCCGCCGGGATTCCACAAAAAAAAAACATAAAAATCAATTTTCAGGACCCTATTCAATAATTTCTTTACAAGAACGTAACAAACCTATTTTAATAAACCTCAAAAACGAGGAACAAACTATAGCACATTTACGAAATTTACGCGTTTCAGGTTCCTTACAACGGGACTAAATGGACAAAAGCAAGACTTAACAGACAATTCAGGCATGCTACCCAGGAAAATAAAAACAGCATACACAGAGACAAACAGGTGGAATTTACTGCATATACATGACTTGACACAATTACATTAAGACTACGACCAAATAAAGCAATACTACGCAAACACTATTAAATACGTGACGACCGACTACCATTCTGAATATCAAAATTTCATATTAACCTTGAAATTTACTATAGAAAACATATATAATATATTTTATTGGATTTTACAAATATAAACAATTTTAATAAGACAGAAACGTGACATAATAAACGGACTAGGTTTAATATTTAAATCAATCACAAGACATCTAGATTCACAAGACGGGGTAAGGATATATCAGGCAATAGAGGTTTTGACAACAGATCAAAATAAAATCCATGAACTTTTTCAATCACTAAATTCCCTCATGATTGACGCCATAAAAGAATTCAACCAAACAATAGTCAAATTGAGTCATAATCAAGACACAATAGTAAATAGAATAAACGAATTGGGAAATACAATTAATAGCCTTAGGAGTGAACATAACTCATTACCACCGCATACAAATTCTAGAATTACTCACACAGTTAAGCCATTTACTGAACAATATTCAGAAGCTGGCGATAACAATAGAAAATGCAATCACATTTTCAAAGTTAGGAATATTTCACACGTCAATATTAAAACCAGAATTTATAATCAAAGAAATCAATAAAATACAAAATTATGTAACTAATGCAAAAATTATAACAACCACTGATCTAAATCTATATGGAAAAATATTTAAAATAAAAGCAGTTCAAAACAATTTCAAAATTATATTTCAAATAAAGATACCTCTAGTAGACGAATCAGAATATAATTATTATCACTTATACACTTCGCCAGTCCCTCGAAATTGCCATACTTTCACCATGATAATTCCTAGAACCAGATACCTGATCCTAAGCAGTAAACAATATGATTATCGGAATGAAGAATGTCAAAATTTAAAGAACCAAATGTAATTCTGTAAAGACGACAATCCAACAACCATGATTGATTAAAACCCATGTGAAATCAAATTAATCAAATTTCAAAAACCCATAGATAACTGTAAACAAGAAATAGTCAAAATTAATAAATCAACCGTTTCGAGATATGGAACCAGTCAATACATTGTTATAGCACCAGAGGAGACGAATGCCAAACTAACTTGCCAGGGACCAGAGTGGACCAAGATCATAAAGGGTACCAACTAATGAACCTTCAGCCAAATTGCCAAATAAAGATCGGAAACAAAATTTATAAAACTGGCACAACAACATCTGAAACTGTTCAATTTACCCAAATTAGAATCCCCAAACCAAGAAAGTCCATTAATTCCAGAAAAAGTACCCGACTTAACACTAGACAACGTACAGCTACACAACATCGATCAAATACAAGACCAACTTCAAACGATCAAACAAAGCATACCAGGACCGATCAAAATACCCTTACGCCACCTGAGTATATGGACCATATTACTGTATATAGCGATCATAATAGCCATCGGAACAACAGCAACAAAAATGGGATGAAATAAATGGAGGAAACATAAAGCAGGAAATCCAACAAACACCGAGACCATATTTCCTTTGAAAATCCGGAACGAACCGTAGCTTTCTTCTTCAAAAAGAGGAGGTGATAAATGGACCACCAACAAAGAGCCATTGTAACACCAAGTCGCCTTCCCATGAACAGAATAGCCTAGTCATCAGGAAGATAGAAGGTGCCTTCAAATAAGCTGATGTGCAAACTTTGGACGACGCAGTAAATAGAAGACCACACGTGGGAAACCGAGTCAGCGAAACCCAAAGTCACCTCAGGAAGACAATAGTGCTACTCCCGGGGGAGTTATTATAAATAGACTGAACGCCTGCATAGCGTCGTTTATTCTTTTTTCCAAGTTAAGCCAGGCACATCGTGTGCTAACGTTTTTCATATCACACTTATGTTGATATTTATAATTGTATCTAATATTATATTATTATTGTATTAGGTAGTCATTTTCTAAAGTAGTGAATAAATTGTTTTTAAATATTCAAACGTCTTAACCGTAAAGTTAAGTCGCGGCTCATATTCTTGCGGACCCAACGCTTACACTTGTTGGCGGTGATAACGGGGCAATAGCTGCTTTTGAAGTACCCGCCTTATTCTTTAATGATCAGGAGTCATATGATGTGCGACTGTTGAAGTAGGTTATTCATCAATTCGTTGCAGAACTTTTTCCTCAAAGGACACCGTCCGCGCCATTTATGGGCGTCCGCAACCCGCATTTGTTTTAAAGTTGCCTTTTTCTTCGATCGGCGATGGACTGCCGAAAATGTTTTTCGGCAAGGATGTCGACGATTCGCGAAGCGCTAATCATAAAAACGCGCGGCTTCTCTAGTGTTGCATCTCGCATCGCTATAAGTAAGATGCATGTCTGCGTGCCCTTCAAATGTAAATTCAACCATTTCCACTACGCAAAAGTATGTCTAAGTGAAACAAATTTAAAACACTAAATGTCGACTAGATTTTATTTAAATTTGTGGAATCATTAGCTTAAGAACAGAGAATGTACGAACAAACGCGCTTCAGCTATTAAAGTTTGAAGCTTCCCAATGACGAATCATTTTGACATTTTCAAATATTCAGATCAACTTGATTGAATTGTAAGAGATGCGCTCGCGCAAGCTACCAGCTTGATTGTGCATTACACTGTAAACCTTAATGCGATAAAGATTATAATTAAAATATCATGCGCAGAAAGTGCAGCTGGTCAATACCTATCAGAAGACAAAAAAATCTTTGTTTTGTCTCTAGTCATTAGTTTTCAATTGAATCAAATAATGACGTTTTATGAACAAAAAATACTCCATAGATGAAACGGATCATTTTTGACTACGGGTTCAAAAGCACAAGATGTTCACTGCAATATACCTTATTACCTCCTCTGGTTTGGCAACACATTTTTGGAACAGCCTCTATATAATACAAGCCACTTGAAAACATGACATTTTAGCGAGCCCACTCGTCGAAGAAAGGCGTCCTTCATTTGTTTTTTCGCGAACGATAAATGTGCCTTAATTTTCGGACGACGCCAACCATGTTTCTCATAATTGAAAACTTGGACTGGGAATTAACACTTAAATCTATTGCAGAATTTTAATGGACAATATTTTAAAGGAGTACTTAGTATTCATCCAAGGGAAAACTCTTAATTAATTCAATAAACTTGAAATGAAATGACTTACAGAAATGTTGAGAGAAGAGGAGAGTTCTCACGAACTATTATGGAAGGTAACAGAATAATCACTGTTAATAAATATAAATTCGGTTCTTTTGCTGAGTGTTTACACTCGTCAGTAAGAGGTCTCTTCGTAAACGACTAACAGTGGACCTCGTTGTTAAAAAAGGAGGGTACATTTGTAAACCTTTCTGTACTATGCATAGCTATATTTAGATGTTTTATGTAATAATTCAATATAGAATAATTCAACGCTAAACAATTTAGCTACTGATAAAGATAACTTCGTTGTCGAATACGTATCTAGCACATTACTCTCTGTTATCACTTTGTTGTTTTTAGGGTGAGTCATCTTTTGTTTCAGTTTCCAATCAGTGTCAAGCCAAGGTCTTTCATATATATATATATATATATATATATATATATATATATATATATATATATATATATATATATATAATGGATTGATTAAGACCGGCTATTATAAAGATTGGACCTGCTAATAATAATTAAGTTCTGCAAAGTTGACACGAGCATCAGGAGGTAATAAAATCTCTCCAGGAAACAGTTTTGAAGATAGCAAAAATTCGGGTTGGCACCAACTGCCTTATTCTAAATGGGCATGTATATTGTTTTCCCATTTTAGTGAATTTTCTTAGAAAAAATTCACTAATGAGGAGATCTCGACTTTTGAATTTTGAAAAAATTTCTTCAAATGAGCGCGATCTAGAACCCCTAGAACCCATATCCGGGGTCAGTTTCAATTTTTATATGTTATATATATATATATATATATATATATATATATATATATATATATATATATATATATATATATATATATATATATATATATATATATAGGTATCACACCGATAACTCAAAAAATAATGGGCCGATTTTGATAAAATTTGGCATGTACTTTTCTTTTGTAAATAGCTTGGATAAGTTCGTTAGTCAGGAAAATCGGACGAGGTTTTCCGGGTAAATTTTGAGTTTCCATTCGAAAAAAATTCTTATCTCAAAAAGTAATTAGCCGATTTTAATAAAATTTGGCATGTACCTTTCTTTTGTAAATAGCTTTGACAAGTTTGTTAGTCGAGAAAATCTAACGAGGTTTTCCGGGAAAATTTTGAGTTTTCATTCGAAAAAAAATTTTATCTCAAAGAATAATAGGTCGATTTTAATAAAATTTGGCACGCACCTTTCTTCTGTAAATGGCTATGACAGGTTCGTTAATCAAAAAAATCGGACGAGGTTTTCCGGAAAAATTTTGAGTTTTCATTTGAAAAAAAAATTTATCTTAAAAAATAAAAAATATATGATAACCAAATTTGGTAGGTAGGTTTACGATATAAAAAGTAAACTATATTACAAGAAAAAAAAGTTATAAAATATTTTGTGCCAGATCATTTCTATGAAAATTCACTTCCATAACGCACTTGCTGCGTCCAGGCTTTTTTAAATTACAAACGTTATTCTAGACGCACTTTTATTTGTACTTCGTATATCTCAGTTTAATTGTTTTGGAGATTTTTCGACCTGGAAATATTTGTATTTATATCCTAATGCTTACAATTTTCAACAGTCACCTTTTTTATACCATTCTGCCATTAAAACAGAGAAAGATTAAATTTAGATTACGAGTAGAAGAGATCTTCACATTTAGGCTTCAGTTTTTAAAAACACTGCATTTGTTACATGTGTCCAAAATTTAATTTAATTTCAGTGAAACTTTAGACCACTAAAACAGTTTTTTAAACGTCGAATTAAGTTTTGTGCAGATTGTGCTATTTTTTTGTAGGATTTTACACCCTCATCTTGCGCTGCTAATCGAATAGACTCCCAAGGATGGACTTTGAAATATGCTCGGACGTTAGTTTTATTATTTTTTCATCTTTAATAGGTTTAACACTAGTAGATTTTCTCTTCCACTTGTTGAAAAATTTATTGTATTCGTTTAAATTTCTGATTTATAGCCCTTCGTTTGCGCTCTGTCTATGATATGAGGTATTTCGAAACTTGGCGGGTAAAGTTATAACGGAAATTCAAAAACTGTGCGACAAAATGTCCAATACACAGAAAATTTGCCTGCGATTTCGTCTCCTTCTCGGTATCGGTCTTTACCTAAGAGCCAGTATAAAATGTGATGTTTACTTGTAAGTAGTTTAGAATGTTTCATCCTCTAAATATGCTAACTTTTTTAGTGAAACGATCGTCAGGTCTTTAAAAGGATGTGTTGTGGCGATTTGGGTTCTCTAAGTATACTTATCAGTGCTCATGGCAGGTTCCTGTCCCCACTTAGTATCATATGCTCATGTGCAACTTTCCGAGACCTATTGTAGTTAGGAGACTCAGTCTTTCTAATGTATGGTATTACTTAATTACCCGGTATATATATATATATATATATATATATATATATATATATATATATATATATATATATATATATATATATATATATATATATATATATATATATATATATATATATATATATATATATATATATATATATATATATATATATATATATATATATATATATTAAACACCTCCGTGTTGTAGTGGAACGAGTGTCTAGCTGGTACACAGAGTGTTCGAGTTATCGGGATCGATTTTTGGTGGTAGCAGTTTCTGTCACTGCGTGGTGGGTGTATGTCCGTTCTCTTTTCTATGGAACATCTCCCCGCACAAGCTGCTTGGAGCTTCTGAACGGGATGGTGTCATTTATATATATATATATATATATATATATATATATATATATATATATATATATATATATATATAAGGAATTTTCGCATCTGTGAATTTTAATAAAAATATCTCTAAATGTAATTACTTAGTTTTTGCTCACCAAAGAACTCTAATTCCGGCACCTACGTAAATAATTCCCTGTAGAAGCAATGTTTTTGGAAAATTTTGTTGAAAAGCTGTAGTATTTTCGCAAATATTTTTTTGCAAAACTAGTCCGATTCGTCCAGCTAATGAACTCTGCCAAGAGGTTTATAAAAATGCGTGCCAACTTTATAAGAAAATAAAAGTATTTGACTGACCCCAAAAAGGAGCCCTGGAGACTATAACTTCTGTTTAATTTAATTACATATTTAAAGACTTAAAGATGATGGCTTTTCTGTTAGCGAATTTTTTTAAAAAAAATTTTAAAACTTATAATATCACTATTGTGAAAATTTGAATTTTAGGGTGTCTTAAGCCAGCCAACTCATCAAGGTATTCTGAGGGACTGTCCTCTTGAGTCCTCTTAACTTGCTTATTTCAAATAAAACTCTAATCTCCAGTTTCACAAAGCTCAATTAATTATTTAATGGGCCGCTAGTCAATCTGTGCTTTAGACGACCAATCATAGACTATGATTAGTGTTGTTGCCATGACAACAAAATACTTTGAAGCTGTGATTGGTTGTGTTAACCAACGATTTACTAACCTCACGTTAAACACGTAATAGAACTCTGTGAATCTAGGCATATGCGTTATACTTTTAGATACTCTTTGAATTTTAAGTTTGCTTTACTTAACATTCCTTATCGTAATTTTGAACTGTTTGCAAGATGTTTAACTCATATTAGGAAAATCGAACTACAAACTTTGTTGTAGCAGGCTTCGCTTTGTAATTCTTTTTTTTGTCACTGACTTTTATTTAAAAACTCATTACATGTCACACGCGGTGTCACATCTGTAATGTAAAATGATACCAATTTAACTATATGAACTATTTGACTGTCTGTGGTGTATACTAAGCGATGTGTATGGTTTGATCCTCAATTTTGTTTCTAGTATTGTTAGTCATAAACCTTTCCTTACCTCTCGGCTGTCTAATACAACAGTTTGTGGCTAATGGACCTGGTTTCCGAGGCCATCAGGATACAACACACACACACACACACACACACACACACACACATCTGTAATGTCATAGTGGTACTAATTAATTTTGACCGTTTACCTCACATACGTAACGCCCTAATGGGTAACATGTATACTGTTTTTGATGAGGTGAGGATAGATTAGATAATTGTTTACAAATGAAGCACAATATGTTAAAAGTTAATTTTTCACATCGACAGAAGTTCTTCATTGCATTACCATATCCAAATTTCTCAGGCCGTATCTTGGAGTATTGTCTTTCCCTGTAGTAGTAAAGTTCAAATAAAACCATGAATAATTCCTCTTTCCCTTTTCTCTTTTGTTCTAGCAGTGTCAGGAATCCCGTTCGCCGTCCCCACAGTGCGATCTCTAGAGTTACCATCACCACATCCACCATCACCACCGGAATTCGCCCTTATTCCGGTAGAGCCCAGTGTACTTGTGTAATTCTGCCTCTTATTCTCTCCTTCTATAGACTTTCTACCCACTCACAACGCATTAAATTATAATCTGAGAACTGTTAAAAAACCGTTATTTTGACAAATAGTCACTTTGCGCCTAATTTACCTACATCTGCTGAGGATTCTTTTCTTTACTTTTTCATAAAAAGGTACATTTTTTAAAAGACGCCGTAACCCCTAAAGAATGCTTGACTTTGGCGTTTATATTATCAATGCTCTAATTAATTCAAAATAATTATTCTGTTTTAGTTATTCTGTTAGTATTATTGTGGAAATAATACGCTGTGGACTGTATAAATATGTAATGTAATACTTTTGTGATGATTACAAATTAAGATCCTCGGTGGTTCAGTGGCAAGGACGTGTACCTCTGAACCAAGGACTACCGGGTTCGATTCTCAGGGTTTCCCTTTTACTTCTTCAGTACAAACTGTACAATTAACTACAACTGAGGTTGTGGCATTGTAGTTGAGCAAGTTCTGCCCTTCGGAGAGGGCGTAAAGCCGTCAATCCCGTGCCCATTGGGCACGTTAAAGATCCCTACCTTCCTTATAGAAAGGCGTAAGGTGAGGTGGAACTGCTCCCTGGCGTCGGTGATTGGCCATAGTCGCAGGAATAGACCGCCGTTAAAGAAGAAAAAAATGATTACAAATGGAAGTAAATTATTATAATGGTAAATTTGTTAACAGCAAGTACAGAGTTTACAAGTAAAGTGCTTCTAACTTCTGCAGACATATTAGAAATATTATAGCAGTTGAGAGAGATCGACGCGCGAGTACCAACATTTCCGAGGTGGTAGGCATGCTCAGTACGACAAACCCTTGACTGTTGTTAATCGCCTTCAGTTAAATGACCTTCACTATTCTTATTCTAACATATTCATATTGCTATGTATGATTTTTATAACTAGTTATTTTTTTTATAGATAGTACAGATATTTTAACACTTATTAATAATAATAATTTTAATAACTTTTATTTACTGCAATAATTTTTACTACAAATTCCGTACATATAAAACTTCAAAAAAGTATGAAAAGAAAAACATTTGCTAAGTAGTCAATTAGGTATTAACATGTTAGAAAAAAAAGGGAATTACCCCAACCACCAAATAAGCTAGTTAACCCTCGTCACTGAATTCAAGAAGCCTTCCTCGGGATATCATTAGTTATTTAATTTCAGGCATGCCCAAAGGGTTATCAAATGCATAAGAAACCGCGGCGGACCCACTCACTATTAAACAACTTTGTTATTTTAAGTGAATTTTCATTATGAAAATTCACTAATAGTTAGGTATCGATGGTGAGACTTTCGGAAAATTTTCTTCAAATGAGCGCGAATTAGGGTCTCTGGAACCTATTGCCATTGTCAGTTAAAATGTTATATATATATATATATATATATATATATATATATATATATATATATATATATATATATATATATATATATATATATATATATGCATCCAACCGATAACTCAAAAAATACTTCACTGATTTGGACCAAATTTGGGAATTTCCCTTATTTTGATAATGGCTTGGATGAGTTCGTTCATCAAATCTTAACGACCAATTTTTCTTAATAAAAAATTTAAAAATATTTTTTAAAACGCAACATCTCTCAAATTTTTTAAGTGGCTGAAACTGCAATGTACAACCTAAAAGAACATAGACATACGTGGTCGTGTACCAATTTTCAAGTCGTTTGATCGAAGGAAAATAAAGTTATCCGAAATTAATAATAAACTAATCCTCGACATTACTTCAGATTCTGTAATGTAATATCTACAATGTTGGACAAAGATAGATGACGTTATCTGTACTACTATGCTATTTAAATAAATCGTAAATAAACAATGGGGGTTATTGGAAGATGTCAGGCTGGAGAGCATTGTGAGAGATACGACAGAGACGCCATCTCGGTGCCAGACCAGGTAGTGTGTTGTCACGACTCACGAGTTATAGTTTACACAAAATTTTATAGATCGAGCTGGGTACAAAGTCTGCGTCGAAAAGCGCTGAAATTTAGCATGCAAATGTATACTAATAAATAAAAAAATTAATGACAGTGATTCAATTTGCTAAAAACCAACTAACAATTTTGTAAATTGTCAGCCTTGGATCATTTCGTTCCTAATACCAGGACAAAATTTGTGTCCAAAAGCGCTAAATTTTAGCATGCAAATGTATAGTAATACAAAGAAATTTTAAAAGCAATCTACAACGACTTTCATTATGTATAAATATTAAGCTTTCGATTCTTCACGGTCATGGTATTTAAAATTAAAAACCATCTCTCTCTCCCTCTCTCTCTCTCTATCTCTCTTATAGTTTAATCCGACCAGACGTAGCGATTTGTCACAGAGATGTGTGTACACTTACGCTCTGCGCATTGCGTAACCTTGAAATCGACTCCGCTGATGCTAATTGCTAATAACTTATTAGTATCTTTTAATATAAAACAACTAGGTACCTATATTTTTGAAGGCTAATGTAAATAGTAGGTAAATAATAACCCAACTTTCAGTTTTAGCTTAACTTTAACAAAATGACTATAGTAGTATATTATGATTGTAACATCCAATAAAACAAATATGAAAGTGATAGGTAGATATAGATATTGTATGTATTGTTGTTTACTGTTTATTGTTGTTTATTGGCAAAAATTATACATTATGTTAATACAATAAGTTTTATGCGACTTGTGGTGTATCATATAACATAATTTAGACGGTTGAATTCTAAGTAGTTTGACAGTCCGACACCAAATTCAATAAGCTTCAGATTTTGACGTGGCAAGTTTAAATTCGTTTTTCTCTTGTATTTTGCACCTTCTAACACTTCAATCAGCACCTCCATTTACCATAAATCTCTGCTATTCCATAATATCTTTCTAACTGCTATTCTTTCCAAACAATCCATATTTTCACCAAAATTTTTAAATTTGTAGGAGATAAAAATTACTTTAGTTTGACAAATGTCATTATGTCACTGTACATAATTCACTGGTTGGTATTACAACAAATATACCTACCTCAAAGTAATACAGTAAGCACTCATAATATCTAGGTAGGTACTACAAAGTACATATATCTCTAGTTAAAATCAAATAAACAGACATTTAGATAAAATTATTAAAATTTTAATTTCAACATTTTGTATTGTTTATGTTGATTTCATTTTCAAAAAGTATGGATAATTACAGCAATAATAAATAAGTGTTGAAAAGAGTTTAAGTGCGTTATGGTAGCGAATTTTCATTAAAATATTTCAAATGGTGATAACTCAGTTTCCCATTAAACTAGAATCTTTAGTTTTGATACATGGTGAAACCTATACAAAAGCAGCGTGGATACCAAATTTAAAAAATCACACAATGAGCTTCACAGATGCTTACAAATTAGTTTTTAAAAACCTTTTCTTTTTCATTTTGTTTGCAGAAACTGGTTCGATTTAGTTAATTAAAACCGATCACTCAAGCGAATAATATGAAAAAATACTGACCTGCCACCTATAATTTCATAGATGCATTCTGTTTGTAAATAAAAATTAAAATTTCGGAAAATTTGCAGATTAGCACCTTGAGGGTTTTTAGAAAAATATTTTCAGAAATATGCTTAGAACCCCTTCTGGGTGCCCAAATCACAAGAAGAATTTCTTACAAACAGCCCACAAGAGCGAATAGGGGTGCTGGGCGGAGAAGAATATAAAAAGGAGATGTGAGCGGAAAGTTCGAAAGGAACAGCTTAGTTGGACGTACTTATGCTCCCTTTATCCCATTTTGCAGCCATACCTCCTTAAAATCCTGTTTACCGCGCGCAGAACCTCTGTATTCACCGCAGGCCCCCTAACTTCCGTAGGGGTTGCTCCAAAGGGACTTTTCTTGTTTACGTTGTTCTTGTTTATGTATTGAGGGTACTTGTAGGCATGCAGAAGAGGTAGGAGAATCCCCGCGACGAAGTAGCGAACCAAGATTTTCAATTTATGTTTAAATTGTTATCTCATTTTATTCTTTTTAATATTTTTCCAAAAATGATTTTGAGGTTGCCTTGTTTATCAGTCATATAAATTATTACAATTTTTTTAAAGACACTTGCAGAACTTACATATTATATCTAAGACCAAATTTTAATTTTTAAGCTCCATATTTCTCTTGCAGATTCCACAATCAACAAAGAGAGGAGCTATTTAGGAATATGCTCACCAAAAATATTTGTTTGCCATTAAATGCGGCCTCCCTTTTATATTTGTCTCTTAGAAATAAAAGAATATTGTTTGCAATAATCAAATTTATAAAAAATGCAAAACTGTTTAACTGCTTGTACATTTATTCTCTTTTTTTTTAGTAGTAGGTAGTGAAGTAGATTAAGAAAAATCCTAATGTCTTTCCATGTGTTAATATCGATGTTTCCCGTGGTCTGTGTGTGGTGTCTTTAAGTCGTCACAATAGACACTATGACGTGAAGAGTGTCCCCGTTGCTATCCTTAGGCAAATAATATTTTATAGTAGGGATAAAAGAGTAATATATTTTAAATGCTCATTTTGCAACATCTATTTTGTGTTTAATATGTTTTACTTTATATATGCCTGTGTGTATGTGTGTGTATATGCTTGTATTATATATATATATATATATATATATATATATATATATATATATATATATATATATATATATATATATATATATATATATATATATATACATATATATACATATATATATTTGTTATTTTGTATGCAAACAGCTCAATCCGGGAGATATCAGCCCTCACTTACATGTGCAGCGGTATAAATTGAGTACTAATGTACTACTGTGCCCGAAATAATCGCTAACTGGGACCCTAAAACCCATCTCCAAGGTCCATTTAAATTTAAGGAACTAGTTTTAATAATATATCTTATTAATAATGTACAATTCTTATGAAAATTCACTACTACACTACTATAACGCACTTGCTGCGTCCCAAACTTTTTTAATATTCTAGTTTGAAAATGTAATCATTTTTCAAGATTGGTTAAAATATATATTATGTATAAATTTCATTACAATTTATCAACTTTTACTGGGTGTTTTTTAGGTCGGTATATTAATAAGTTGTAATAATGAACTATTACCCAAACAGTTCATAACCTTGTTCATAAAGTATCTTTAGTAGGGTAGTTCAAGTTTCAAAAGGGTTATTGACCACATGTTATGTTTCGAAGCACGTAGCACTTATACTAGAAGTAATCGTGCTTTATCTCAGTCATAAGAATCACATCCTTCCACTTTTATTTTCTCATTCCTGGTTATAATAAATGTTCTTAACTGGTTTCCGACTATCAGTGGCAAGACACTTCCAATATAACGTGAGAACATTCCATCAAAATGCTCATAAAACGCTACATTTACTCTCAGCCAGAGTTCCGGCATTATTATACTTCCACTATTCTGTACTGGACTATTCAAATCTAAGCCACAATGGCGTAATAACCTACTGACAGTCGGTACACAAGTTCTTATTATGTCATTTCATAAACTCATAACGTAGTTTTCTGGAAAACAGCAATAAAGTCTGCCTTTCGCATAAACCGTTCATAAACATGCTGCTGTACTGATAACTTTAAAGTACACTGGATGGATATGGATTCTGCCATAATAATATAAGCTGTCTGCTAGGCAGAAGCAAATACGCCCTTTACTCGTAAGGTGCTTGTTCGCATTTTATGCTAAAATTCTGTACAGTTTGCCACAAAAAGTATTTTCTCACCTTTGATTGGTTTATTTCTTAATTGGTATTAATCTGACTAAGAATATTGTGTAATTCCAGCTTGACATATAAAAGATCAGTATCGAGTTTGCATTGTATGACACAAATTGTGCTATTAGTATTGCTGAATGCATTTAATTTAAAACTTGGAAAGATATTTGAGAATGACGCTAATTCGTCCTTTAGGTATGCGTCATTAAATTACCCCGCCGCCCAGGATTTTATAACCAATAGTATATGAAAAAACAAATTTAGAAAAGCAAAGTTTTACTAAACGAATATAGCTTTTGATTTACTTGCTCGCTCGAACTCAAAACCATATGAGTTTACTAAAACTGCTTTTCTTACGATGTTTTTTTATACTGTTTTTTTTCCAATTTTGTGTTCATAATTATAAGCAGATAACCATGTATAAAAATAGAAATTTAAAAAATTTCATAGTACGCACGTATGTAGGATTTCCGTACTTTAGTAACTTGACACAGCTCTCTTTATCTACATAACAGCAGTTACCAAGTTTCATTTTTGTAAGTCAAGCTTAAGTTACACATTAATTATAAAAATCAATATATAGTTATTCTAATGACATATTAACCTTCGTCTACATGACAGGGTACCTGGGTACCCATTCTGTCTTAAAAGTGATGTTTTTATTTGTTAATGTTGATATTTATGCCTAAGGTGTTGTGACATCTCAGAATTCATTATAATAAACCATTTTCTGCCAATGTAGTATTTTTATAACTTTTAAATTATATAATGGACATTGAAATTTTTTATACTTATTCCTCACATCAGGGGCACCCCAGTACCTACTAAAATAAAAATTTATTTTGTTGCAAATCTTTAACTTTTGGGCACAGTTATAAAAAAATTAACACTCTTTATTTGAAAAAGTATATTAATTTTATAATATTTTTTTATTACAATAATTATTTTACAGTTTGCAATTGTCACACTTATTTATTTTCTCACAATGTTTATCGCATATTGAGCGGCTACAAACGTCACACGATTTTCTGGTTTTTCTGTCTTTTTGTAGCAGCTCGACACACGTAACATTTACCTGTTACTTGAAGGGGTCCGGTTTTATCTCTGGGATGATTCTTTTCCACAACCGGCGGTGGCAGTTGGTATACCAATGGACCTCCTAACATGCACTCAATTCCCGATTTGGTACTAAAATGTTGTAACACCTTTGGTGATTTGGCTCTCAATTCTATGCTCGGTCTAGATAATTGCTTTCCAAGTTCTTGAAGAAATTTTCGACGATATTTTTTTTTCTTCTGAAGAGGGTTATTTTCAGTATAAATAACATATGCTGCTAATCCTGCTATATCAAGCATCTTATAAAACATTGCAAGAGGCCAACGGTTTGTTCGACGTTTCACAGAGTAGTGCGACACCATCTTATCCATATTATCAACACCACCTTTCCCTGAATTGTAAAAATGAATTATTTTAGGTTTTTTTCTTTGGATCAGATACATTTTCAGTGTCGTGCATTGTGGATAAGAGTATTACAGCTTTTCCCTGTTTTGGTACGTATGAAACCAGTGTGATATTATCCTCCGAAAATCCAAACGTAGAAGAATGTTCTTCCCTACTTTTATTTGGCAACATCTCTGGCAGTATATAAGGTATATTTTTTTAGCGTACCCACAACAGAAAGTTTCCATGACATTAGAAACCGAGCTAAGGAAAGTGTGGTGAAAAAATTATCCATCACAACATTTATCCCACTATTTTTATAATGAATACATAAATCTTTTACCACACGCTCACCTTGATTTTGTTCACGACCCTGTGATGATTTCCCTGTATAAATTTGCCCCACAGGGGGGTAAGAATTAGCTGCATTGCACACCCACCAAACTTTTATACCATATTTGGCAGGTTTGGCTGGCATATACTGCGTGAACCTGGTCCTGCCTCTATACGGAAATAGTTGTTCGTCTACCGTTAGGCATTCAGACGGTGTATAATTCAATTTCAAATTTTCAAAAATTAAAGTTCTGAGATAGCAGCTCCTTTATCAGTTTTCATTCTATCGGTTCTGGTATTCATATTGTCAAAACGTACAAATCTTTGGATGGAATAAAATCTGTTGACTGACATTGTCGCACGGTACCATGGGTAAGCATCACTTTATCACAAGTCTCTCAGATTTTCTTTCTTAGAGTGTCGCACTCCAGCAGTAATCAGTATCCCGAGATAACCATAAAATTCTTCTTATGTGAGAGGTTTCCAAATTTTTGGTGGTTTGTTGGAATGCTGTTTATTCCACTCCGCTTGGATGGTTTTGGCTTTGCTGTTTGTTTCTCGAATTATAATGTTGCACATTTCTGGAGTAAAAATGCGTGCGAAAGTTTCCCGAACTGAGAGGGAATTTGTTGTCTTCAAAGGTCCAGATTTTTTTCGCAAACTATTTTGTGACAGCGTTTGACGAGCAGGCATTGGGGGACAGGATTTCCAGATAGTTCCGTTTTTAGAACGCAAAACTAGGTCATCACAATTATCAACCTCAACCTCTAGCTGCTCATCTTCTGAATTGTCTTCCTCGGCAATTTCAATTTCATTATCAGTGTCAAGCAAAACATCTTCTATGTCTGATTCTTTTGCTTGGTTATTTGTTGATGACAACAAAGGCGGTAAATATTCGTCCTCTGATTCGGAGTCTTCAATTTGTTCATTGTTGTTATCACTCTCTGAATCAGATTCCATAGCATTTAATTCCTGAAGATAACTTACTTGCTGTTCATAACCCATTCTGTAAATAATCAGGTACATAGGAAAAATGTCAAAACATACAACAAAAATGTAGTTTATTATCATTTATCACTTTATATATAATCTACGTACCGTTTGAATTCAGAACTGGAAACCTTTCTAAATTTTTCTGTCATTCAGAATATTCACTAATCACAGTACAATTTTCAATCGAATATAGTGTTGTTTAGTCAGCGGTAGACAACAGACTAAATAAATGCTCTAGCATCCACACAAATATCGGATCACGAAAACGATTCTCCGAAATGCACAATCCGTTGTTTTCAGCAACACTGAGCGGAAGTATCTAAGCCGAAACGGCTCATAAAACTTTTCTTGGAACACCAGATGTGACATTATAACTATAACTATTTATAAGAATTGGAAAACTAATGATTTCTAGAATGGTAGGACAATACTTATTGCAGGTACCCGGGTACCCCTCTCGTGTATTATGCGTTAAAATTTTATTCGTGACGGTTAAATGCCGCTCAAGAAGCTTTCTTCAAGCTTATTTCCTTTCAAATCTAAGGAAACATACGAGAAGGTAAATTAGATTTTCGGTAAAGGATGACATGCAACGTACTAAGAATTGGCGAAGCTGTAATGCTAGCGTATTTTTTTCAAAAGGTAAGCTATTTTTTTTACAAAATTTTATCTTTTTCATCACAATCTCTTTCATTATTTTAGGCATAAGCTCTTAAGGTATGGATTATATGCTCCACATATTCCCCGTTGAAAGGTACTTAACAAATAAACAAAAGTGTGGATATATCACATCAAGAAAAGCTACTTGCTTTTTTAAAATGTCAAAATTATACATACGAAGAAAATGAACCAACATTTTTGCTAGGTAAAACGTTAATAAGTTTTCTAAAGAGGCTCCAGGAGATAAGTTCCTATTAATGAAAGTGGCACAAATATTTGGTTTAAATGGGGATTGTCGGCGTCCAGAATTGTGCAGCTGAACAGTAAAATATATAGAAGACACGGCGAAAGTTTTGGTTATAACTTTACATCATACCAAATCCAAAACCAAACTTGTATTTATAGTAGGATCAGAGCATTCACAATTGAGACCCAAACAACTAAAACACAAACAAACTTAAAAAAATTAAACCGAGTTTAAAGTAATCACTCAAAAGCGAGCAGTAACTGGATTACAGGTTTAATTCAACGGACAAAAAATAATTTAAATGAAATATTATTATATGCGCTACCTACTTATCTGTTTGAAGTCGGTGCCAAACCAATTCTGTAGTAGGTAGATAGGATATGTCCACTCCCGCCACATGGCAAGTTTCTCTGTGCACGCGACGGAATTTGTGAGCGTGGGTTGATCTTTGATCATTAACAACATATTTAGGTATTGCATTAGAATTATAATTTGTTATTAATTAAGCTGTTTACATAGCTACGTATTATTGTGTTTCGGGCTTGGCACCGACTTCTAACAGATATATAGGTAGCCTATAAAATCATATTTCATTTAAATTAATTTTTGTCTTATGAATTAAACCTGTAATTAAAAAAAAATATTTTTACTTTTTCCTGCTTTAAATTTGGTTAGTTTTTTTGTAAGCTTGTTTATTTTTCTATTGTAAATATACGTACGTAGATAACTGCTATAATATAATCTTTGAACATACATAAAAAAATAACTTTTGAGAATTTCCCTCAATTTCCGGGGATCTCATCCTAACTTGCTGAAAATGGGATCACCCCAGGTCAGTAGCGGCTCGTGCTTTAATGCATTGGGGGTGCGCAAGAAAAAAAATGAAGGGCTCCCCTCTTTTTTCCAAGAAAGTGTATAAAAAAAACCTACTTACTCAATAATTATTAACTACTTACCAAGTTTTCCTCTAGTTAGTTATAAGTTATAGTAGTTAAAAAGTCCTTTCCTTTGATAATTACTAACTATATAATTTTAAATGTGTTGTTTGATATAAAGACATGACAATATGTGATATTTGTCATTTTAAACTTCACGTATCTTTTCACTTTTATTATATTTATTTATATGTTCATTTACTTGTTTATTTATTTATATATTTATAAACGGCTAAGCCTATGTAGGTTAGCATTATATAATTTCAAATGTTTTGTTCGACATAAAAACATGACAATATGCGATCTTGGTCGTTTTATACTGCACTTATTGTTCAATTTTATATATATATATATATATATATATATATATATATATATATATATATATATATATATATATATATATATATATATATATATATATATATATATATATACAGGGTGTTTACGGAAATCGGGAACAATAGCTATCTTCGTTATTATTTGAGCTACAAAGTCGGTTAAATGGGCAAAGTTGAAGAACTGGACACCCCACTTCTGAATATGTCACGGATATCTAGATTGCACAACAACTGTCAAATCTGTTGACATAACCTCACTTTTTTTAAATGGAACAATATGAATATTTTCTGTTCAATCAACTCAGGGCAAGCCATTTTATACGTACACATAATAGCCTTTCCATCCCAGTACAATATTTTGAAGATAACTTGATCCCAAACGTTGCCAATGGTAGGTGTTTACGGAAATCGGGAACAATAGCTATCTTCGTTATTATTTGAGTTACGAAGTCGGTTAAATAGGCAAAGTTGACCAACTGGACACCCCGCTTCTGAATATGTCACGGATATCTAGATTTCGCAACAACTGTCAAATCTGTTGACATAACCTTAATTTTTTTACATGGATGAAATGAATATGTTGTGTTCAATCGACTTAGGGCAAGCCATTTCATACGTACACATAATAGTCTTTCCATCACAGTAGAATATTCCGAAGATAACTTGATCCCAAATGTAGGCAATTGTAGGAGTTTACCGAAATCTGGAACAATAGCTATCTACGTTATTATTTGAGCTATAAAGTCGGTTAAATAGGCCAAGTTGACCAACTGGATACCCCGCTTCTGAATATGTCACGGAAATCTAGATTGCACAACAACTGTCAAATCTTTTGACATAACCTCAATTTTTTTAAATGGAACAATATGAATATTTTCCATTCAATCGACTCAGGGCAAGCCATTTTATACGTACACATAATAGTCTTTCCATCACAGTAGAATATTCCGAAGATAACTTGATCCCAAACGTTGCCAATTGTAGGAGTTTACCGAAATCGGGAACAATAACTATCTTCGTTATTATTTGAGCTACGAAGTCGGTAAAATAGGTAAAGTTGACCAACTGGATACCCCGCTTCTGAATATGTCACGGAAATCTAGATTGCACAACAACTGTCAAATCTGTTGACATAACCTCAATTTTTTTAAATGGAACGATATGAATATTTTGCGTTCAATCGACTCAGGGTGAGCCACTGTACAAATACACATGTATATTTAAAACTAAATTTTATTTCCTAAAAACGAATAAATAATTACAAATATTGCTCAAAATGCCAACCGTTATGATTCAGGCATAATATTGCTCTCTTCAATATATTGGACTGTATTTTTTGAAGGGTCGGTACAGAAATTCTGTTGACTGCATTCCTGATTTTTACCTTCAATTCGTCCAGACTATCCACTCTTGATGCGTAAACATCGTCCTTTATTGTACCCCATATTGAAAAGTCCAATGGGATCAAATAGGGCGATCTTGGCGGCCATTCAACTGTACCTCCATGGCCAATCCGATTTCCGTAAACACCTACAATTGGCAACGTTTGTGATCAAGTTATCTTCGGAATATTGTACTGGGATGGAAATACTATTATGTGTACGTATAGAATGGCTTGCTCTGAGTCGATTGAATGCAAAATATTCATATTGTTCCATTTAAAAAAATTGAGGTTATGTCAACAGATTTAACAGTTGTTGTGCAATCTAGATATCCGTGACATATTCATAAGCAGGGTGTCCAGTTGGTCAACTTTGTCTATTTAACCGACGTCGTAGCTCCAATAATAACGAAGATAACTATTGTTCCCGATTTCCGTAAACACCTACAATTGGCAACGTTTGTGATCAAGTTATCTTTGGAATATTGCACTGGGATGGAAAGACTATTATGTTTTCATATATAATGGCTTGCTCTGAGTCGATTGAACGCAAAATATTCGTATCATTCCATTTTAAAAAGTTGAGGTTATGTCAACAGATTTGACAGTTATTGTGCAATCTAAATATCCGTGTCATATTCAGAAGAGGGTTGTCCAGTCGGTCAATTTTGCCCATTTAACTGACTTTGTAGCTCAAATAATAACGAAGATAACTATTGTTCCCAATTTCCGTAAACACCTACAATTGGCAACGTTTGTGATCAAGTTATCTTCGGAACATTGTACTGGGATAAAAAGATTATTATGTGTACGTATAGAATGGCTTGCCCTGAGCCGATTGAATACAAAACATTCATATCGTTCCATTTAAAAAAATTGAGGTTAAGTCAACAGATTTAATAGTTGCTGTGCAATCTAGATATCCGTGACATATTCAGAAGCGGTGTGTCCAGTTGGTCAACTTTGCCCATTTTACCGACTTCGTAGCTCAAATAATAACGAAGATAGCTATTGTTCCCGATTCCCGTAAACACCTACAATTGGCAACGTTTGGGATCAAGTTATCTTCGGAATATTGTACTGGGATGGAAAGACTATTATGTCTACATATAGAATGGCCTGCCCTGAGTCGATTAAATGCAAAATATTCATATCGTTCCATTTAAAAAAAATTGGGGTTATGTCAACAGATTTGACAGTTGTTGTGCAATCTAGATATCCGTGACATATTCAGAAGCGGGGTGTCTAGTTGGTCAACTTTTCCCATTTAACTGACTTCGTAGCTCAAATAATAACGAAGATAGCTTTTGTTCCCGATATCCGTAAACACCCTGTATATATATATATATATATATATATATATATATATATATATATATATATATATATATATATATATATAATTTTTTTAACTTGAATTTTAAGATTGAATGAATTTTATGAAAATACGCCAGAATGCCGTACTTGATAGACGCAAACTTATTATAAATTTTGACTAAATAATTTAATATACTTTAAAGTGTCTAAATGTGAGATGCTATTCACGAAGATCTAATCTATAGTAGTTATATTCCTTCTACTAACACTATATTTTAGACTATATTTAATTATCGTTGTTTCAATTAGGTAATATTTTGCTGTATACAAATCAATAATAACATTGCTTTAAAAAAGATAATACGGTCCTGGCGATAGAGTGAGCGATTACGCCTGTGATCCCAGAACAGCATAACTGTATGCAGAGTTCCACCCTGGTCCGTTAAGCTGGAGCGATGTTGGAAAGTTCAAATATTATATTCTCACATCAAAGGGCCGCCCTACAGGATTCAGTGCTGGGACTTATTATGCTGTGCTGCAAGTGCGGAATTTTAAAGCGCACAACGGGATTGATTATTCGGTCGTTTTTGACGAAGATAGTCGATCATTTCGTGTTGAAGTTTCCCATTTAGGTAGAGCGTCGAATAATACACACCAACGCAAGACTGTGTATATGGATGTATATAACGTCGGCAACCATTAACACACTATACTTCTTCTGATTCTGTATTCATGGCTGCCGACTCTGCGATGCTCGATATACTAATTTTGTTTGTGTAGAATGTAGGAGGTAAAAAAATAAAAATTTATTAAAATATAGCAAAGCAAAAATATTATTATTCCCGGCAGGTGACAGTGCGCGCGCACGGGCGCACTTATTGAGGAGCCGCCCCTGCCCCAGGTGTATGCCCCTTCAAACAAACAAAATACCTTTTTTTATTGGTCCACAATTGACGAAAATATCGATAATCATACATAAAAAAATATATACAGATAAACATAGAACTTCCTCCTTTTTTGAAGTCGGTTAACAATAGATTTTTCATTTACTATAATCACGGTAAGTCTACAATACAACCAGTTGATATCAACAGTTTTGAAAAAATACCCCAAAAAGTTGCAGAACATTTAAGACTCTCAGAAGCATCCAGTTACACTGGCCATTACACACACACACACACACACCATTACATGTGCTCGTATGTTTGCAGGGACACACGAAAACACACCAACTTGTGGGATCTTAATGTTTGAGATGAGTCGTAGTTGTAGATTTATCGCCAGATGTGGATAATTCGCGCCAAAATACTATACACACGCTCGTTTAGAAAATATTTGCAAATAAAGTGAGGTCCCGCAATTATGTTTAACGCACACGTTGTGTGAAGACCCCTTAAATATGGATTATGTTTGAAGTGTGTATAAGACCCCATAAACCATAGTGTTTTTTTCTACAAACATAACTGTGTTTCTGAATTACACATGGCAACAAAAAAACCAGTTTAGAAAAAAACTGTCTGGCTTGTGTGCGTGTAAGGACCGACAAATATAAGGGGAAGGGTTTGTTTATTAAATGCTGTGTGGAGGTATTGTATAGTTGATCACATTGACCTTGTGCTGTTACTCTGAAATATATTATTACATATATTTTTTAGTGAATTTTTCTACACTTTTGAATTTTAAAACAATTCGCGAACTAGGACCTCTAGAACCCATGTCTGTGGTCAGTTACTATCTTGATGTGTTTATATATGTATATATATATATATATATATATATATATATATATATATATATATATATATATATCGAAAAATAATGGGCCACCAAATTGGGTAATAATTCAAGCAGGTATCAATTTAGTTACCGGTATAACCTATATAGTAAAAATTTACCACATTTTATTAAAATACCGTATTGTTTGAAAATGTACCAAAAAATTCCGAAAATAACTTTAACTTTAAATGTTTCTGAGAAAACTGGTTTCCTAGCATTTAATGACAATTCGCTACCAAAACACACAGTTACTGTGTCTTGATTTTTTTTACGAACATGCATCATATTTCAATTAAAAATGCAACAGTATAAGGAATGTTCGAAAAAAAATATTGCAGTTATCACCAACGAATTATGGGCCACGCTGTGATTTTCAAAATAATTTTATAAGATGCAGCTTAAAGCACCTTATAATTAACATATACAATTTTTCGCGTATCTTGCATAATAACAATTATATTGAGCTTTACCGTAGAAATACGTCACCTTGTATATATGCAAACAGATAAAAACTCTGGACGCAGCAAGTGCGTTATGGTAGTGAATTTTCATAAAAATGTTTTTAATAACAAATAGGTATGTGTGTTTTTTTAAGAAAGCAGGCATCAAATTTGGTTACCAGTATAACCTATATAGTAAAAACAATGTGCCATGTTTCATCAAAATAACTTTATTGTGTGAAAATGTACAAAAATTTCTAAAAGTAAACTTAAAGTGTTCCCGAAAAAACACGTTTCTTGGCCAACCTTATAGGTTAATAGCAAATTGAGCTGTTCAAATATGAAACATTTGATCAAAATTCACTACCATAACGCACTTGCTGCGTCCAGAATTTATTTTCTTACAAACGTGCATTATATTTCGATGGAAAATACAAAAATGCAATAACAGGGCGTGTTTGATAAAAAAAAGGAAATTTGTATAACCAACGACTTATGGGCCACCCTGTGATTGTAGAAATATTATTTTAAGATGTAGCTCGAGACACCCTATAATCAATATATACAAAAAAAATTCATATCTTATATAATAACGGATATATTGAGCTTTATTGATTTTTTACGAAAATTCGACAAAAATTATATACCATTAAACGATAAACTCTATAGCTAAGGCTACTGCCAAGCATCAGAGAAAGGGTCTATTTGAAATTCATTTTCTGCAAATATTTTAGTAAAATGAAGGACAATGACGGTTGAAACTAAGACTTTAGGGTTTGTAAAACATCCTTCTTGAGATATTTTATTTCTATAGCCCGTATTAGATTCAAGTTATTTGCCTAAATGTTGCCAATTTTGACATTTTAAATCGCCACTTTGACGTTTTGAGGAAAACCCCAATTTAATTTTCTTTAAATGCCTATAACTTTTTGTCTTTTGACCTACATAGCTAAATTTTGGTAAGTAACTTACTTATAAGGATATAAACCTGCGTACCAAATTTGGTTGCCCTTACTTTGTTAATTCCGGAGATATAAATTTTTTTCGAAAGAAAATACAAAATTTTCCGGGAAAACCTAGGCAGATTTTCCTGGCTAACGAACTTATCCAAGCCATTTGCAAAAGGAATTTTTTCACCAAATTTAATCAAAATCGGCCCATTATTTTTTGAGTTATCGGTGTGATACATATATATATATATATATATATATATATATATATATATATATATATATATATATATATATATATATATATATATATATATATATATATATATATATATATATATATATATATATATATATATATATATATATATATATATATATATATATATATAAACATATAAAAATTGAAACTGACCCCGGATATGTTTTCTGGGGGGCCTAATTAGCGCTCATTTGAAGAAATTTTTTCAAAATTCACAAGTCGGGATCTCCTCATTAGTGAATTTTTTTAAAGAAAATTCACTAAAAACTGAAAGTAAACCCGAATATGGATTCTAGGGGGCCTGGTTTGTACTCCTTTGAAGAAATCTTTTTCAAACTCAAACGTCGCTGTCTCCCCATTAATGAATTTTTTCTACGAAAATTAGCTAAAATTTATAGACCGTTAAACCATAAACGTAACTAAAGCTACTGCCAAAGGATCAGAGAAAGGGTCTATTTGCAATGAATTGTCTGGAAATATTTTAGTAAAATAAAGGTCCATGGCGGCTAAAGCTAAAACTTAAGAATACTCTTCTTGCAACATTTTCTTTACGTAACTCGTATTTATTTCATGTTCTTTGCCAAAATGTTGCCCATTTTTACGTTTCTAATCGCGACTTGGACGTTTTGAGGAAAACCCCAAATTGTTTTTCTACAAATGCCTATAACTTTTTTGACTTTTAACTTACAGATCGAAATTTTGGTACATGGTTCACTTATTATAATACAGACATACGTACCAGATTTGGTTGCCCTTACTTTGTTATTCCCGAAAGAAATCACAAAATTTTCCGGGAAAACCTGGGCTGCATTTTCTGGCTAACCAACTTATCCATGCCACTTGCAAAAGGAAAACGCTTATAAAATTTGACCAAAATCGTCCTATTATTTTTTGAGTTGATATATATATATATATATATATATATATATATATATATATATATATATATATATATATATATATATATATATAAATCGAAACAGATCCCAGATATCTGTTCTAGGCGCCTAGTTCCCGCTCATTTGAAGAAATATTTTCAAAATTCTAAAGTCGCGATCTCCTTAGTTAATTTTGTAAAGAAAATTCGCTAAAAGTAAACCATATGCCAACATTCAGTTTCCAGAAAAAAAGTTATGGGCATTTAATATAAAAGAATGTTTGGTACCAGATTATTTCTATGAAAATTCACCAGCATAAGGCACTTGCTGCGTCCAGACTTTTTCAAATTCAGTTAATTTGAAGTAAAACTGCATATTAGAAAATACTTCATTTTCAGTTTTCAGTTTATATTTTGAATGCCGGGTTCATACTTCATGACGATTTGAATTACTCCAAAAATAAGAGTTTTGTGTGTTGAAAAGAACATTTTTCATAGATTTCGCTTCCTCAGTCCTAATTATGCTGTCCAAAAAATCGATAGTCGTCTTGTATCATCGTTAAAATGAATTTACAAAACTCTTTTCTGCATATCCATTTCTCCCAGATGTTGAACCAAAGATATTGAATAAGGGTGGAAGTTGTGCTTTAACGGGATTCTGTGTATCAAGCTCTTCAAAGTCCTGTCTGCAGATCTACTTGTCTTAAGGATGTTATTTCTTTTATGCATTTTTGCCTTCACGGTGCCAAAAGTTTTGTAATTTCCTATTATTCGCCGAACACTCCTCCGCGACGGTTTTTGTTTATCTGGATATCAGCAAATATTTGGCACGTTCTTGATAAAACTTGGTTACATTCGTCATATATAATAAAGAAATTTTAATAATCTTCGTGAGTATAATTCAGTCGCCCCGGTATAATTTTTATAAATAATTGTCAAATGAGAACAAACACTGAGGTTTTTGTAGTTCTCGATATTTTTTTTGACAGGCGTCGCCGTCATGATTTATAACAATAAAACTTGAAAGCCGTAAAACATTTTTTCAATATAAAAATGTTAAATTGCCAATATTTTGAAAACTACAAATTTTTGGCAGAGGCAACCTTACCTAAAGTTTCAATGTTAAATAAGATATGATTATAAAAATAAGAGCTTCTATTTGAAAAACAGACAACGATTTTTTAAACTCAATTTTCAATGAGAGTTTTTGATCACTCTGTAGTTATTATCAAAAAAAACTCTGGACGCAGCAAGTGCGTTATGGTAGTGAATTTTTATAAAAATGTTTTTAATAACAAATATGTATGTTTTTTAAAGAAAGCAGGCATCAAATTTGGTTACCAGTATAACCTATATACTAAAAACAATGTGCCATGTTTCATCAAAATAACTTTATTGTGTGAAAATGTACAAAAATTTCCAAAAGTAAACTTAAAGTGTTCCCGAAAAAACACGTTTCTTGATCAACCTTATAGGTTAATAGCAAATTGAGCTGTTCAAATATGAAACATTTGATCAAAATTCGCTACCATAACGCACTTGGTGCGTCCAGAATTTCTTTTCTTACAAACATGCATTATATTTCGATGGAAAATGCAAAAATGCAATAACATAAGGCGTGTTTGATTAAAAAAAAAGGAAATTCGTATCACCAACGACTTATGGGCCACCCTGTGATTGTAACAATATTTTTTTAAGATGTAGCTCAAGACACCCTATAATTAATATATAAATTTTTTTTTCATATCTTATATAATAACGGATATATTGAGCTTTATTGACTTTTTACGAAAATTCGACAAAAATTATATACCATTAAACGATAAACTCTATAGCTAAGGCTACTGCCAGTCATCAGAGAAAGGGTCTATTTGAAATGAATTTTCTGCAAATATTTTAGTAAAATGAAGGACAATGACGGTTGAAACTAAGACTTTAGGGCTTGTAAAACATCCTTCTTGAGACATTTTATTTCTAGAGCCCGTATTAGATTCAAGTTATTTGCCTAAATGTTGCCAATTTTGACATTTTAAATCGCCACTTTGACGTTTTGAGGAAAACCCCAATTTATTTTTCTTTAAATGCCTATAACTTTTTTTGTATTTTGACCTACATAGCTAAATTTTGGTAGGTTACTTACCTATAAGGATATAAACCTGCGTGCCAAATTTGGTTGCCCTTACTTTGTTACTTCCGGAGATATAAATTTTTTTTGTAAGAAAACACAAAATTTTCCGGGAAAACCTGGGCAGATTTTCTTGGCTAACAAACTTATCCAAGTCATTTGCAAAATGGAATTTTTTCACCAAATTTAATCAAAATAGGCCCATTATTTTTTGAGCTATCGGTGTGATACATATATATATATATATATATATATATATATATATATATATATATATATATATATATATATATATATAAATAAATAAATATATATATATATATATATATATATATATATATATATATATATATATATATATATAAACATATAAAAATTGAAACTGATCCCGGATATGTTTTCTGGGGGGGCTAATTAGCGCTCATTTGAAGAAATTTTTTCAAAATTCCAAAGTCGGGATCTCCTCATTAGTGAATTTTTTTAAAGAAAATTCACTAATAAAATCACATCACGGTTGGACTTAGGTATGGAATATTATACATAAGACGTGTCTAAACTTTTGCGTTGAATATAAAAATGCAATAATATGTGTCCTATCTAAAATAAGCAAGTTAACATCAACACCCTGTATATCCAGAAGTGCCACTAGCTGGAAAATACTTTAACCAAGGTGCATCCATTGATTTCAATAACCTGCCAAATTTGTTCAATAGAACACTCTGTATTTTAGTCAATTTTGGATTTCTTATTTCATTCTTAATCAATAATATGTCAAACATTTTTCTCATTTCAAAAGTTTTCGAGAAAACCCAACAAAAAACGGTTTTCATGTTCCTTTCAATAATGATTTTATTTGTCCGCAATCACAGCATCACAACTATTATGTATTATGTCAGTATCATAACTGTTCATCCTAAGATCTATGTCAATTCTTTTAAACTATAAATTCTGAACAAGGCGGATAGGGAACCGCCAGGTGGCCCACGAGCTCGCCTGTCCTGACACCATTCGATTTTTTGTGGGGTTATGTAAAATATGTGGTCTATTTTGTTCAACCAAGAAATTTGAAGGATTTTATTAACAAAATTACTCGTGCCTGCGGAGAAATTTTGCCTCAGGTTATTAGAAATCCTTGCACTGTAGAGCTTATTAGAAGATATGTCGTTTGCCAAACAGAAAATAGTCGCCAGTTTGAGCATACTTTTTTACTTTGTCATCGTTAGCAATGATAATTAACTGTTAATTATATTTTTGGAATTACCTTTGAAGAACTTAGTTAAGAGAATCATAAGCATTTGTAATTTTTTGTTGCTGCAAAGCAGTTTTTGACAAAAAAAAAACTGTGGACGCAGCAAGTGCGTTATGGTAGTGAATTTTCATTAAAATGTTTTTAATAACAAATATGTATGTTTTTTAAAGAAAGCAGGCATCAAATTTGGTTACCAGTATAACCTATATACTAAAAACAATGTGCCATGTTTCATCAAAATAACTTTATTGTGTGAAAATGTACAAAAATTTCCAAAAGTAAACTTAAAGTGTTCCCGAAAAAACACGTTTCTTGATCAACCTTATAGGTTAATAGCAAATTGAGCTGTTCAAATATGAAACATTTGATCAAAATTCGCTACCATAACGCACTTGGTGCGTCCAGAATTTCTTTTCTTACAAAGATGCATTATATTTCGATGGAAAATGCAAAAATGCAATAACATAAGGCGTGTTTGATTAAAAAAAAAGGAAATTCGTATCACCAACGACTTATGGGCCACCCTGTGATTGTAACAATATTTTTTTAAGATGTAGCTCAAGACACCCTATAATTAATATATACAAATTTTTTTCATATCTTATATAATAACGGATATATTGAGCTTTATTGACTTTTTACGAAAATTCGACAAAAATTATATACCATTAAACGATAAACTCTATAGCTAAGGCTACTGCCAATCATTAGAGAAAGGGTCTATTTGAAATGAATTTTCTGCAAATATTTTAGTAAAATGAAGGACAATGACGGTTGAAACTAAGACTTTAGGGCTTGTAAAACATCCTTCTTGAGACATTTTATTTCTAGAGCCCGTATTAGATTCAAGTTATTTGCCTAAATGTTGCCAATTTTGACATTTTAAATCGCCACTTTGACGTTTTGAGGAAAACCCCAATTTATTTTTCTTTAAATGCCTATAACTTTTTTGTCTTTTGACCTACGTAGCTAAATTTTGGTAGGTAACTTACCTATAAGGACATAAACCTGCGTGCCGAATTTGGTTGCCCTTAATTTGTTACTTCCGGAGATATAAATTTTTTTTGTAAGAAAACACAAAATTTTCCGGGAAAACCTGGGCAGATTTTCTTGGCTAACGAATTTATCCAAGTCATTTGCAAAATGGAATTTGTTCACCAAATTTAATCAAAATAGGCCCATTATTTTTTGAGTTATCGGTGTGATACATATATATATATATATATATATATATATATATATATATATATATATATATATATATATATATATATATATATATATATATATATATATATATATATATATATAAACATATAAAAATTGAAACTGACCCCGGATATGTTTTCTGGGGGGGCTAATTAGCGCTCATTTGAAGAAATTTTTTCAAAATTCCAAAGTCGGGATCTCCTCATTAGTGAATTTTTTTAAAGAAAATTCACTAATAAAATCACATCACGGTTGGACTTAGGTATGGAATATTATACATAAGACGTGTCTAAACTTTTGCGTTGAATATAAAAATGCAATAATATGTGTCCTATCTAAAATAAGCAAGTTAACATCAACACCCTGTATATCCAGAAGTGCCACTAGCTGGAAAATACTTTAACCAAGGTGCATCCATTGACCCCAATTTATTTTTCTTTAAATGCCTATACCTTTTTTGTCTTTTGACCTACATAGCTAAATTTTGGTAGGTAACTTACCTATAAGGATATAAACCTGCGTGCCAAATGGTTGCCCTTACTTTGTTACTTCCGGAGATATAAATTTTTTTGAAAGAAAACACAAAATTTTCCGGGAAAACCTGGGCAATTTTCTTGGCTAACGAACTTGTCCAAGCCATTTGCAAAAGGAATTTTTTCACCAAATTTAATCAAAATCGGCCCATTATTTTTTGAGTTATCGGTGTGATACATATATATATATATATATATATATATATATATATATATATATATATATATATATATATATATATATATATATATATATATATATATATATATATATATATATATATATATTTGTATCACACCGATAACTCAAAAAGTAATGGGCCGATTTTGATCAAATTTGGTGAGTACTTTCCTTTTGCAAGTAGCTTGGATAAGTTCGTTATCCAGGAAAATCGGCGCAGGTTTTCCTGGAATTTTTTTGTTTTCTTTCTAAAAAATTAATATCTCCGGAAATAACAGAGTAAGGGCAACAAAATTCAGTACGCGTGTTTGTGTTATAAGAGTGCACCATGTACCATAATGTACATCTCTAAATTTAAAGAGAAAAAAGTTATGGTCAGTTAAAAAAAATTTGGTGTTTTCCTCAAAACGTGTGTTCTGCGAACCCTTAAGTCATTGCCCTTCATTTTACTAAAATATTTACCGAAAATTCATTTCAAATAGACCCTTTCTCTGATGCTGTGGCCGTCGGTTCAGTTAAGTTGATGCTTTCGCTGTACGTTTAGTTAAGTTTATGGTTTAACGGTCTATAATTTTTGGCTAATTTTCGTAGAACAAATTCGTTAATACATTTTTGCATTTTTTATCTAAATATGATGCATAGAACAGAAGTTGGAAGATAGTGCCAGCATATATGCCATATGGGGAGAAATGGAGGAAGCCTCGATTAGGGTCGCAGAAGGTGAACTAGGTCATAAGCGGAAAACACAGAAACACAAGTGGATGACAGCAGAAATCATGCTTGAAGAAAGGAGAAGATGTAAAAGTCAAGGAAATCCAGAGAGCTATAAACACATCTAAAGAATTATTAGGGGGAAAATAAGAGCGGCAAAGAGTGACTGGTTAAAGAAGCAATGCGGGGAGATAGAACAACTACAAGAGCTGCACGATGAATTTAACTTACACAGAAAAATAAGAGTGGCGTCCGTAGTTTACCGGAAGAGACACTTTTCTAATGTAGAAAACGAACATGGGGAAATGGAACAAGATGATCGGCAGCGAAGAGTTATTTGGGAGGAATATATTAACAACCTTTTCGACGATAATAGAGCTGATATAGAGGTTGCGGAGGACGTAGACCTGTCTGGACCCCCTATCACCAAAGAAGAAACTGTAAGAGCAATAAATACGTCAAAGGACAGAAAGTCAGTTGGCCCGGACTGCATACCTGTCGAACTATTAAAAATACTAGACGACAGGGGCATTTCCGTACTGCACAGAATATTTAACAAGATATATAAAATGGGGGAGTTCCCTGCCAAGTGGATTACATCACATTTTATCCCCCTGCCAAAAAAGGACTAACGCAACGAAGTGCGAGGACCATAGGCTGATCAATCTAATAAGCCACACGTTAAAGATATTCCTCAAGATTATTCACTACAGAATTTCTATAAAATGCGAAAGAGGGGTAGGGTTCACACAATTTGGATTTAGAAGGGGACTAGGTACGAGAGAGGCTGTAGTTGCAACTCAAGTATTGATACAGAACTGCAACGACCAAAGGAAGGTTGTGTTTCTATGCTTCATCGAATACGAGAATACGTTTGACAGGGTCCAACACCACAAACTCATTTAAATTTTGAAGAGGATGGATATAGACCAGAAGGATATCTGCTGCATAGAAAGCCTTTTTTAGCATTTTTTTGCACTTACGGAAAGAACATATCCTTCTTAGCAACAGCACTATGAAAATGTAATCGGGATTAATAAGAAAAAAAATTGCAAAAACAATACGTTTCTTAAAAATTACCTTCAGTTGTATTTCATTAATCAATTTCTTATCAAGTTATCAATTGAAAAAATGTGATAGTATTTGCAGCTGCCAATTTGAAGCATTGTTTTTTGTCAGTTATCTGTAGTTTGTAATACTTTAGAGAGCTTCATATTGGAAAATAGAGGACTTATAGAAATTAATAATAATTATTATTATGGCAGAACTGAGCGAAAAGCTAAGAATTGATATATTAGTGATGTTGGGCTACGGTGACAGGAAGCTTTGTAAAGAAATGTGCATGTTTTTTTTATGAGTCTGGGCACAAATTAATAAGGTGTATGTTTCCAGAACATTAAAAAAAAAATAACGAAACTGGTAGTGTCAATGATAAGCCAAGAATAGGAAGACCAAACACGGCTGTAGCTGGTAATAACGCATTAGATATATTGTTGTCTTTTTATTAAACCCCTCATCTATCTACAAATTAAGTTACTCATTACACAGTCTTTCACAAAAATCTGTGGTTACTTTGCTAAAAAGAAAAAGAAAAAATTTCACCCATACAAAGTACAGCTAGTACAGGAACTTGTAGTTGGCGATTTTAAGAGGCGTGTTGAATTTTATTATATTATGGCAAATTTAATGAGAAGCCAGACTTTAGTAGAAATAATCGTTATTGGTCTCAGCAGAATCCACATTGGATGCTGGAAGCTCCAAACCAACGACCACAAAAAAATTATGTATGGACGGGTATACTAGACAGTAGTAATATTGGGCGGTTATTTATTGAGGGAAATCTAACATCTTAAAAGTATAAAAATTTTTAAGAGAAGAAAGTATACCACAGTGGTTGCAGTGGGCCCAGTCAATAAAATTTGGTTTGAGAAATATGGAGCTTACAGTCATTTTGGGAGACGCATGCGGCAATATTTGGATGAAGTTTTTTAGAGAAAATTGAATCGGGCGCTGTGATTCACTTAAATGAACTGCTCGCCCTCTTGACTTCACGCCATGTGGTTGTTTTCTTAGGGTCACTTGAAGAATCTTGTCCACAGAGACAGACCATTAAATCTGGAAGACCTGAAAGCTATCATTGTTGGCCAAACAAGATGGATTGTGCATTCCAGGTTAATCAAACGCGAGTTCAATTATGTATTGATAATAATGGACAGCATTTTGAACATTGAGTTAGTTGACAAATATTATTGCTGTTTTGTTTTTGTTTTGTCAGTCTTTTTTAGGATTAAAGTTAATAATTAAAGCTAGTTTGCCTCTCATCTGCAGTTTCACCAACGTGATGTCGACTGCTGATAGATAATGTTTATTACCTTATATGCAATTTTATACTATTTTATGTTGTCGAAAATATTTTTTACGTTATGAGAATTTGTTGTTGTCAACTCATTGACATTATTGGTTAATCGCTGGTCACATACACATTTTGTGTGTAAAATGCATGTCTTTGGGGTTTTCTTGGGTTTTCTCATACGCCTTTACTCAGGTCAGGTCAGGTCAGGATCACGTCAGAGTCGGGTTTGGTCAGGTCACGTTGGGTCAGGTCTAGCCAGGTCAGGTCAGGTGGTTCAGGCCTGCCTGATACAGTGTCTTGCGCATAAACAACAACAAAACTCTGGTCCCTTCAACTTGCAAACAAGCTGGGGAACTTGGAGCAAAAAGCCGACAAAAATTAATAATAAGAATTGTTGGAGCAAAATGTAAACAAGGGTGCCAATAAAAGTCCAACGAAGGTGTTTTTCCTGATTTGATTTCTATATTTCCTTCCCCGCCCAGCACCCCTATTCACGCCAGGTCCCGTAACTGGGGCGGTATTTTACAGCATTTGTTATGTTGCTTATGCGTACAGGGTTGGTTTTAAGCGTGCTTTTGTTTAAAAAAAATGACTTTTGCGATCATCTGCATAATTACATTAATTTTTTCTCATTTTTTTTCTAATTGAACCTAATTACATTTTTATAGTGGCGTATCAAGAACTATCTTGCCATTAAAAAAAAGATTCAGTTATCATAGCAACTAAGTTGTTTAGGCTAGGATAAATTGAATATCGCCACTTTGTAGCTAAAAATATGTCGAAAAGCTTTTGTTAAGATATTTTTTTTGAATAAGGAATATTTCAGTAAATACAAATCCATCATATACTAACCCTATATATATATATATATATATATATATATATATATATATATATATATATATATATATATATATATATATATATATATATATATATATATACATAAATATGTGTATGTAAAATAATATATAAACTAATGTTTCCATCCCAAATATGACTTCTGTTTCATTTGAAGAAAAGAGTCAATGTTTTCTATGAAATTTCCCTAATAAATAAATTTAACAATATCTCAATATTCTCTGAAATATAACATACTACATAAAACCCACCGCTATCTGCTTTAGTGCCCAAGGAAAAATAATGTACCGTTATTCCCCGTCAATAACCCTTGCAAATGAAGCAGTAAAAAATAACAACAAAGACGCTATTTATAAAACCAGGGACAAGTCACTTGAAAACAGATCATTTACTACCTGCACGAGGTAAAAAAATGTTATATTTATCGGGACTTAGACAAATTTTACCAAACAGTTGTCGGGCCTTACACACAATTACGTTTGTTTCAAAAATTGACCACGGAGGTCGCTTTTATCAGTCATTTTATATAGGGCCCGACAGTTTTAGTAACACGAACTCAAAAATACACACATGCATATAATATGTATATCAGGACATCGTCAGAAAATTAGTTATTTATACTATTTAAGAGGTGGAGAATCCGAAAAACCACGTCTCTAAATTGTCGGGACGCGTGTATGGCCCGACAAGTTGGGAAGACCCGACAAGTCACGTCCATGCATGTGGTTTGTCCTCATAATTATACGGACACAAACACACACAAACACACACACACACAGAGAGAGAGACGCACGCACGCGCACACACACACACACACACACACACAAATATATATATATATATATATATATATATATATATATATATATATATATATATATATATATATATATATATATATATATATATATATATATACATGCATTCGATCGAAAAGATTTTATGTACTTAAAAACTCCTAAATCTCATTAAAATTTGCCTTTAATTAAAGGTCAAGGGGTCATGTCCACTGAGCTGAGCGATCACTTTTGTATAAGTGTTTGTTAGTCGTCAATCCGATTTAAATAATCCTCGACTAAAGTGCACGTGCATTAAAAGTCACAACTAAACACATGGGATATTCCTCGATACTAGCTTTCGTTCCAACTTAAACGTAAAAACTTGTAACTTCCGGTATGTTATTTTTGCTTACTTATCTTTACGTCTTCGGCTTTATCAAAAGTTATATATATAAATATATATATATATATATATATATATATATATATATATATATATATATATATATATATATATATATATATATATATATATATATATATATACACATACATGCTGACTTTACAAAAAATCTGGGCACGCAATAAGAGTTGATCATTTTTAGTAAACTTTATACATAATATGTAAAGCTAGATGTATTCTCACCATAATTAGAAACGCAGGCCGGTCTCGCTCTAATTAAAGCACGTCAGTACGCTATATTAATTAGAATGAAAACACACTTATAAAGTAAAACGGATATGATAGCGAGCCTCCTAGAACATTGTGAGATGTACGTCAGGGTATCCATCTCGGTGTGGAACCAGGTAGTATGTTGTCACGACAGCTCCAAATAACACAAAATGTCTTAAAATAGAGACCGTGTACAACCGACTAATAATTTTGTAATTTGTCAGCCCTGGCCCATTTTCTATAATGTGGGGACAATTTATGTAAGGCTAGATGTATTCTCACTATAATTAGAACCGCAGATTGGTTTCGCTCTATTTCGAGCTCGTCAGCACGGTATACTAATTACAACTTGGAGCTGTTGTGACAACATACTACCTAGTTTCTCACCGAGATGGAGACCCTGCCGTACATCTCACAATGTTTTAGGAGCCGGACTACCATAGCCCTTTTACTTTATAGATGTGTTCTCGCTGTAATTAGTATACAGTGCTGACGAGCTGTAATTGGAACGAAACTGTTCTACGGTTCTAATTATGGTGAGAACACATATAGCGTTACATAAATTGTCCCTATATTAGGGAAAAAATGGACCAGGGCTGACAATTTATAACATTGTTTGTTGGTTGTACACAGTCTCTATTTTGTAATATAACAAAGCTAATTAATAATGTGTGGCTCAGAAAAGGTTTTTTATGTTATCGCTGACTCATTGATGTATGCTTGAGATTTAATGATTTATGGTATCCTAAGGAATGTCATTCCGGTCTGCTTGAATTCGGTGACGAAGGTAAACCAGGTTATTTGGTGGTAAGGGTAAATTACCTAGTCGTTGCCAATGATATCCCACACATGTTTGATTGGAGAGCGAGAAGGCCATGAAACAGGGTCACGTTATTATCTTGTAAGAACCTTGCTGTATGAGAACCTGTTGTCTTCTAGGAAAAGTGGTTGAATTAACCCTCGTATCTTTGTATCTTTGGCAGTACAACAGGCAGCAGTACGTGACGTATGTAATCACTTGGATTCAAATTTGTGTCAGCAAAATCTAGAGTCACCCTGCTACCGTCAACCCGAAAATTTAAAAGTGCAATTATATATATATATATATATATATATATATATATATATATATATATATATATATATATATATATATATATATATATATATATATATATATATATATATATATATATATATATATATATATATATATATATATATATATATATATATATATATATATATATATATATATATATATATATATATATATATATATATATCTATATATATGTTTGTGTGTGTGTGCGTGAGTGTGTACATATGGATTAGAATATCACTTTGTCAGATGGTAACATAATTTTAGTTGTAACTTTGGAAGTTGGTATGGAAAAAGTACGGTACATAATTAAATTTCACAAAATTAAAAAAGTGAAATTACCCAAGTTTATTTAGTTATATTTACAGCACCAGCTCCAGTAAATTAGGTTACTTGCAACCTTCAAGCCCTGCGTTGTGTTGCACAATGTACAAGCAATAAATAAATTTAAAAAAATAATAATAAACATACAAATCTGAAACTGACCTTGAATACAGGTTCTAGGAGCTCTAGAATTGTTTTCAAAAGTTCGAGAGTCGCGACCCCTATATAAGTGAACATTGTAATGAAAATTAGCTGGACATGAAACTACTTTTATTATCCGGTGAAGTCAACATTGATGCCGTAACAAACCTTTAGTCTAAAATATGTGTACTTAGACCAGCTATCATTAATTCTGGTATGTCTGATTAATTTCAAACTGAGTAAAACAGTAGGTGGGTAATTTGCCTTAATATTCATGCTCTCTGTCAGGGGTCAATGATTCTAAACTCGCCTCAATTTTCATTCATTGAGAACTACCGTACGTTATAATATTTCAAGTTTCTTTGTAGATCCTTAGACCTATATTGAAGAACTTATTAAAGCCGTATTATCAAGATTTTGATTAATGATATAAGGATACAATGCCAAGCATGCAACGAGTGTTAGATTCCTATTGAGACCATTAGATTAATTATGTTGCTTGCTAATTTAATATTGATTGAACAGTGAAACGCAAGGGGAAGTGTGCATAGCCGCTCATCTATTTAAGAAAGCTTTTATAATATTCCAACATGTAATTAAATCTTGTAACGGTTTTTACGTAATTAAATTTCTGTTAGCTTTCAGTTATATCAATATTGACTTTAAACCTTTAATAATAGGATAAAATATAATACGCGAAATTCTATTTTAAAACTTGCCTTTTAAAACACTGCCTGTGTTCTTCCCAATTAAAAAAAGTGATAGACGCAGCAAACGCGTAATGATAGCGGAATCTCACAAGAGTGGGTGTTAATAATTTTTATAGTTGGATAAGTAATAAGACTTCAAGGAAATTAAAAAAGGTTTGTGGCGAAAAAGTCAACGTAGAAACCAGCTTTACAAAATTAAATCGACTTCAAATTAGGCACTAAAAATCGAAAAATAACAAAACTACAGACGGAATTCAAAAGGCCAAAATTAACTTAGATTAAATATGTGTTATGCGCTACCTACTTATCTGTTCGAAGTCGGTGGCAAGCCAGCAAGGTAGTAGGTATATAGGCTAGGTCCACTCCCACCGCATCGCATGTTTCTCCGTGCACGCGACGGAATGCGTGATCGTCAGTCGGTCTTTGATTATTGACAACATATTTAGCTGTTTCATCAGAATTATAACACGTTATTAGTTAAGCTATTTACATTGCTAAGTATTATTGTGTTTCGCTCAATTTCAAACAAATACGTAGTTAACGCAATATTTTATTTCAATTAATTTTTGTCTTTTACACTAAACCTGTAATCCAGTTATTTTTCACTTTGTTCCTATTTGAAGTCGGTTTAATTTTTATTTATTTATAAGGGTCTTTCTGATACTTCTTAAAGCTTAAAACTCACTCCTCGCCTGTAATAAACAATAGATTTTGTTATCCACACGATATATTTTGATTCTGCGCGTTTTTGTGGTCATCAGTGGCACCCACAGTTTTTTTTAAATGCCTATAACTTTGTTTTATCTTAACCTAGAGAGTCAGCTTTGGGTATGTTGTATACTTCTTATAATGTAAACTTGCGTTATAAATTTGGTTGCCATAGCTTTGTTATTTACGCATATATAAAAATTTTCCGAACGAAAATCCAAAATTTTTCCATCTAAACTCTTGCGATTTTTTTGGATAACAACTTGTCCAAGCTACCTGCAGATCGTAGGCACTCGCTATCGGTGTCATGACACACACACACACACACACACACACACACACACACACACACACACACACACACACACACACACACACACACACACACACACACACACACACACAAATATATATATATATATATATATATATATATATATATATATATATATATATATATATATATATATATATATATATATATATATATATATATATATATATACAAGTATTTTATACGCTTTCAGAGGAAGGAAACGTGGAAACGAAGAAGCGAGGTAGTGATTTAAAAAGTATTCTAATAGGTGAAGAAAATTGGTAAGAAGCACAATCAAGAAAGCCACAGTTAAGTTAATAAAATAATATAAGTGCAATACATGTTTAATATAATATTGCTAAATTAAAATAAGTAAAAGTGTCTCACAAATTAGATAGTATTATTTAGGTGAGTACTGGACACGCATACCGGGAGCCAGAGGCCCCCATAAAAAACGGATAATGACTTATCGGTACGTGAAAGCGTTACTAATTTAAATTATCCACCTTCAAGCAGTAATGCAGATATGTTTAATAATATAAAGAGTTTCGCTCTTCAAAACATCGATTTTGAAAATAGGTATAAGTCTTTGGATAATGGACCATATTGTGTTCATGCCAAACACAAAAAATAAAAATATTAGAAGATTATTCCCCATATGAGTGTTGCATTGCATAAGAGTAAATTGTTTATGTAAATGATAACTGCGTTATAAATAATCGATTATAGATATCCGGTGAGTGTGATATAACAAAGTATGTGTGTGTGTTTTGTTTCTTTAACGTCGACCTATTTCCGCGGCTATGGCCAATCACCTTACAATATATACAGCAGTTTCACCTCACTATCCTGGAATTTTGCCGAACCCCGGTCTTCCTGTAAGGAGGGTAGGGATATTTAACGTTGCCAACATCGCATGGACCGACGGCTTTACGTGCAGACATTCAACTTGATCAATTACAATGCCAGAACCTCGGTTGATGTTAATGTTACAATTTGTACTGAAAAAGTGAAAGGAACCCTGTACTCTTCGGTTCAGAGGCACACGTTCTTACCTCTGAACGACCGAGACTCAATAATAAAATAAAAAGTCTTGTTAAACTCGCACACTGCGGCAAATAACTTAGTGAATAATAAATTACTTCTAGGTAATGATCTCTTAGCTTACATTCCAAGATATTATACTCAACTCAAAGGTATTATTACGCAAGTAGATACTTATTTTGACGAAGAATACTTGACAAAATAAATTGAAAGTCGTACTGAAGTCGTAGAAATTAAGCGAATGTCTCAATGGTCACTGATCAACTTGGGACAAATAAACTCGTTAGGAAAAAATTACTGTAAAATTTTCTTGGAGATGCAATCCCTAAGGAAATAAGAATTAACGGCGCAAATTTTATAGTAGGACTGTACATCCACCCAGTAGTGCAGCGCATGAGATGCTTGCACTACGTTCGTAATTACAAAATTTGTAACAATTCTAAAAAACCTGTTAAACTTGCGGACAGGTACATAACGATCAAACTTGTAACAATGAAAAATATTATACTTATTGTAAAAATACTGTTCATCAAAGCATATCTAGATGCTAGGATCGTCAAAGAATTTTTGTACAAAAATTTTAATAATCGTGTCATTTGTAACAATGGACCGGTTCATTGGTGTGCTCGAAGTCCTGATATAACACCCATGGATTTTTATTTTTGGGGTACTCTGAAGAATGGTGTGTATAAATTCGATACACCACAAAATATCAATGAATTACGAAACAGAATCACGAAAGCCTTAAATTATATTAACCAAAACACCCTCACCTGAGTTTGCAGGAATGTTTCAAAAAGGTGTATAAAGTGCATTGATCAAAACGGTGGCCATATTGAACAATTTTCTCTTTAGTGTATTTTTAAGTTTCTATTTTATTATTTGTTGAGTTCCGTTTCTAATTGGGCTGTTTTGTGGAGTTTATGTTTCTATTTGTTATTGCCGGGTTTCGTTATTAAACTGTTTCACATAATATCACCTAGCATTATTACCTAACTAAGTATTGTAAATGAAATCACAATATTTTTTTATCGTGAATCATTACGGAAAATTATGTTTAAAGTAGAAGTCTATTGTTAGACTTCATGGCCTACTACTTTTTGAACACTTTTTTTTTGTCATTTGTTTTCTGGTATTGGATTTCGTAGCCTACTATCCTCAAAACGGTTTTTCTCAAAATTGTCAGTGCAATTACAAGATTTCTCAAGCATGTTGTATATCATTGAAAAGCTCTTTTCACGGGATATCACATGAGCAAAAAATCCAATATGGCTGCCATAATAAAAACAAACGTTGTAAGCTTTAGCTCTAAAACAAATGCAGATCCAAAGTTGAGAATAGCACAAAAATATTACCCTGTAAAAAGTGTCGTGATAATGTGGAAGTCTTAGACATGTCAGGTCAACGTCTACTTAGATATTGAAGAAAAAGTAATCGACCAATTTTGATTTTTTCAAAATAACTCGAAAACGAAAAGAGGCAGGGCAAAATACAAGTCATATTTGGAACGAGCATGAAATTCTACAAAACATGTTTCGTGTACCATGCCCTGTTGGAGACGTTTAACATCTCCCTCCTTTTACGAGAACATTTTTTTAAAGTAAAACTGTTTTATTTTTATGAAAGTCGTGCACTAATCAGTATAAAATAACTTTTCTAACTATTTCATACTAAATCATTATACATACTATGGGCTATAACAGTCAGAGTCATGGTATGTTATGTCAATCACGGTAACGAAACAAACGAAAAAACGTAGTATAACATGGATTCATATTTTGGATTACTAGTTTGATCATCTATTTTTTCACATTTTGATTAATAATATGGTATGTTCCTAAATTAAAATTATTGAAGTAGCACTTTATCGCATAATATTGCCACTGTACTATACATATTATAGTAAGGTCACTGTTAATAAAACACAGTTTGCCAGAAAATTGTTTATTTAAATATGGGAAACGTTGTTTTATTTTATCTTAAAAGTACAGTTATTCAAATTTGAAAACATAACAACTTCAAATCTATTTGTTCTTTCTGAAAACTATTATAATTCTCCATCTGCATTGCTGATGTTTGCGTGTATGTGTGTGTATGTGTGTTTGTGTCAGGGCGGTAACTCAAAAAACTATTATCCGATTGAGATAAGACGTGAGAATTTTTTTCTATAAGCACACTCTATTTAATTCGTGGTAATCTGAAGTAGCTAAGTATGTATGAAAATATTTGCCAAACCTCAAACTAGAACATTTATACATGTTTAAGTTTAAACGGCCGAAAAGACTAGAACATAAATAAACACGGAAAAATAATTATTTAAAACAATAAGTAATATGATTATACACTGAGAAGGTCCACGATTACTTAATTGCTAAGTACACTTTTGGAGAACACAGTTCACCACAACATAGAATTATCTTTAAAGAACTGACAATCGTTTCACTAACAAACGATCGTCTGGTCTTTAAAAAAGTGTTGTGGCGAATTGCGCTCTTCAAAACTATAGTTATGAGTGCTCATTACAGATTTCAATCCTCACTTGATGACTTGAGTGTTAAGTTAAAATTTCCATTTAAAACTGGCATATTAAATAAAATTTATAATATAATATAATAATAACCTATTACAGACTTATAGTTCTATGAATGGTCACGGAAGTACTTATGCAACAGTCCAAACGGATTTTCATTTAAACTTTAGGTCAGGGTGTGACGTGCTACGGACTGACAGTTATTCAGTTAGCCCTACAATATTGAAGAACCACCTCTGTGGAAATGTCTACATTGATTTTTTACAAAATTAGTTACGGAAACTTCTAGAGCATATTCCTCTAAAAATCAGACGGTAAATATTATCAGCAAGATGGAGCTTCTGTCCATTTCATGTTAGGTAATATTTAAGTTAAAGCTTCCTTGATTGATAGACAGGCTGCCGTGGTCCTAATTGGCTTTCAAGGTATGCTGACTTAACAGCCTTGGACTCTGCCTTTGAGGCTGAGTCAAAAGTAACGTTAACAAGCCAAAAATCAACATAGTGATCAATTAATTCAACATACAAGAAAGGCTGCAGCTTGTATTAAAGGAAGGCATGGATTGATCAAATAATTTTAAAATCGATGCAGTGAGAGGCCTTGATCATCTTATCCAGTGGTGATCATTTTACCAATTATTGTTATTCGGTTTTCTTTGTTTTTTCCTGTAAAATCTCGTTTTTATTTTTCGATGTTATTTTTCAACTCCCACTTAACCAAAACATTTGTTTATGATAATCTAGTCATCATGTTTATTTGAAGACATAAAGTTTTACAAAAAATATGCTAGATCCAAAATAAAGTTCAGAATATCATTTTTTTGCCACACTTTTAGCGAATTTTCGTAGAAGAAATTCGCATTCGACGAGATAACTTCAAGACTTCCGAAACATTTATTCAAACGAAAGCGAACTAGAAACCCGACCAGTTTCACTTCTTTTTAATAACTTTTAAGTTATTCTCTTATAAATTTGTAAAAAAAGGATGGTTATTTAAAACCACTTATAACGAAAATAGAGGTAAAAGGTGCTACCGGACATATCCCTTTTATTAATACAAATCACCCCAGAACTTTATTCTGTATTATTTCATTTAACGTGTTAGAATAACAATAAAAATTCGATATGCATGGAAGGCACCAGGGTATGCAGGTGTCAAACTAATTTGGTATTGGAAAAGCTCAAAAATGCGCCAACAGACTATAGAGAAAATAAAAGGAGGCAATGGAAGATATGTGTACTTAAAGGTACAAAGGAATTAGAAAAGTTGAAGAATAATACAATATGGCGAAGTTTAGGGAATAAACATCCGTGTGGACAAACCCAAAAACTGCGTTAAAAATACTAGCCAAAAAGAAATTAGAACCAAGGAAATCTTGGATGAGATCATGAATTTTAAAGTTAATTCAAGAGTGTACTAAGTCGAATAAAATTAATTACTAACAGGCATACATTTGAAATAAACAAATAAAAAATATGACCGAACACTAATGTAACAAAGCAGGAGTATTGTTCAGAGATAAACAATAATTCATTAATACATTATTTATTTCTTAATCTCGGTTTGCAATCGCGTATTTCTTATTTGTTTCAGAATTCGAAGAATTTCCTGAGTCCAGCGTTGTATGTAATCTACTCCAAAACTTGTGAGTATGAAGTATAATGTCATGATGTTTTGCTGTACCAAACTCAATTTGCAACTGACTTTTAATTCAAGTATAAATTGAATTCCCTATGTCAGCACATTCCAGTGTGTTCTTCAACGTCAATCTGCAAACACCGTAAATCAGCGAATATAAAACTACTGTCATAAATTAAATAAAGAACGATTAATTATAACATGTATATGTACCAATTGTTATATATATATATATATATATATATATATATATATATATATATATATATATATATATATATATATATATATATATATATATATATATATCTTTGTCAAGTATAATTGAGAATGGTTTGCAAAATTGTGTGTTGTATTTCGTTTTCTGTCATATTTATTATGTTTAAAAAATCTTCCACATCGGAATATTGTCCCCCTGTTTGTTGCTTCAGTCCCTTTTCTGGGTCACATGATGATGACAGGGGAAGCAGAAAGACGGTATCTTTACCTTCCCAAAGGTTTGTCTTTACTCATGTTCGTAAATGTTTGACCAATCCTTTGGCCTGCCTGCTCCCGAGCTTAAGCTAGAGTAATTATTTTTAGTGAATTTTCTTTAAAAAAATTCACTATTGAGGAGATCCCGACTTTTGAATTTTGAAAAAATTTCTTTAAATGAGCCCTAAGTTGGCTCCCCAGAACATATATCCGAGGTCAGTTTCAATTTTTATATGTTCATATATATATATATATATATATATATATATATATATATATATATATATATATATATATATATATATATATATATATATATATATATATATTTGTAACCAGAAAAAGAGTAGTACTCCTGAATAAATAATGTTGCATTATCGAACAAATAAATTTAAAAATAGAACTGATAATCGCCCAGAAAAAATCACCATCCAACTTCCAACTACCACCGTAAGAAGTTCTCTTCTTTATGGAAGAGCATTAGAAATGTACCTCAGACGAAATTTTCGAACTGACGGATCTAGTAAATAAGTTTGGCGAATTAATTGAATTGTCGGCTTTGCCACATGAGTCTGGTAACAATTTTGAATTGTTTGCTCTGGTAAATGAGCCAGACAACATTTTTAAATTGCCGGTTCTGACAAATGAGCCAAAAAAAAAAATTCGAATTGCCCGCTTTGATAAATAAGCTAGGCAAAATTATTGAATCGCCACCTCTGGCATATAAGCCGGGTAAAAATTTCAAATTACCAGCTCTGTTAAATGAGGTGAAATTATTCAATTGCTGGCTTTGCCATATGAATCAGGCATTGAAGCCAAACCAGAAAAGAAGTCGTAATACAAAACTTTTTTTAGAAAACTACTCAGCCAAAAAATTATATCGTAAATGAAGAAACCATAGAGGCCCCAGTTCAGAAATTGCCTCGAAACATATAAATTTAAACCTGCCCCATATCAAGCAAATAAACTACATCAAACACAGAAGAACACAAGCTTTGATCTAATGATATCGTGGCTATTGCTCACAGGTCTCAGAGATATTTTCCAATCAACAATAAATAAATTGCAGGCAATGTTATCATATAAATATCCAAAAGCGAAATAAAGAAACAACTTAGGGTATATTGGGTCCAAGGTAAACAACTATCATGGGATAAGCCTGCTTCGCTTGATATCGAAAAGAACTGCAAGATATTGTACGATCAATTTAAATAAGTAGAGAATATCAACATTCCAAGGTGGATAAAAGTTGCAAGAAACCCATAAGTAAAGCTCAATATATTTTCTGATGAAACTATGTTAAGAAGTTTGTTGCCAGCAAATTTCGAAATTGCTGGTCCTTGCTGATTTCATGAAGCTGGTCGTAGTAAGCTTCACTACGTCAAATACATACAATGGAGTTTATGTTTTCCACTATTTATATGACTTTTCATGACAAATTTTACAATGTGAGGTATCAAAGTTTTGATGGTACCGTGTAGACAATTTAATGATCTATCAAAACAAAATAAAAAATAGGGCTGATCATTTAAAAAATGCCGATGACGTCATATTTGAAAAGCAGTAGTGGAAAAAAGCGTACATTTTATGCCAAACACGTGTCTTAGAAAACCGAAGTTCACGTGTCCGAGCATCTCCTCAAAACACACATCGCTCAAATTTTAATGAACTCATTCCATAATTTTGCCGCTCACTGTATATATTCTCTTAATAACTAATTGTGCAAGCAACGTACCCGGGAGTTGCGATACGCATGATTTTCTATGCCATAATCATCCATCTTATAATTTCATCGTTTATTCGATATTTCTTTTTGAGCATTTTACACAAATGTTTTCTGGAACGTATTTATAAATAATATTTTATATAGATCATTAATCACTGTAATCCAAATCTTACAACAGCGGCGTTTAAGTTTGCCAATAAAATTATTTGTACGAATCGTGATTTATTGCTTGGTTAGCTCTTAATGTTTCCTAATGGTGGTAGACTCAAATGCTTCTAGATGAGAAGTTTAATCAAATTGAAAGCCCCAAAAGTGTATCTCCAATATACAACAACAAAGTTTATAAGGCACCGGTGCAAACAAGGACGACTGTGTTTCCTCACATTTATTTTCTTATCACTTCCTAATTTAGAAGTTTTCTTTTACATAAGATTATATTGTAACTAGATCTAAGGCCACTTTCAATGAACTTCTTTTCATGAACTCAAGACAGATAAACAAGTGCCTTTATTATATATATATATATATATATATATATATATATATATATATATATATATATATATATATATATATATATATATATATATATATATATATATGGTGTTTAAAAAAGATGGGGCAATATTTAAGGGGTTGATTTTGCAGGTCATTTTATGAAAAAAAGTTTCCATAAACATAGGTGTTAAAATGCATTGTTTCCAAGATACAAGGTGTTAATTTTTTTTTTTGTAAAACAACGATTTTTTAAAAATAATGCAAATATCTCCTCACCGATTGTTTTGAAATTTAGCAGCGTTGTTTGTATTATTAATGGGCTGATTTGGTCCTAATTAGATACAGATTGTTAAGTCCATTGGCGTTAGTGGGTGGGGGGGTACCTCAACCAAATTTAGTGACACAAAATTGTACGCCACTGACTGCAATATGACTTGTATATTATTTTAAGATAAAGAAACTAAAACTACAAGTTTTTTGTCTCTTGAAATTTCTCCGTATCTTGAATCGTTTACACGATAAAAAATAAAAACCTTTTTATGGCATGTCCATTTTCATACAAAAAATCACAAACATGAACAATAATTTTTGTTGAGGCGTTCCCCTTAATTCCAATGGACTTAACAATCATTATCTAATTAGGATCAAATCAGCCCATTATTACTACAAACAACGCTGCCAAATTTTAAAACAATCGGTGAGGAGATATTTGAATTATTATTAAAAAAAATCGTTATTTTACAAAAAAATTTAACACCTTGTATCTTGGAAACAATGCATTTTAGCACCTATGTTTATAGAAACTTTTTTCATAAAATGACCTGGGAAATCAACCCCTTAAATATTGCCCCTTCTTTTTTAAACACCCTGTATATATATATATATATATATATATATATATATATATATATATATATATATATATATATATATATATATATATATATATATATATATAGCTACGATTCGCAGCTATTAACTAACTAGAAGGTGTAAATCACCACAATTCCTTCAATAAGCAGCGGAGGGCTAAGCAAAGCTGAGCTTTCGGGTGTTCGGTAACACTCTGTACTCTGAGTTTTATAAGAGTCCTGTAGACTTGTCCTAGTAGGCGCCAGCAACTATTTCGCGACCCGTTGCAAGGTTCAGGATGTAACTAGTACCTAAGAGTGTAATTATGGTGACTCGGTGACTTAAGATTACTGTCACAACAAAAGCACAAGGTGCCAGTTCACTAAACAACGTAATATTTACAAAACTGTATAACCAGAAGGGTTATCAGTGCTAACCTGTTTCTATGGTCAACCCGTTAAGAGCCTGAACACAGTCATTACTTTATAGCGGCTCTATAACGTAATAAGTCAATGGAACGTTAACAAATGATAACGCCAGTTATGTTATTGATCTATGTATTCATATAACCAGTACAGCAATAGCAAATAAAACAATGCACTGTATAACAACACTGACCTACATAACACAATTAGGTCTAATTAATACTTGGGCAATCAATGATTGTTAATAACATCAGCTGTGGATAACTGGTTTATGGGCTCGCGAACCGTGTACATACGGTATACCATTATAATCAGATTTCAAAAGGCTTGATTGAAGAGCTTAAACAATGAAATAGTATTACATATGTAACAAGTAAACCAAATCTCCAGAAATAAATTATAGGACCCATGAATCGGCTCTTGCAAGTTAAACAACAGTAAAATCACTGGCTAATCTGGATTGACTGAATTAAACACTTAAAGGTTAAGCCTCCTTGTGGGTTAATGTCCTTATGACCAAAAGAGTAATACATACACGACGCTATAGGTCCGTAATCGTGAAATAAAAAGTGACTATTAGTAAAATGACATCTCCAGCAACGGGGTTCACCGACACTATAGGCATGTCATGGCTTACGATGATGTTATCAGTCATTATACGTCAAGTAATGTTAATTAACTTGGTAAGATATAGCGCACAAAAAAAGATGTGTCGCAGGTAATGGCACAACACTATACGGCATTAGCAGCTGAAATACATCACATATGAGATGGTTGTTGAATACTCATCTGATCGGCCCCGTAGGAGACGGCTGCACCAGCTGATTCTCTGAATGTATCGGCAGGCCCAGGCCGTGAACAGCACGGTACGTCAACTGCTACAGCTTACACATTTAGCCAGCAGCGACTTATACATTGGAAATGGCAGTGACCCTAAAATCGTTATTAATATTCTGACGGGCTGTACGCACCAGTCTGCCGTGAAGGATGATCACCAAAACTAGAAGCAGAGACACACAAAATCCAGACCTAGAAGAGAGAGAAAGGCAGCAGCTCGCTTGACAGACGTTCTCCATTCACATGCGCTAGAACTCAGTCATACCACCCTACCGACATCGAACGTCTCTCAGTTACCAATCATAGAATGTTAGCCAGAGCAAAAGAGACAGCAATATGATATATTTACCATATACCTATGGATATTCTGACGGGCTGTAAGCAAAAGTCTGCCGTTTAGGATGATCACAGAAACTAGAAGCAGATACACACAAAATGGCAACAATAGCACACTGCCCTACAGCGTCCAGACCTAGAAGAGAGCGAGGCAGCAGCTTGCTTGACAGACGTTCTCCACACATATGCGCTAGAATTTAGTCATACTACCCCACCGACATCGAACGTCTCTCAGTTACCAACCATAGAATGTTAGCCAGAGCAAAAGAGACAGCAATATGATATATTTACCATAGACCTAATAAATTTATATGAGCAGGAATACTGAAGTTATCACCTGCTCAGGGATTACGGACGAACACAGACACAGTCTGCGTCGACCTAATTAACTCACTACACGCGTGAGATCACTGTAAAAAGAAAAAAAAACCTTTAAAATGATAGACATATTATGGACAAAACAAGTTACAACCTCTGGGTCGTAACAATATATATATATATATATATATATATATATATATATATATATATATATATATATATATATATATATATATATATATATATGTGTGTGTGTGTGTGTGTGTGTGTGTGTGTGTGTGTGTGTGTGTGTGTGTGTGTAATTTGTTTTACCACTAATATAAGTAGGAAACAAAGAAAATAAGGAAATCACAAAACATCAAATAACGACACAAAATGCCAATCCATCATTTTCAAGTCAAGACCAGGTTTTATAAAGCCAGGTTACGAATTGTTGGTAACAATACAAAACAATAACAAATATTATGAAATAGTGACGCAATAGCTCATTATGTAACCAGAAATCATTAGCGAAGAGCAGTATAATTGGCCTATATATTGTGAAACATCCATATAAGTCTACCCGTAATGTTAACTTAAATAAAGCAATATATATTTCAGGATGCAGCATGTACGTTATTGTAGCGAATTTTCATCAGAATTGTACCTTATTAGAACGGAATATTCTTAAAATTAATACTCGAAATTTAAACAGAAAATCAGTTTTGTGTGTTTTTTTCTTTATCGGTCTATGGCCAATCGCCGACTAGTGGGAGCAGTTTTACCTCACTCTCCTAGAAAGTTTGCCAAACACTTGCCTTTCTGTAAGGAAGGTAGGGATCTTTAACATGGCCAATATCGCATGGACACGGGACCGGCGGCTTTACGCCCCTAAGTGGCGGAACGTGCGGAAATTCAACTTGCTCGAATAGAATGCCACAACCTCGGTTGATGTTAATTGTACAGTACGTACTGAAGAAGTGAAACGAGAACACTGCGGTCGAACCCGGTAACCCTCGGTTCAGAGCCACACATTCTTACCACTGAACCACGGAGGCTTTAAGATCAGTTTTAGAGGCCGTAATATGCGTTCGTTTAATTATTATTTTTTGAATGTGATCGATATCTCTCTATTATCAAAAAAATATTTGAATCTCGTGTTCTAGCTTCTTTTGAGTAAAATGCCCAAACTCAATTTTCTATAGAAATTTAAAATTTGGTATGTCTAGGTACTGTAGGTCTCTTAAAGAAACACGTTTTACAATTTGATTATCAAGGTTTCCAGGCGAAAACTTAATTCATATCTAGGTAAGGCAGGTATCTGTCAAATTATAAACGTGGCCGGTATTTTCGTTTATTAATCGCCGGTTGATTTTGTTTTAGTCAACCTAATGGAACCGGTTTGTACAGAAACAAAAAAGCTGCCAAAAAGAAATTCTTTATGCGTGAGATTTCTAATAAAGATTCACTAATATCAAGAATAAAATAAATGTCTCCTGAAAACTATAATTTTAGACTCAATGGTGACAAAGTTTTAAAGAAAAATGAGATCACGGTCCAAACGCATGAAATCTGGAAACTATTGTTTGTGACAAATACTAAAGTGAAACAACACAAAATGTTGCATGCATCGCGCAGGTATCGAACCAGGGCCGCCCGCGTTTCAAGCAAACACTCTACGACTAAACCACGGAAGCTAGCTTATAAATTATTTGTTTAAGTTGTATAGAGATACCAACTCTCCCACATGAGATAGGAGATAGCTAATTACAGAATTATTGAGTTGTGACTTGAAACACATTCGGCTGCTTTAATCTTAGATTTTATTTTTCAGTTTAAATATTAAAAAAACCGCTTAAAAAATTTAGAGACGTGAGCCCATATGTTAACAATATTTATTTAGTTCTTTTGTATCTTCACATATTCTTACAATATGAAATACTTTAATTGCGGCTGTTCACCAAGCTACAAATGTGGCGTATTAGTGAATTTTCGTAGAAAAAATTCACTATTGGGCAGATCCCGACTTTTGAATTTTGAAAAAAGTTTTGCAAATGAGCGCGAACTAGGACCCCTAAAACCCATATCCGGGGTCAGTTTCAATTTTTATATGTTTATATATATATATATATATATATATATATATATATATATATATATATATATATATATATATATATATATATATATATGTGTGTGTGTGTGTGTGTGTGTGTGTGTGTGTGGCAGATCATTTCTATAAAAATTCACTACCATAAGGCACTTGCTGCGTCCAGACTTTTTTTAACATTAATTAATTGAATCCGCTACTTCAAAAACAATCACTTGGAAAATACTTAATTTCAAGTCATCTGTCTAACGTCGTAATTGTTCTGCGAGTACATCACCCCGGGTTTAGAAGACAGCTAATATGAATACTGGGCCTCAAATTTTCTTTTTCACTTCTATAATCGAATTGAGGAAATCGTGGTGTTAGTTTTATTTCAGCGAAAATACAATTCAAATAAATTATCAGAGGAAGGATAACCAGTGAGAGAGGAAACAGGACATAATTTTAAACGCCACTTGTCGCCATATGAATGTTGCGCATTCTATTAGCTGTTGTATATATATATATATATATATATATATATATATATATATATATATATATATATATATATATATATATATATATATATATATATATATATATATATATATATATATATATATATATATATATATATATATATATATATATATATATATATAACAAAATTTAAACGGACCTTCGTTATCGCTGCTAGAGGCCCTAATTCGCGCTCATTAGAAAACGCACACAAAACATTTGAATCTCATGTTTCCGTTTTAGCCAATTCCTCGTTCTACGGCTTGGACAAGTTCGTGAGCCAGAAAAATTGGACAAATTTTTTCGAGAAAATGTTGGGTTTACTTTTGGAGAATGTTTATCGCTCTGAACACAACAAAGTTATGGCAACCAAATTTGGCACGTAGGTTTATCTTATGGAAAATATACTATATACGAAAATTTATTTCATTAAGGAAAAAATGTATAGGTAATTAAAAAAACTGTGCGCCACTGATGACCAGCCAGACGCAGAAAACTAAAATATTGTGTTGATAACAAAACCTCTTGTATATTACAGACGATGATTAAGTTTTTGGAGCAAAAGGGTCTAGAAATACCAGAAAAATTACTTTGAAAGTTTATAGTTTTTCCCCTTAAAACGTCACTAAGTCGCAATTTGAAACGTCAAAATTTGCAATTTTCATACAAAGAGCCTGCAACGCATACGGGTTACGTAGAAGGAAAAGACGTGTTTTGTAGAGCCTTAAGTTTCAGCTTCAACCATCGTTGTCATTCATTTTACTGAAATGTTTGCAGAAAATTCATTTCCAATAGATTTATCTGATGCTTTGGCAGTGGTTTTAGTTAAGGGTTTAATAGCCTATAATTTTTAGAGAATTTTAGTAGAAAAAATTCGTTATTGAGAAGACCGAGAATTTTTAATTTCTTCAACTGAGTGCGAAATAGGCCCCCTAAAACAAGTATCAGAGGTCAGTTTCAGCTTTTAGATATTTACATATATACACGGTGAGGCATTTCTACGGTAAAGTTCAATATATTAGCTCTTATACTAAATACGAGAAAAAATTATATATGCTAATTATAGCGTGGTTTGAGCTGCATCTTATAAATTCAGTTTGAGATTCACAAGATGGCACATAAGCCGCTGGTGTTATAAAAATTCTTTTTTAATAGAATACATCTTTTATTATTCTTTGCTTTTCCACAGAATTATAATGGCTGCTTGTGAGAAAAAATTATTTCCTCTAGGATTTTCGAGTTATTTTAATTGTTTTGCAAATAATGAGACGCCGTTTTTACCAGTCGGAGTCCCATTAAAACGAAGTATTCACGAATGCTTTCGTTTATATTATTCGTCAAAAAAAATTAAGATGACCTCTACAGAGCTCCCTCAGAATAATGGCTGTATTTCAAAAAAAAAACTGCTATACTCAATTTTTTCAAACAATCGCATGATTCTATATATAGGATTAGTTAAAAAATTGTTTGTTCAGTTTTTTATTTAATTCTATCAATCGATCACATTATCGAATTATTTAGTGATTTTTTTAAGAAAAATACTTAATATTTAAATTAACTTTGGTACACAAAATAAAACAGACAATTAATTTTATAAAAGTATTTATCTGTATTTACATTTTCATAATATATAAGCAGTTGATAAATTGTTTTCACAAATGTCAAATGAGACTTTAAAGTCACACTCCTAACTAACGTTCTTGTTTCTGACAGTTTGTGGTACTTCCACTGGTTAATTTTTTCAGGAAAGTCAGACCAGTTTTTCCAGGAACATGTTAAATTTATGTTCGGTAGATGTTTCTACTCTTTCTAATAAAAATTTATTTTGGGGAAATATTATACATTAGTTTTTATTTATTTAAAATTATACTAGTTACTAAATTTAATGTCTCTTCTTAAAAAATAACATATTCAACATATTAAAACATTTCTATGAAAATTAGCTATCATAACGCACGTGCAGCGTCCAGATTTTTTTAATGTGCAATCTGTCGGCTAATAATAATATACATCAGACACACAGTCCACACAAGTAAAAATATAGAAAATATGCTTGAGAGGAACACGTATTATGTATATAGATGTATCAAAACAGTATTATAACCCTAAATTATGTTTTGTATCCTAATATAAGAATAAAAACTTTGGGCGCAGCAAGTGCGTTCTTGAAGTGAATTTTCATAGAAATGTTTTTAATTACAAATATATCGCTCTAATGCGAGCAGACATCAATTTGGTTACCGGTATAACCTATATAGTAGGAACAATATACCATATTTTATCAAAATAATTATTTGAAAATGTACAAAAATTTTCCGAAAATAAACTTTAAATATTTCTGAGAAAACTGGTCTCCTAGCCAAGGAACCTTAGGTTAATAGCAAATTGAGTTATTGAAATTTGAAACATTTAATGAAAATTCGCTACGAAGACGCCCTTGCTGCGTTCATACAAATATTTTCCGAAAATAAAGTTAAATGTTGGTTTCCTAACCAACAAAACTTACGTTAATAGCAAATCGAGTTTTGAAATTTGAAGGATTTAATGACAATTTGCTACCAAAACGCACTTACTGCGTCCAGATTTTTTCTTACAAACATCCATCATATTTCGATAAAAAATGCTAAAATGCAGTAACGAATTTGTTCTACGAAAAATAGCTAAAAATTATAGACCGCTAAACCATAAACTTCACTAAACCTACAGCGAAAGCATCAACTTAACTAAACCGACAGCCAAAGCATCAGAGAAGGGGTTTCTTGAAATGAATTTTCTGTAAACATTTTAGTAAAATGAAGGGAAATGACGGTTGAATCTGAAACTTAATGGTTCGCAGAACACTCTTCTTGCAATATTTTACTTTCACAATCCGTATTTGTTTCACGTTCTTTGCCTAAACATTGAAGTTTTGAGGAAAACTCCAAAATTTGTTGCTTTAGCTGCCCGTAACTTTTTTGTCCTTAAACTTAGAGACCTAAATTTTGGTACATGGTTCACTCTTTCAAATACGCGTACCAAATTTGGTTGCCCTAACTTTGTTATTTCCGGAAATATGATTTTTTTTTAGAAAGAAAACACAAAATTTTCCGTGACAACCTGGTCCGATTTTCCTGGATAACGAACTTATCCAAGCCACCTGCAAAAGGAAGGTAGTCACCAAATTTGATCAAGATCGGTCTATTATTTTTTTGAGTTATCGGTACGATATATATATATATATATATATATATATATATATATATATATATATATATATATATATATATATATAAACACGGATCTCCCCATTAGTGAATTTTTTAAAGAAAATTCACTAAAAAAGAAAATTTGAATCACCGACGACTTATGGGCCAGCCTGTAATTGTAGAAATATTTTTTTTAAGAAGTAGCTCAAGACACCCTATAATTAATGTATACAATTTTTTCTCCTATCTTGCATAATGACGGATATATTGAGGTTTCAAGATTTTTTACGAAAATTCGACAAAAATGATATACCATTATACGATAAACCCTATAGCTAACACTACGGCCAAAGCATCAGAGAAAATGTCTATTTGAAATTAATTTTCTGGGAATATTTTAGTAACATGAAGGACATTAACGATTGAAACTTAGACTTCATGCTTTGTAAAACATTATTATGGAGACATTTTCCTTCCATAGCTCATATTAGTTTCAGGTTCATTGCCTAAATATTACCAATTTTGGCGTTTAAAATCGCGACTTTTGACGTTTTGAGGAAAACTTAAATTTATTTTTCTTTAAATGCCTCTACCTTCTTTGTCCTTCAACCTACAGAGCTATATTTTGGTAGGTGACTTACCTGTAATGATGTAAACCAGCGTACCAAATGTGGTTGCTTTTGCTTTGTTAATTTCGGAGTTATACATTTTTTTCGAAAGAAAACACAAAATTTCCCGGGAAAACTTTGGCGGATTTTTCTGGCTAACGAACTTGTGTAAGCCACTTGCGAAAGGAAGATATTCGTAAAGTTTGATCAAAATCAGTCCTGCATTATTTTTTTGGTTATAGGTGTGACATATATATATATATATATATATATATATATATATATATATATATATATATATATATATATATATATATATATATATGTATATATATATATATATATATATATATATATATATATATAAAGTCTGAAACTGACCTCGGATTTGGGTTCCAGGGGTCCAAAATAGCGCTCATTTGAAGAAATTTTTTCAAAATTCAAAAGTCGCGATCTCCTCCTTAGTGATTTTTTTTAAAGAAAATTCACTAAAAATATAAGCGTTATATGTACAATTTGTTAACAGCGGTAACATAATTTTTAAATAGGCTTACGTCGCTTATGTAACAGAAAATTTCCGACACAAAACCTAGTAGTATTCGACTTCGTCAAGAATTTATAGGGCTTGTTAGAATTCCAAGGTGCTTTGCGTTGTCGTATTTCCGAGTTTTCGCGTACCTACTACTTCATTAGACTGAAATATGCTAATTAAAATCGATTCTCGAACGGCTTCTTCTTTTCCCCTGTCTTGCGCCACCTCGGGGACTCAAATCAATTTCATTGTTTTTTAATTAATGCAACCATTTCCAGTATACGGTTATTAAATTTTACTTTTACCTTGTTGCCCTAACAAGCGATCAAAATTAATGAGAGGGTTGTGTTAAGGGTTGAGCTTTTTCTTCTCCAATTAAGGACCGGACAAGCAAAGCACTTTGCTAAAATTCTGAACTGCGTAATCAAATAATCAATATATATATATATATATATATATATATATATATATATATATATATATATATATATATATATATATATATATATATATATAGGCTGGCGCATTGAAAACGAAGCAGACCGATTTGCGTCCAGAGAATTTTTTTTAAGAGACGCTAAAACACGTCAATTTTAATATTGAAAAGGACATGTTCTGACATAATATTCAACTTTGTCACATCAACCCCTTAAGGGTGGTGATAACAACCCTTATATTTTAAATAGGGAACATGGGTCGAGCTATACATCATTTGAAAGCTCCTTATTTTCTGAATTCAGCACACTATTTTTTTTAAGTTGTATCAACTCGTTTAAAAACTATTCACAGTTGGATTTGCAAGAACATATTTTATTCCTTGTGATAAGAAATGCACTAATTAGTCAATTTTTCATTAACAGAAACTAAAAAACAAAACCAAACGTTTAAAAATGTTTATTCAGTTAAGTAAGTGTTCAAATTGTTGACCACCAGCTTCCATACAAAATTACAAATTTTGTTCAAAACGAGCTCTGACATTCTGGAGCATTTGTGGAGTTATTAGACGTCATTCTTCAAAAATGCGTCATCGTAATTCTTCCAGAGACTCCGGTTCTGTTCCGTAAATTCTACTCTTTAAATTGCCCCATAGAAAGAAGTCTAAATGAGTTAAATTCGGTGGTATAGGGGGCCACTCAGTAGCACCTCTACGCCCAATCCATTGTCCTGCAAACTCTCTGTTTAAAAACTACCTAACACGTTGTGAAAAATGCGGAGGAGCTCCATCTTGTTGAAACACTAATTGATTTTCTTGACAGCGATCATCATTTTCAAAAATGTCAATTAGTAGAGAATAAACTATATCTTCTAGTAACTCCAAATACGTTTCGTCACTCAAATTGCCATCAAGAAAAATTGGTCCGATTAAACGGTCTCCAAAAATGCCAGTCCAGACATTCAATTTCTGTGGAGTTTGAGTGTGGACTTCGTGAAAATTTCTTGGATTATTATCTGCCCAATAACGACAATTAATTACGATTGACGGTAGACTTTAAGAAAAACGTAAAATCGTCTGAAAAACATATATTGAACAGAAAATTCCCGTTATCGGCTATCAAAATCATCTTCATTCAGTTGTTGTACAAGATGAATTTTATACGGGTGAAATTTATGATACTTCAATATTCGCTGAATAGTTCTTCTTTTGATGTTTGAAACAGTGGCCAGTTTTCTCCTGCTCAAAGTTGGTTCTGCAGCAATTTGTCCTAAAACTTCAATCTCAGTAGTCTCATTCCTAACCGGAAATTCACGTTCAGGATCCCGTTTTTTTGTTGGCTACTGAACCACCTTGTCGAAAATTTGCCACTAACTCCAAAATGTATTTTCTCTTAACATGTTTATTCGGATGTCGTTCATTAAACAAATTTGTGGTACAGTTGGCACAGTCATCGTTTTTGAAAAAAAGGGTAATTATTTCAACTTTTTCTTCTACAGAATACACCTTTGTAAAATTAATTTTCGGTAGTACTATCAAGTATCAAACCGACCGATAAACTGAAATAATAAACCGCATTTCTCTCATTCAGATAATAAATGTTCTGATAGTCAATTTTTTGTTTACAAACCAACATAACATTGACTATCACCACATTCCTTATCGGAAATAGTGAAATGCGTTTTTGCATCTTCAACTGTGAATAATTTTTAAAAGAGTTGATAAAAATTCCCAAAAAAATTTGTGTCCTGAATTCAGAAAAGAAAGAGCTTTCAAATGATGTAACACTCGACCCACGTTTCCTATTTAAAATATAAGGGTTGCTATCACCACCCTTGTTGATTTAACAAAGTTGAGTCAAAACATGTCAAAACATGTCCCCCCTCAATATTTAAATTAACGTGTTTCAGCGTTTCTTAAAAAAAAAATTTCGCTGGACGCAAATCGGTCTGTTTCCTTTTCAATGCGCCATATATATATATATATATATATATATATATATATATATATATATATATATATATATATATATATATATATATATATATATATATATATATAAATCTGTGTGTGTGTGTGTGGTATGTATCACATTGATAACTCAAAAAAAGTATAGTCCGATTTTGTTCAAATTTGATGAGTAGCTTTCTTTTATAAATGGCTTGAATAAATTCATTAGCCATGACAATCGGACCAGTTTATCCAGAAAACTCTTGGGTTTTCTTTTGTCAAATTTGGTAGGCGGGTTTCTACCATAAACGATAACAAAGTTGTAAGACATTATTATGAGAGCGCCCTGTAGATGGCATCTTAATTTTTTAAACGAATAATATAAACGAAAACATTCCTGGATACGTCAATTTCATGGGACGCCGATTTCTATTGGTCAAAACGGCGTCTCAGAATTTGAAAAAGAATTAAAGGAACTAGAAAACCATGAATAATATAATTTTTTCCTTACAATCATGCATTATAATTCGATGGATAATGCAAAAATGCAATAATAAAAGGTGTGTTCTATTAAAAAAAAAAGAAATTTTGTATCACCAGCGGCTTATGGGCCATGCTGTGGTTCTCAAAATAACTTTATAAGTTGCAACTCAAACCACCCTATAATTAATCTATGTATATATAACCTATGTATATATAACCTATGTAATTTATTCTCGTATCTTGTATAAGAAGGAATATATTGAACTTTGCCGTATGAATGCGTCACCATGCATGTATATATGTAAACATGTAAAAGCTGAAATTGACCTCCGATTTCTGTTCTACGGGGCCTAGATATTCAAAATCCGCGGTCTTCTTAATAACGAATTCTTTCTACGAAAATTCGCAAAAAATTACACAACTGCCAAAGCATCAGAGATATCCAAATCCACACTTAGTGAAACTATTCCACAGTTAATACAACCGTAAAAACTTTTCCTGTCGCTTCACAAGTGCTTGTTTTTATTTATTCGCAACAAAGTTTGCCTTTTACGGCATCATCAGGCAAAAGAAAAATCTCTCTGTTAAGCCACAAAAAATTCTCAACATCTGTATTTAGATCAGATTGAAAAATGTGCGAATGGCAACCTGCCGCAGCCATATATTGCCCTTAAGAACTAACTAACTAGATCAGATTGTATAATTTTTAGTGAATTTTCGTAGAAAAAATTCACTTATGAGGAGATTGCGAATTTTGAATCTGGAAAAAGTTTCTTCAAATGAGCGCGAACTAGGTTCCCCAGAAGACATATCCGGGGTCAGTTTCCTCAATCTTTATATATATATATATATATATATATATATATATATATATATATATATATATATATATATATATATACTATACAAGGAGAAAGGTTAAGGGCAAGGCCGCAAGGAGACAACCGCATACACGTGTTTCAAGCTTATTAGCTATCATCGGTACGGTATGGCCAGATGATGAAGGAACACTCTGGATGAAGAAGCAAAAATACACGGAGTCACAACAGGCAACCAGTGTATTTTTGCTTCATCAGTACGGTATAGCCAGGTGATGATGGGAACACTCTGGATGAAGAAGCAAAGTCTCTAGTTTTTATTAACCTAAAAACTTAAATTGTGGTACATAATGAATCTTTTGTAAAGAAATGTGTGTGCAACATTGAACTAAAATCGCTCCACTATTCTCAAACATGCGATTTTTAAAAATAAATGTGCAGGTCATTTTGGGAAAAAGTGGTCCGATTAGTAAGATTAAACGAACTAGTCCAGGAGATGTTCAAAATGAACAAATTAAAAACAGATATTTTCTTTTTGTCATTCTTTTTTAGCCACCAATTATTGTCGTTTTATCATTTTTACCGCCAACAAAATGAAATCAAATTTATTTTTAATTCATTTTTGGGTCATAAAATCCGGAATAACTCAAAAATAATACATTTAGGGAAAAGGAATGCTTAATAAAAAATGAAGTATGATAAACGTAGAGTTTTTTTACAATAATAAAATACAGGTTTTTCCATTTAAATCAAGCAATAAAATAATCATTAAGGGTTTTGACTCGCCTGTATACACAAATTGTATATTTAAATAAACCAGTAATTTTAGACACAAGTAGACTAAACTTGAGTTTCTCATATCTTTGAAAATAGCCTGCATAAAATAAACAACTTATCATGGGCATAGTAAGATTGCTAGGACTTTAAAAATGTAAAAGTATACAGTACGTTACATTTAGAATAAAGCATACTTGGTTTACCCTGTCATTATGGGTGAACCTGTATACCCTAATACAGGGCCTTCATTAATTCCCGAGTCCCACGTGACCGGATTCTATCTCTCTTTTAGTGGAATATGATTTTATGAGTTGGCAGTCAAAAAGTAACCGAAAAAACACAGGGACCCCAAAGTTACTAAAACAATTGACAATTGACAGTTCAGTCCATTGGCGCTCATTTCCCTTTTGACAGGTTATTTTGTATGTGTATTGTGAATTTTCTAAGTTGGACCAGTGTTTATCTTCTTCAAATAATTTTCTATCTGTTGGACAATAAAAATAAACCGTTTTTATAAAAACTTGGCATTTTCATTGCGTTTTTACGTAAGTTGAAAGTGTAAGTATGTTAAGGTTATGTTTATTTATTTGTTCCATTTTTGTAATGTTTTTTGTATTGCTAGTTTTGTTTGTTTAATTTTGATATCTATACAAAATAAAATGAATATTTTATAAGGCTTTTACGAACTGGTTATTAATGTTAAAATTAACAATGTTACATTTGAATTCCCCAATCCTTGAAACATCAAAAATGACATTACATCATCAGCGGAATGCCGCTAACGGATCGCAACGCGATAGGTCAATTTTAATCTAATCTGAGCAAAACAAATATTTTTTTGCTCTGCGAAAAATATTTTCATGCTCAATGCAAAGTGATGTCCTACGATCCATACTATCGCATTTCTAATATTTACTTGTGTATTTGATTGGAAAACTTCTTGACTTGCAAGTGTTCCACATTCTGGACTTGTACATGAAATACTTGTTTTTTCACGAAACCCCATAAAAAATAATCCGGTGGATTCAAGCACGGAAACCGTGGCGGACAACGCGCAGGACCATAAGATCCAATCCAAGATTTCGGAAAACTTTCATTTAAATAATTCCTTACAATTAATGCTTTGCGAGGAGCTGCTCTATCTTGATTAAACCACTGTCTTCTTAGTGTAAACAGTGGTAAATTATCCAACATTTCTTCCATCCTATTTTATAAGAAACTATGATAGGACAGAGCATATAAGTGCCCTGGAATAAAATAATGAACTATTATGTGACCATCCAAAAGCCCACTCCAAACATGAAAAGAAAAGTGAATTTGCGGTCTAACTTCCTGTACCAAGTGAAGATTTTCCACTGCATAAAAGTGCTTGTTCCCTCCATTCAACATTCCTCTGTCTGTAAATAAATTTTCATCTGACCAGAGTATTTTACTGGGGAAATTAGTATCTTCTCTTAGGTGTTTACGAAACCAATGACAAAATTCCAATGTTCTGTACCCATTTCCTATATGCAAGTTTTGTACTGGTTGGTATTTAAAATCATGGTATTTATGCCTTTTTAAAATCTTTTGAACGCCAGTTTTTCACAAATTACATTGCAGAGCAATTTTTTTGCGATGTCTCAGGAGTCATCTGTAAATACAGATAAATATGCCAATACATTAATTTCATTTACGGTCCCATACCTGTTACGGTGTTGTGTATTTTAAATGTGCCACATTCTTCGAACAGATTGCTTACACGTTGAAATACAGTTCTGTTTGGTTGCCGCTTATCAGGATACAAAACTGCATAACTTCGTGATGCATCCACGGAGTTACCAAAATTTCGAATGTAAACAATATACGTGTCTATCTTTCACTACTTAGATAACGTGCCATTGATAATAATAATCTACTATTTACCTATAACAATAAGATGCAACAGTTGTCACACTGATAGTAATATTAATTCATTATTGGATTATTTGTCAAATTTTGACAATTTAATTTCATGGCAGCTCGAATCTCATTAAAGGCAAATTTTTAGCAATAGTGATTAAAATTAGAAACCGAAATGTGTCACATCATTGAAGTCGATGTTTCCTTTCTATTCAGCCCTATAAAAATCCAATATGGCTACCACAGGAGAACACTAAGTTGGCTATGAATACCTAATGATCTAGTAGGCACAGAAAATTTCTGAAACGGGAAGTAGATAACTCGTGACGACTTATGTGAAGCTACCAAATATCATAGCATTTGCTTAAACAATAAAAAGATATGGAGGAAATTAGAAAACGCAACTTTTCAGTTTTAGTGAATTTTCTTTAAAAAAAAATCCACTAATCGCGACTTTTGAATTTTAAAAAAAATCCTTTACATGAGCGTTATTTTGGACCCCTGAATGCCAAATATATGTATATATATATATATATATATATATATATATATATATATATATATATATATATATATATATATATATATATATATATATATATATATATATATTACACCGGTAACTCAAAGAATAATGGGCCAATTTTTATAAAATTAGGTGAGTACCTTCCTTTCGCAAGTGGCTTGGATAAGTTTGTTAGCCAGAAAAATCGGCTTAGTTTTTTCCCGGAAAATTTTGAGTTTTCTTTCGGAAAATTTTTATATCTCTGGAAATAAGAAAGTTAGGGCAACAATATTGGGTGCGAAGGTTTATATTGTAATAAGAAAACCATGCACCAAAATTTGAATCTCTACGTTGAAATAAAAAAAAGTTATAAGCTTTTAAGGTTTTATTCTTAAAACGTCAAAAAAGTCGCGATTAGAAACGTCAAAATTTACATGTTCTAGATAGAACCTAAACGAACTGCTATGCAGCATAAATGTCGTAAGAAATTAAAAAGCCTTAAGTTTCATCTACAATCTTCATTGTTCTTTATCTTGTTAAATTATTTGCAGAAAATTAATTCAAAATAGACCCTTTATGTGATGCTTTGGTAGCAGTTTCAGTTATTTATTTAATTCTAATAACGAATCAGATCACGCTCTTTATTAAGCGTTTTTTTTCAATTGGGCCAAGTGGAAGTTTTTTATGGAGAAACGGTGTTGGTAAGTAGTTTCTCCTTTCTATGGACTTCTGTAAGGTGAGTTTTCTACAGTTTGCATTTCTAGCTCCGTGGTAGCATGTTTACCTTGCACAGGACCTAAAATTTACTTTAGGTCTCGTAACTTTATTGTGAAGTTGAGATCACAGCATTTTTTCGGTGGTTAATGCATAAAGGGGTTCCTATAAGCATGTTTATGGTTTTTTTTCAAAAAACCAACAATGCGCTAATTTTCTAATTTACTTATAAATGTTATTAATATTTTAAAAAAAATGGAAACAACGCTCTTGCCTCAAATAAAGTTCTCTTCGTCATTTTAACTTTAAATGAAATTTTTTCTCCCGTTTCGCATCCGTTCAACACATTTTGCACAGAAAATATAGGAAATTACTTAAATTTGTCATTTATAATTGAAGGAAAATAAAACTTGTTCTAGATATGTATATATGCATAAAAATGGCCTTAACCCCTCTTCCCATTTTCCTGACATAGAAAAACTGCATCAGTAGTTTCACAAAAAATTTAAAAAAGTGTTTCGAAAACCGCGACCTTATATTTACTCATAACCGAGATACTCCACAAAAGCAACGAAATCTGAACACCCCGTACAGCATAAGTGATATACTTTTTGTATAAAATATGCTATATAATTCTAGCCTATAAAATAGTAATAAATAAATCTATTTGAAAACTTTTTGTAACTGGTGATTTTTGTGTATAGCGTCTTTTCTTAGGTGCTCCAATTATAGCGCCTATTAATAGACCTATTTCTCGTAGAAATCGATTCGCTTTTCTATTTTTTTATCCGTTTCTCCTAATCAACATTTTTCGATTACAACACTTTTCATTTGCTGATCTTTTTACCTCATAAAATAAACGACTACAATTATATGATCCTGTTTCCTCACTTTTGGACACTTTTCTTTTATATTAAAATACATATCTTACACCTTCTCCTTCTGACTTTGTGATGTCGGAAAGTACACTGCTATCATCGCGATATTCTGAAACTTTGTCACGATAAGTATCCTGTCATTGTTATGGTACATTCGAAGAATATACCATAAAGTACGGAGTACTTTATTGGGTCACTTGTTGCGTAATAATATTGCAACCCTATTACTTCCGGAATATTACCTAACATTTCTAGCCGCCGCACGTATTTTCGCACCTGAGTGAATTGCAGCGACAGCAATATTATCTCGATCCAACGACAAGCTCTGTCATTGAGTCTTTCTTGTATAATTTCTAAAGGTCTGGTATGGCCATAAATTAATGAAGAGAAAATCTGCTCAGTTTCCCCCGTATTCATCTTGATATTTTGCTAACCAGAACTTATTTAGAATTTATCATGCAAAATAAAAACAGCAGGTGGGAAAATATCATGAATACAAAAAGACCTATTAACGAAACTATAATTGTTTCAAAATCCTCACTCACCTTGCCCAGTTTCTAAAGGCACAAAAATGACTTTGGTCTTTTATAAAATTATCAGAAAAGCAAATATACGACTTGTAGCTGAATCTTCTTAGTGGGCTGCGAAAACTTGTAACTTAGTTGCCATATCTGTCTAGTAATTAACACGTGATTCTGCGCTTCCTAGGTGATATTTTATAGTGCACGATATTGCCTCACTTCGTGGTAATATCTTGTCCATCCCTATTCTACAAATACTTTGTTGTGGATTTACAGGATTGATATATTACTACTTAAAAACTCTTGAAAACTTGTCAAAGTGTAATAAGGCACTTGCTGCGTCAGGACACTTAATATTGTATAACCTACCACTTAAGCCAAAAAATTTTACCCCCACTCGTCAATTTTTCATGACATTTCATGAAGGAAATGGACATGATATATAAATAACTCCGGAGTACCTAATTATTTACAAAACATGGTTATACAGGTGCCTGTAATTACCGGACTGTTAAATATTGAATGCCATCCAATATTTATAACCTTCGTGACTACATCTTGAATTGATTTTCTTATCAACTACTCAAACAGATGTATGCTGAACAAAATAAATTAAAAATACTGGGTAGTAGGCGGCTGAAGAAATTATATTTACATAAATAGTGAAGTGGCTTGAGCAAACCATTCTATTTTGATAAAAATGCGACAGGATTTGCAATGGGGAAGTCTCCGGATCTTAAAAATACGTTTTCTTTTTCACTGATAAAATAGAGACCAAAATAAAATTATTCGTAAGAAAGTTATCATATTTTTTATCATATAGGTAAATTTAAATTTCAAAACACGTGTTGAAGATACTAAAGGTTGTGCTACCTCTCACCGTTTGAATAACATAAGCGTAACTAGTAAACAAAGCGTTTATTTAAATGGAAGGTGTAACTTTTATGTGGACTACCTATGTTTTTAGCTTATACAAAATTACAAAATTAAAAATAATAAAAACACCTTTTTATTTGAAAACTGGCTGAAAACGTACATTTATAAGTATAAATGACATCACACCACTCTAATCGCATTTAAAAGATACGGCTTCAACCCTTATACTTTTCCCATTTTAAAATTCTTATAAAAGTTTTGCCGGGTCTTATCGCTATGCATTAATTTGTTAGAGATGATAGGAAAAAGTCTGGACGCAGCGTTATGGTAGTGAATTTTCATAGAAATAATCTGGCACCAAATATCCTTTTTTAACTTTTTTTTCTTCTGACATAGAAATATAAATTTTGGTACATAGTTTCGCTTTAATATCGTAAACTTACGTACCAAATTTGGTTAACATATCTTTTCTATTTTTTTGGGACAAAAATTATTTTCGAAAGAAAACACAAAATGTTTCCGGAAAACCTGGTTCAATTTTCCTGGGTAACGAACTTGTCCAAGCCACTTACAAAGGCAAGGCACATGCTAAATTTTGTCAAAATCTAACCATTATTTTTTGAGTTATTGGTGTGATACCCATATACATACATACACACACACACACACACACACACACACATATATATATATATATATATATATATATATATATATATATATATATATATATATATATATATATATATATATATATATATTAGGGCAAACCCGTACTGATGATGGCTAATAAGCCTGAAACACGTGTTTGCGGTTGTCTCCTTGCGGCTTTGCCCTTAAGCCTTTCTCCTTGTATAGTACAGAAATGCCGTGTTATCAATCCTGTTATAGTTAGTATAACTTCCTTGGACTCCGGATCTTCACGCAGGTGATTTCTTTGCCTCTGTAGCTTTTTTGGTTGTTTCCCTCGGATTGAGTGTCTTCCAAATGATGCTGCAATTTTGCACTGGTTGCCTGTTTGTGACTCCGTGTATCTTTGCATCTTCATCCAGAGTGTTCCCATCTTCACCTGTCTATGCCGTACTGATGATGGCTAATAAGCCTGAAACACGTGTTTGCGGTTGTCTCCTTGGGGCTTTGCCCTTAAACCTTTCTCCTTGTATAGTACAAAAATGCCGTGTTATCAATCCTGTTATAGTTAGAATATATATATATATATATATATATATATATATATATATATATATATATATATATATATATATATATATATATGTATATATATATATATATATATATATATATATATATATATATATATATATATATATATATGAACATATAAAAATTGAAACTGACCCCGGATATGGGTTCTAGGTTTCCTAGATCGTGCTCGTTTGAAGAATTTTTTCAAAATTCAAAAGTCGGTATCTCCCCATTAGTGAATTTTTTCCAAGCAAATTCACTAACAAGAGGAAACTTATTTTTCATTGGTAATTTTAAATTTTAATTCACTTTATTCAAACTAGTTTAGCGTTCGTTTCAGTTTTTAAATGTCCGGTAAATACAATTTTTGCAATTATTTTTACTACGATAATCTTTATAAATAAATAAATTACTACTTGCTTGAATTTAAGACAAGAAGTTTATATTAACATAGGTTCTAAACCGATTTGTTTTTATTATACTGGGTATTGAAATATTTTTTTTCGCTCAGATAAATTCGAAAAAGAAATAAAATTATGCATAACATTTATTTCTGCAATGTTTGAAAGTAACAAAAAAAAAGTTAAAGTGGGATGCAAGGAAAAAAATGTCAAGACAGAAATTTGACAACTGACATAATTTTAACGGTGCGTACGGTTTAATGCTTTAGATCGTAGGTTGAAGTGTTTTAATATTTTAAGCCTGTAAAATTCGATACTAGTATTAGAAATGTTTATGTATAATACGAAGTGCTGATAATATTTATTTGACCAACTGCTTGTTGACAAAAAGAGCGAGAGCCTCGGTGGTTCAGTGTTAAGGACGTGTTCCTCTGAACCGAGGGGTACCGGGTTCGATTCCCATAGTTTCTCTTTCACCTTTTCAGTACATATTGTACAATTAACATCAACCAAAGTTGTGGAATTGTATTTGATCAAGTTATATGTCTGCACGTTCCGCCATTCGGACGGCGCGTAAAGCCGTCGGTACCATGTTCATGCGATGTTAGGCAAGTTAAAGATCCCTACCCACTTTACAGAAAGCCAGGGGTTCGGGATAGTGAGATGAACTTCTTCCCTGACGTCGATGATTGGCCATAGTCGCGGAAACAGACCGATGCTAAAGAAAAAAATATAATACAAAAAGACCGAAAGTTATAAGAACTCAATTAATTTGTGGTATAGCTCATAAAATGTAGAACTTTGGAGACTCATTTCACCGAAACATATTTTCAAGGCTTAATAATCGTTTCGCTAAGGGTGTTAACGTCAGGTCTAGAAAATGTGTTGTGGTGAATTGGGTTTTCCAAAAATATACTTATCAGTGCTCATCACAGTTTCACTCTCAACCAGAGAGTTAACGAAGGACAAAAGAGAGCTTATTTCTTCATTGCAATTTTATTTCAGTTGCATGGAGACAGCCGCACCGCGTTAAACATATCGGTGCGATCATCGAAGTTAGGCAATGACGTGGGACGGTCAGTACTTAGGTGAATGACAACCTAGAAACAGCAATGGCAACCCACCAAATATATATCCCAATCAATTTTCGTTCGGGAAACAGCCTCACTCAGATTGACTTACAGTATTTGCTTACTTCAAACTAGTTAAACGTTTGCTTCAATTTTATATCTCCAGTAAAATACAACCTTTACCAGCCGTTGACTACGAAGATTACAAATTAATTACAGCAATTAGAGCTTTTTAGGGATGATAGGTACAAAATTCGTCTTTAATTTGGCATTTATTTTTCTACGTAATCAGCTATCAACACTGTGCTAATTATATTTTAGTGGATTTTCTCTAAAAAAATCCCGACTTTTGAAAAAATTTCTTCAAATGAGCGCTATTTAGGACCCCTGAAACCCAAATCCGAGGTCGGTTTCAGACTTTATATGTTAATATATATATATATATATATATATATATATATATATATATATATATATATATATATATATATATATATATATATATATATATATATATATTTAGGTGTCACACCTATAACTAAAAAAAAATAATCTCGGGACGCAGCAAGTGCGTTATGGTAGTGAATTTTCATAAAACTATTTTTTAATAGCAATTATGTGTTTTTTTTAAGAAAGCAGGCATCAAATTTGGTTACCAGTATAATCTATATAGTAAAAACAATGTGCCATGTTTCATCAAAATAACTTTATTGTTTGAAAATGTAAAAAAAAATCCGAAAGTAAACTTAAAGTGTTCCCGAAAAAACTAGTTTTTTGGTCAACCTTATAGGTTAATAGCAAATTGAGCTATTCAAATATTAAGCATTTGATCAAAATTCGCTACCATAACGCACTTACTGCGTCCAGAATTTTTGTTCTTACAAACATACATTATATTTCGATGGAAAATGCAAAAATGCAATAACATAAGGCGTGTTTTATTTAAAAAAAAAGAAAATTTGTATCACCAACGACTTATGGGCCACCCTGTATTTGTAGAAATAATTTTTTAAGATGTAGTTTAAGACACCCTATAATTAATATATACAAGTTTTTTCATATCTGGTATAATAACAGATATATTGCGCTTTATTGATTTTTTTTACGAAAATTTTACAAAAATTATATACTATTAACGATAAACTCTATAGCTAAGGCTACTGCCAAGCATCAGAGAAAGGGTCTATATGAAATGAATTTTCTGGAAACATTTTATTAAAATGAAGGACAATGACGGTTGAAACTAAGACTTCAGGGTTTGTAAAACATTCTTCTTGAGACATTTTATTTCCATAGTCCGTATTAGATTCAAGTTCTTTTCCTAAATGTAGCCAATTTTGACGTTTAAATCGCAACTTTGACGTTTTGTGAAAACCCCCAATTTATTTTTGTTTAAATGCCTATAACTTTTTTGTCTGTTCACCTACAGAGCTAAATTTTTGTAGGTAACTTGCCTATAATGATATAAACCCGCGTATAAAATTTGGTTGCCCTTACTTTGTTAATTTTGGAGATATAAATTTTTTTCGAAAGAAAACACAAAATTTTCCGGGAAAACCTCGTCGGATTTTCCTGGGTAACGAACATATCCAAGCCACTTGCAAAAGGAAGGTACTCACCAATTTTGACGTTTAAAATCGCGATTTTGACGCTTTGAGGAGAACCCAAATTTATTTATTTTTGAATGCCTGTAACTTTTTTGTCATTTAACCTACGGAGCTAAATTTTTGCAAGTAACTTGCCTTTAATGACGTAAACCCGCGTATGAAATTTGGTTGCCCTTACTTTGTTAATTTTGGAGATATAAATTTTTGTCGATTTTTTTCGAAAGAAAACACAAAATTTTCCGGGAAAACCTCGGTGGATTTTCCTGGCTAACGAACTTATCCAAGCGACTTGCGAAAGAAAGGTTTGTGCCAAATTTTATCAAAATCGGTCCATTATTTTTTAAGTTATAGGTGTGACACACATATATATATATATATATATATATATATATATATATATATATATATATATATATATATATATATATATATATATATATATATATATATATATATAAAGTCTGAAACTGACCTCGGATTTGGGTTCCGGGGGTCCTAAATAGCGCTCATTTGAAGAAATTTTTTCAAAATTCGAAAGTCGAGATCTCCTCATTAGTGAATTTTTTTAAAGAAAATTCACTAATAATGGACCGATTTTGATAAACTTGGTGAGTACCTTCCTTTCGCAAGTGGCTTGGATAAGTTCGTTAGCCAAGAAAATCCTCTGAGGTTTCCCGGAAAATTTTGTGTTTTCTTTCGAAAAAAAATGTATATATCCGGAATTAACAAAGTAAGGAAAGTAAGGGCAACCAGATTTGGTATGCGGGTGTATATCATTACAGGGTACGTCACGGACCAATTTAGCTCTGTAGGTGAAAGGACAAAAAAGCTACAGGCATTTAAAGAAACATAAATTTGGGTTTTCCTCAAAACGTCAAAGTCGCGATTTAAAACGTCCACATTGGTAATATTTAGGCAATGAATCTGAAACTAATATGAACTATGGAAGGAAAATTTCTCAAGAAGAATGTTTTGCAAAGTCTGAAGTCTTAGTTTCACCTATATATATATATATATATATATATATATATATATATATATATATATATATATATATATATATATATATATATATATATATATATATATATATATATATATATATATATATATATATATATATATAGGTATACAGCCGATAACTTCACCAATCGAAACCAAATTCGGCGATTCACTTCATTCTGCTAATAGCTTGGATAAGTCCGTTAGACAGTTTTGACACTCACATACCTTGTTTGAAAACGCAATATCTTTTAAATTACTAAAAGTACGAAGTTAAAATTTTTCACGCACGTAGATATCGTATCACTGGTCCTCTACCAAATTTGAACTTAACCGGTAGAGTAAATTCTGAGATCTAACCAAATAAAAATAAAAAATTTAGGATATAACCTGAAATTACCTCTGAATGGGTGCCTATAATGTTAGACAAGGTAAGACATGTATATCAGGGTTACGCTGCTAGTACAAACAAATGTCCCAAACTAAACCTCAAACGAGGAGGCAACAAAAATATGTCACAATAAACAATCAGCGGGATTGCCATTTGCCCAAACTGTCATCTGAATTTTAAGATACTGGAAAAATATATAGTAATAATTAAAAATTTTAATGAAACTGATTCAATTTGTTTAAAGGCAAGCTAGAACTAAGTTTTAATATGTATAAATCTTCTTTGCTTACGGACGTCATAAACAAATAATAAGAGAAAGATAACCTCGAAATCGACTCAGCTGCTACCTTAGAATAAGGTACCTATTGTTTACTTTTAGTTTTTTAGTGAATTTTTATTACTATTTACTCTTCATGTCGTATATGGAAAATTTGAGGTAAATGAAACTACATAATATCATGCAATAATTTAATCTATACCTATAACATATGTTAAGTGTAAATTAATAAAATTTTAATTTCAAAATTTTGTATTGTTTATATTTATTTTCAAAAAGTATGGACTTATTTCAGACAAAACACCCTGTTTATTATGCCGTCACTCGTTTTTTGTTACTCAATATTTTTCTAGACATTTGAGAACTTTCATATGTGTAACGTGCTATGACAGTAATAAATAAATGCCAGAAACAAAAACTAATGCCAGTTCGGGCCTTTATTTTTCACTGGTGGTTGACAAAGTACTCCTTAACATTTATCTCTCTGCCTATTGAAATTGAAAATGCAAAAAAATTATTCCAACGGCAATATATTGCAGTTATTGGTGAATACTGCATAATTGTAAGCAGTAGTAGCAGTAACAGTGGTGGGGAGGCTAACGCCAGGCAAGTAGGCTACAACGGGCCCCTTTTTTTCAACCCCGGCAACCCAGCAACCCTTCCTCTGTTCTGTCACCAAACCCCATCGACTTCTAAATAAAGGCCATGACGGTATTCCATTGGACGGAACTCACCTGGCTCCTCTGCAGAGTCCTCGAACCGAGCAATGCTGTTCTAAGACTCCCAAAAGCCTCACATTCACGATGATTCCTCAGTCTCGCTGCATTCCTGGCAAATGGGATCCCTCTCGACACCTACCAATGTAAGGTGGTAAGGTGTCTTCTAAGAGCGCAGTGGCCTGTCAGCACCCCAATGATACGGCGAAGCACAGAACGACTCCTAGCAAGAAGCAGCACTTGCAGATGTCTCATCGACATGTATATATAAATATATATAAATATATATATATATATATATATATATATATATATATATATATATATATATATATATATATATATATATAAGAAGCAAATAAAAATACAAGTTTTGCCTGACCAATAAACAAGGTACTCTTCTCACTAATAAACATTTAAACTTCGGCCTGAGGAAGAAGTTTATCAGGTCGGCCATATAGAATTTGATAGCGTATGAGATGAAAACGTTGACGTTGACGTCAACTAGTTGGGATAACAAAAGCATAAAAGGTTTTGAAATAACAGCATATAGAAAAATGACAAATACACGGTACATTGATAGAAAACCAGAAAAGAGATGTTATGTGAAAGAAATTGAGAGAAGGGGAAAATTTGTTGGATATATGATGCTGATATATAATAACTGTGTGACAACATGATTTAGAAAAAAAGAGGGACGACATTGCATTAGGGATGTGATGGTGATGGGAAGTAAATTATGTAGCACTAGCTCATATTACATTAAGTGTGCATTAAAAAAATACTCGTGGCGCCAAACATATTAAAACGAAATATCACTTATTGCTAGTATACAGTTTTTTCAATAGTCATATTATTAAAAGTAATGCCCTATTAATTAATCGTAAAACTTGCAGAAGTTTAGTCAAGTCGGCAAGAAGTTTACTCTATAGCTCGCGAAGAATTCTGCGGATATGTGGGAGAGGTCCAGATGACCATGTAAGTCCGCGAGGCTATTTCTAGAGGTTATTACGGAATGGTCGTGTTTTGCCAGCAATCGGACTGGCTTTATATGGCCGTATAAATTCAGTGGAGCGCTTTATTGTACAATGTTGCGCCACCATATATTATAAAGTCTTCTCAGGTTTAATTCCGTTAATGAAATGAAGAAACAATTCTAGCATTATAGGAGAAATACTCGCTCTGGTTTTGAATGGGTTCTGCCGCAGTCGGACGGGACCTGCATTGAAAGTAGTGACAATTATTCCGTTAAGAATCTGATGATATCAGCACTTAATGTTTTAAAAGTAATTTGTATGTAAATATAAAGAAAACTTATTATATTAAAAAAATGTGGCAGCATAACAATTAATTGCTTTTAAAAAAAGTCTGGACGCAGCAAGTGCGTTGCGGTATCCAGTTTTCATAGAAATGAACCACACTATTTTACAAAAACTTTATATATATATATATATATATATATATATATATATATATATATATATATATATATATATATATATATATATATCAACATTGACACTGACCTCGGTTATCTTACAGTTTAGCTCTTCTTACCGACCAGATTCTTGTTATCGACCTTCTAAGGTCACTATTCTAATACGTATTATGATTAAATGGCGGTGAATTAAATATAGTCCACTATTTTATGGTAACTTTATTACTCTCCTCCAAAAAAAAAGCCTGGCAAAGGGAGTGCGTTGTGGTAACGAATAAGGCAGCACTTTGAATACATTTTGTTTTTTTTTGTCGATGTTATGGTAAAAATGTATACACGTTATCTACTTTACGTTTTCGTTTTCATGACAAAATTAAAAGAGACTTCAAAAATAATCGTAAGAGTTCTATCTGTGAGTGGCAGGGACTGATGTTCATGAAATTGATGTTTTCACGCAAAGATTGCTCGGAGATTTTAATCATCTTAACTATGTTTAACCAAAATTTTATGTTTTTTATGTTACCTCTGAGTGTTTTTTGCGCTTAATTGTTTCTATCCAGGATAAATAGTCTAAGTGATTATTGGTGACATGCTCGGCATTATTTTTCCTCTTCAGTATGCTTTGGTAGACTAACTAAACTATAGTCGCAATATTTACTCCTGAAGATGACTTCGAGCGAAGACGAAATATATTGAACTTTGAATAAAAAGTGACTTACTTGAAGTTTAGGCCCTTAATCCTTTGGTCGCAGTTGTTTTTAAAATACCAGTTATGTGTTTATATACATACATACATATATATATATATATATATATATATATATATATATATATATATATATATATATATATATATATATATATATATATATCACGTTTGCTGCAACCGTACTTTTAAATTAAGTTTTTGATTAAGTCGTTACCCTATTCGTTACCGTAACACAATTGCTGTGGCGATATTTCATTCATAGTGCGTATTAATATCTTATTTTTACCGTAAAATACTTCGTACGTTCGGATTTTTAAATTCAGTTTTTAAATAAATCAGTATCTTAATTGTTACCATAACACATATAACAATTGTTACATAACACTTACTGCGTCAGTATTCCTTCCATACTGTACATTGATACCTTCTTCATTACTATGATGCAATTACTGCAACATTATCTGAAAATTATTTTATAATTAAGTCCGTAAAGATTAAAAAGTAAAGAAAAAAGTGGCAACACGGCATAAAGTCGAACACAGATATCTGTGTGCGCGAGAATCTGGCTGGTAGGGAGAGCTAAGTTGTATGATCAGCCTGCCCTCGGATATGAGATTTTGGTGGTCTTAGTTCACGCTCACCTGAAACAATTTTTTAAAAGCCTTAAAGTTATTTCGTCATAGGCGAGGCGAATTTTCTCTATGCAAATTCCCTTAAAAGTGTTTCTCATAAAAATGAAAAAAACAAAACAAATATGTGATAAAAAATGGTTTATAAATGTTCAACAAAAAAATTTTTACACGAAAATTCCTTAACAAATAAGACTTATGCAAAATTTGGTTTAAATAATTTTACGTTAAAAATTCGATATATTTTTCACGAAAATATCCTTAAACTTTTTTCGCGATAATTTATTAACACATTATTTTTCAGGAATTTCCTTAAATAATTGCGGAATTAAAATTTCGCTTTTTTTGAATAAAAATTGAAAAAAAAACATTTTTTAAGATAAGTAGACCCAGTTTTTTTTTTCATTTCAAAAAATTCACTTAAATTTTCTTGTAAGAGAATTCGCTATTCTAAAAACATTTCGATATTAAAATAAATTAGAAATTGTAACATTTGACCTAAATACAGACGTAAAGACTTTTTCTGTCGCTGCACATGAAAACTTTTATTTTGCCTAACGATGCCGTAATAGCAAAATCGGTTGCACAGAAAAAACACAGAAAAATATCTACCAGGTTAGAGCAAAAACAAACAACTTGTTCGTAAAATTGAGATAAAAGTCTTAAAAGTATTCATCCCCTTAATTAATTTTTGCTATAAAATGTCGCTAAAGATTCTTTGGAATTACATAATCCGATCAAATATAAAATTAATGTTAAGTGAAACATAAAAAAATCCAATAGTCGCGATCTTCTCTTTGGCGAATTTATTCTACGAAAATTCGCTAAAAATATTGGACAAGAAAATCACGAACTCTATAACTTAAACTGCTGCGGAGGCATCAGAGAAAGTGTCTATTTGATATACATTTTCTGCAAACATTCAGTTAAATAAAGGACAATGACGGTTGAGGCAGAAATTAAAGGCTTTTATTTGGTTATTTGAAAAAAATCAACAAAACATACAAAAAATTGTATAATAGAAAAGAAGTCAACTATTTTTAGTATTATGTGTCGAGAACTGCCAAGTTTTGCCTTCATCAAGAATGCTATGAAGCAAACACAAGTTGACACATTCTAACTTCAAATAACAATATTGGTCTTGCTGCTCTCAGTTAGGTTAAAATCATTATAGCTTTGTCATTTGTAAGATATAGTAATAAGGACCGGTTTAATTTAATTAATATTTCTAGTGATTATTACAGAGTTTCTGACAAGGCGTGTCGCATATTTGCAGAACGCTCTCCAAGTCCTTGACATACGACGAAGATAGTTAACAAGTACTTAAAAATATCGAGGAATTAGGAACCTTTGTGGAAAAGTCATAAACCTCAGTTGGACAACCGAGAGTTAGCTACAACTGTTCTGGGATTCTATACAGCAAACCCTTAAAATTATGTGCGACAGCCAGAACAAGATTTAGATACCCCAAAAGCGACTTTTTTTTTATTTTTTGAAATATAAATGGAAAGCTATAAGCCAACTTCTGTCCATCACCTATTGAATAAGGTCTTTAATCGTCGCGTTGAATTATGTCAATGGTCCTTGTTATGTACATAAGATGATGCTATTTTCACCAGGAAAATAATGTGGACTGATGAAGCAAAAGTTACCAAAAAGGGTATAAAAATCCGCAGTGACCGTCACTGCTGGAGCCCTAAAAATACGCATGTCGTGCAGCAAAGAAACTTTCAAGACACTTGGAGTTTTAACGTATCTGGCACCATCAAAGGAAATATGATTCTGGCATTATTTTATATTCTCAAAAATAATATAAAACAATAGATTATATAGATTATATTTCAATTGATAGGTATTACTATACTATACGTTCATATATATATATATATATATATATATATATATATATATATATATATATATATATATATATATATATATATATATATATATATATATATATATATATATATAGTCCCAAGAAGAGCCAGATTTGTTGACAACTGATTTTATACTTCATAAATATAAATTTTTTTCTTTATAACGTGACAAGGCCTTAATATAAATTTTAAATACTAACAACGCCGTTCAAAGATTCCATCATCTATTGACTTATTACATATTAGACTATCCGTCCGTCAATAAATCTAAAAATTTGTTCCTTTGCAGCCTCACTGTATGATTTGAGTAGAAACCAGTTCTGAAAATATAAATATTGACATGGATTAGTGGAAAGAGACGCGAAGAGAGTTATACAGTGCATCTTGCGTATTTGTGTCGGAGGAAGGAGGCAGTGCTGGAGCCCTGGGTACACAATGTGGAGATCTCCTGGTGGATGTTTGGACTAGTCTGGTATTTACATTGCGATGATCAGATGGCGGCCTAGCTTGCCTTGGGTAATTTGGTTCAGCTATGAGCTCTTGACGATTCTATTTGTAACTGGCAAACGCTGCGGTTTTCCCTCATCTCTTTGCAATTTGCTGACGAATTAAAGGGAGCTCTCCGATCGGTACATATGTTATGCTTTATCCGGTTGATTACATTAGCGATAAATTAGGACGCGTGAGAGCTTTTAATGTAAGTTATCTGATATCTCATTTATATCGCAATCATGAACTGTAACTTATTGCTTGATTTATTTTCATTGAAGTAGTAAATACTTAAAAATAATAAACCATGTTCTCTGGGATAAAATACGAGGGTAGACTGAAATCAAAATTACCTAACCAAGAATAAAAAGATTTAGAGGAAAAGCAAACTTTTATTTTTCGATATGGAAACACACTTAATCCAACGCCTTTCGGTTTCAAATATACTTTTATCTTGTTTTGTTGTGTGATTCCAATACCACCCCCACATTTCAGCACCCGTTACAACTTTGCAAACAGATCTCGACCACGAGTTGCAGCTGCAAGGTTTTCTTCACAGCATTCTTGGAATTCAGCGCAGACAATTCATTCATCCCCAAATTTATGCAAAATTATCAACAACACAAACGCTTTCCAGATCCATGTTTCATACGCAAGAATGAAATTCGTCAACACCGTACCACCATTGCTTTCATTTTCATGATGCTGGCTTTGGTGTTTGCCTACAGAGGTAGTTTACTTCTGGACATCTCAAGTGGGATCCCTGCCTCATTATAACCGCATTGTCATAATTTTATTTAAAACTATTATAGACAATGTTTACCATACATAGCAGAGTGTTGAACGCTCATGCTTATGTGTGTGTGTGTGTGTGTGTGTGTGTGTGTGTGTGTGTGTGTGTGTGTGTGTGTGTGTGTGTGTGTGTGTGTGTAGTCTCGCTGGCATGCATGCGTGCGTACTTGCTTGTTTGTGTATCTGAGAGTGTGTATGTATAATGTGTACAACTAAATTAAATAATGATTATTTGCTTAGTTTATTCTTCCGTCTAATGATGCTAACTCTGTTAGCGAATCGATTGTCAGGTCTAAAAACTGTAGTGTGATGAATTGGGTTCTCCAAATTGTACTAATCAGTGCTCATCACAGGTGCCATACTTCACTATCTAAAAAGAGGTCTAAAAATTTGGTTACTTCAAAATGGGCGACTTGTAGATACAGCCGCGAAGAACTTAGCGGAAGAGAAGGAGAAACACTTTACGAAAATCAAACACTATTAACAAATTTTTATCAAATCTTACTAGAAATCCGTTCTGTTAACAACAATCCAAGTATTGTAGATATCTTAAACGACACAGTGAATAAGTTAATTGTGTATAACCATAACTCAAGGGATAGTTTGTCTACTCGCCATATATAACACGTAATACATTTTTGGAAACTTCGATTAAAATTGGCCGTATAAATGAGAATCGGTCTTGTCAAGAATATCTTTATTATGATGACTTTTAAAAATTTTCTCCATATTTCTTTTAGCTAGAAGGAAAACTTTTACACGAAACATTACATGAATATTTAACGAGTATTTTACATTTATTGTCCACGTTGTGCAGATTTAGAAACAAGTAGCAGGTGGTAGTGGACTTTTTCCTTACGTGATAGTAAAGGATTTTTTCACGCCCAAAGAGGTACCACCGCTTACATCAAGGGGCTGGTGAAGTCCCAACCGACATTTCCGGTTCTCGTGTATCACTTATAAACAAAAATGATGTTAGCTCCTCCATGTACAAAAGATTCCGGAGATAAAATACCTTTCCATTCGGATCTCCGGGAGAGGAGTGTACAGGAGGCGCCAGCACCAAGATTTAACACATCCTTCTCGAATATATGTGGTCTAAATTCTAACCTACACTCCGTCCACCATTTCCTCTAGGCTAATAGGCCAAAACAGCCAGTAATCACCCCAGTCTCCCAGGGTATGAACTCCTTACTTCCTTTAGATTGCATGGAGGTGTGTGCGTATACGTCCGTAGCAATCTACCCTGCACGAGACTCCCCAATTTAGAAGCTGGAAGAAAATACATACTTTGGAAGAAACTCTCTCTCAGGGCTGCAACTAAATTCATCTGTTGCATTTAGCGGTCACCTTCTAACAACAACTTTGTCCAGCTCTTCGATTACCTTTCTGAAAAAAACCGAGCATCTGATTTCTGAAAATCCTTCCCCCGAGGTCACTATTCTTGGTGACTTCAATCTCCATATTAAGGAATGGCTAGGATCTTCAAAACCGATCCACAAGGGAGAGCAGCGGAGTCCTTTGCAGTCAGCAATTCTTTAGCCAATATGGTTCAGCAACCTACTTACTTTCTTCGTATAGCAACACACAGCTCAAATCCATTGGATCTCCTTCTTACTACAAAACCTGAATGCTATAAGATATAAGTCACCCCTTGGTCGCACCGACCACGGCATGTCACTGCTTCCTGCGCAATGCAACCCGAAGTCACACAGTCATCACACCCACGTATCAGGTACTACAACTCCGTGAACTGGGACGAAATGCGGGATTACTTTTCCTCATTTCCATGGGCGTCTGTCTGCTTGTCTCATCCCGACCACTCTGATAACTCACAAAAGGTCAACGAAACTATCCAAGCTGGCATGGAATTATTTACTCCACGTACACAGAAAACCTCTTCAGCAACTGAAAAGCCCTGGTTCTCTAAATCCTGTGACAAGGCCAGACTTGAAAATGTCAAAGCTCACAAAACGCTTCCACACAATCCCAGTCAAGAAAACCGTCAAGCATTTAACGACGCAAGAAACCGATATGTCCGCATTCTTTCTAAGGCAAAAAACTCGTTTAATAACCACATCAAAAACAAAGTCCTCTCAAGCTCCAACGGCAGCAAACCCTCCTGGACTCTTGCTAAATCTGTTTGGAATAATTTCTGCAAGAGCACGTTCCCACCTCTTGTTTCAGGGGATGAAATTGTTTCTACCGCCCTGGGCAGGGCTGAACTTTTTGGCTCGTTGTTCGCCCGCAATTCTACTCTCAACCCACCCACCTCCAAATGTTCAACCACCAATAGTCCCCAATGACTCGCATAAAATGACGTATATCATTTTCAAAACTAAAAAAAGTACGAAAGATGCTCTCTTCTCTTAATACCAGGAAAGCCTCTGGCCTTGACGAGATTGCAGTAATTGTTCTCAAATAATGCGCACCAGAACTTTCCTGTCCTGACTCGTCTGTTTCAGACATCTTACAGTAGAGGCATATTCCCTAGTAACTGGAAAATTGCTCGAGTACAACCCGTCCACAACAAAGGATCCAAACCGCTTCCTAGCAACTACAGGCCTATTTCTCTTCTTTCGGTCCCCTCTAAAGTGATGGAAAAGTATATAAACACCGAATTACTAAAATCTCTTGAAAAACAGAGTCTAATCCACGACAGGCAGTATGGATTCCGTCAGCGCAAATCAACTGCCGACCTCCTTTTCTTTGTCACCCATTCTTGTTACAAGTCTATGGAACTACACGGTGAATCCCAGATTGTCGCTCTAGACATATCCAAAGCATTCGACCAAGTCTGGCACGCAGCAGTGCTTAATAAACTTCCGGCATATGGCCTACCACCAAAACTCTGTACCTGGACAGCAATCTGGAGCATTTTGTGTTGTCGTGGATGGCCATTCCTCTAAGCTGTATACAATTAATGCAGGAGCCCTCAAGGTTCAGCTTTAGCCCTCCTTTGTTTCTTCTTCACGTCAATAACCTCCTCTCTAGCACATCCAATCCAGTTCACAGTTACGCGGCCGACAGCACCCTCCACTCAAATATACATTATTCTAAGCTTGTCTCTTTAGCCCAGTTAAATGAGGATCGCAGGCTCATGGAGGGTTCTGTCTCCGTGGATCTCCAAAAAATATTAGACTGGGGAAGTAGAAATCTTGTACAATTCAACCCCACCAAATCTCAGTCTTGCTTTCTATCTGCTAAGAGATACACCAGCCCTAGACCCATCACAATGAACAAACAAGTTATTCAAAGTAATGAGTCTTTTTCACTTGTTGGCATTTCTGTGGATCTAAATCTCAATTGGCACCAACATGTCACATCAATTGCAGAAGTGGCTGCTAAGAAATTAGGTTTCCTCTTCCGGGTTCACAAATACTTTCCACCAGCTAATCTCTATATCTTATATACTTCACAAATAAGGCCAAACCTTGAATACTGCTCCCACATCTGCGGTGGCGCTGCCGCTTCTACACTCGCTATCCTGGACTCCATTCAGAGGAGAGCTATACGTCTTATCGGTGACCCTACCCTCACCCAAAGACTACCATCTATTGCCCACCGACGTGCCGTTGGTGATCTCTCTCTCTCTCTCTCTCTCTCTTTCTCTTTTTATAGATATCTGCACGGGCACTGCTGAGAGGAGCTTTCTTCCATAGTTGCTCCACTTGCTGCCCCCAACAGATCTGCCGAGAAACAGAGCGAATGCACCCTTTTACTGTCCAGGTCACCAGATAGAGAACATCTTGTTACTCCCGCTCTTTTGTCTCGAGGACTTCCAAGTTGTGGAATTCTTTGCCGGCACATGTTTTTCCTTCTCCTCCGAACCTTCAAGTCCAGAATTAACAAGTTGCCTCTTTCCTAATTGTCGACACCCATGGTACGATAGTACTTAGGCTGTAAGCCCTCGTGGTGTGTTGTTGAAATGAAAAAAGTTACAAGCAGAACAGAAGAAGGGCAGTTCGATTTTAAAGGATTTAGTAAGTTTTTAGAACAAAACGATTTTCCAAAATATGTATGGATATTAGAAGATGGGACGAAATTTATCAGCAAAATTTAAACGGCATTTTTTATTGACTTCCTTTACTTTTTCGTGAACGTGTCTAAAAAACTTAGGTTTTATACCGCTCCGCGGACTGTGCGGTGCGTCGTAACTGAGGTTTGATTTGATATTATATATTATATTCAAACAAATAAAACCAGCAAGAACCAAAAGAAGATGATGCATTTGTAATAAAAGATACAAAAATATAAGAAAATACTTGAAAATCATGAAACTAAAATTTATTCAGTTTTTGTTAAACAGTGTATATTACGAACCGCCTCTCCACAAGTACGCATGATATTTTTTTATTTTCTCTCTCAAATTCTTAAACAGACTGGATATTCAGTTTGAAGTAGCTGGAGATTTTCTGGCAAGTTTGTATATGTAGGTATGTATGTTTAACTAATAACATAAACGCCCGTGAGGGGTAGCCACGGTACCCTGTATATGTTTTTTTAATTTTAACTGGGAAAAAAGTATTGAAATGCCCTTCTTTAGGATTACCTAAAATATCTTAAGTGAAAAAACGTATTAAAAAAATTACGTGTAAAAAACGGAAATTGGGGGACAAAAATAGCCCCTCACAGTCACGGAAAGACTACATATTTAAGAGATTTTTTTGTTTTTAAAGTTAGAGATAATAATGATCTCCATAATAATATACCAAATATATTTTGTGATATTTATATTTTTTATAAGTTTCTGCGAGGGTTTGTTCAAGAATGCCATTTTAATTTTTGTCTTTTAGATTTTTACAAAGTATTTTATATCAGTTTCGATATAAGTTTAGTTTTATTTCCTGCTTAAGACCATTTTGTGTTGTGTTGTTGTGTAAGTTCGTTTTGTTGTTAATTTAGTGTAAATAAAAGTTTATTGTCTGACATTAATTTTAGTGAATTTTCTTAGAAAAAATTCACTAATGAGGAGATCTCGACTTTTGAATTTTGAAAAAATTTCTTCAAATGAGCGCGATCTAGGACCCCTAGAACCCATATCCGGGGTCAGTTTCAATTTTTATATGTTTATATATATATATATATATATATATATATATATATATATATATATATATATATATATATATATATATATATATATTTATATATATATATATTTATATATATATATATGTATCACACCGATAACTCAAAAAATAATGGGCCGATTTTGATAAAATTTGGCATGTACCTTTCTTTTGTAAATGGCTTGGATAAGTTCGTTAGTCAAGAAAATCGGACGAGGTTTTCCGGGAAAATTTTGAGTTTTCATTCGAAAAAAATTTTTATCTCAAAGAACAATAGGCCGATTTTGATAAAATTTGGCATGTACCTTCCTTTTGTAAATGGCTTTGATAGGTTCGTTAATCAAAAAAATCGGACGAGGTTTTCTGGGAAAATTTTTAGTTTTCATTCGAAAAGAATTCTTTTCTCAAAAAATAATGTGCCGATTTTAATAAAATTTGGCACGTACCTTCCTTTTGTAAATGGCTTTGACAGGTTTGTTAGTCAAGAAAATCGGACGAGGTTTTCCGGGAAAATTTTGAGTTTTTATTCGAAAAAAATTTTTTTCTCAAAGAATAATAGGCCGATTTTGATAAAATTTGGCATGTAAATGACTTTGATAAATTTGTTAGTCATAAAAATCGGACGAGGTTTTCAGAGAAAATTTTGAGTTTTCATTGAAAAAAAATTTTTATCTTAAAAAATAAAAAATCTATGATAACCAAATTTGGTAGATAGGTTTACGATATAAAAGTTAAACTATACACGAAAATTTAGATTTCTATCTTACAAGAAAAAAAAGTTATAATAACATATTTTGTGCCAGATCATTTCTATGAAAATTCACTACCATAACGCACTTGCTGCGTCCAGGCTTTTTTTCTTTCTTTATATATTTTAAATAATGGTATTTAACAACTAATTCAGTCAATTATTATATTTCGGTTAGAGTAAGCATTCACAGGTATGTACGTATATCTATTTATTTGTGTTTTAATACGGAATAACAGCTAAAACAGTTACGACATCACTAATAATTGGAGTTTTGCTGCGAATTTGAAGAACCCTTTGGGGAATCGCATGGAATTTAGAGGAATATTTGGGTAATTGCATGCAATTTCGGGGAAATTTTGTGAAATTGCAGATAACTTAAGAAACTTTCAGGACATTTAAAAAGTTTAGGGGTATTCTGGAGAATTCACAAGATTTTGTGTAATATCGGAGAATTGTTTCTGGAACATTTTAGTGTACAACTTTTTGAAGTTAATTTTCTTTAAAAAAATTCACTAATGAGGAGATGCCGACTTTTGAATTAAACATAAATTTCTTCAAATGAGCCCTAACCAGTCGCCCTAGAACACATATCCGGGATCAGTTTCAATTTTTATATGTATATATATATATATATATATATATATATATATATATATATATATATATATATATATATATATATATATATATATATATATATATATATATATATATATATATATATATATATAATCGATAACTCAAAAACTAATGAGCCGATTTTCCTTTTGCAAGTGGCTTCGATAAGTTCGTTAGGCAAGAAAATCGGCCTACGTTTTCTTAGAAAAATGTTGTGTTTTCTTTCGAAACAAATTTATATCTCCGCAAATAACAAGTAAGGGCAACCAAATTTGGTACGCGTGTTTGTATTATAAAGGGTAAACCGTGCACTAAAATATAGCTCTATATCTTTAAAGACAACAAAGTTATGGGCAGTTATAGAAAAAGATTTGAAGTTTTCCTCAAAACGTCAAAGTCGCGATTTTAAACCTCAAAATTGGCAATATTTAGGCAAAGAACCTGAAACGAATACGTATTATGGAAAGAAAATCAGACCAGGAAGTGTGTTCTGTGAACCCATATGTTTCGGTTTCAACCATTATTGTCCTCCACTTTACTAAAATGTTTACAGAAAATTCATTTCAAATGGACCCTTTCTCTGATGGTTTGACTGTGTGTTTAATTAACTTGATGCTGTGGCTGTAGGTTTAGTTAAGTTTTTGGTTTAACGGTCTATAATTTTTAGCTAATTTTCGTAGAACAAATTCGTTATTGAGGAGACCGCGACTTTTGAATTTTAAAAAGATTTCTTCAAATGAGCGCAAACTAGGCCCCCTAGAATCCATATCCCGGTTTGGTTTCAGTTTGTATCTGTTTGCATATATACAAGGTAACGCATTTCTACGGGAAAGCTCAATATAATTATTATACAAGATATGAGAAAAAATTATATATGTTAATTATAGGGTGTCTTAAGCTCTATCTTATTAAAATATTTTGTCAATCACAGGATAGTCCATAAGTCGTTGGTGATCCCTAAAATTGTTTTTTTCGAAAACTCTTATATTATTGCATTTTTGCATTTTTTTATTGAAATATGATGCATGTTTGGAAGAAAAAAAATCGAGACGCAGTAAGTGCGTTTTTATGGCCAATTTTCCTCAAATCCTTCAAATTGTAATGACTCAATTTTCTGTTAAGCTAAGGTTTGCTGGCTAGCAAACCAGTTTTCTTGGAAACATTTAAAGTTTATTTTCGGAAAATGTTTGTGCAATTTCAAACAAAAAGTAATTTTTATAAAAGATGATACATTGTTTTTACTATATAGGCTATACCGGTAACCAGATTGATGCCTGCTTTAATTAGAGAGACATATTTGATATTAAAAACATTTTTATGGAAATTCACTTCCATAACGCACTTGCTGCGTCCAGACTTTTGATATAGATTTTATAATTGTGTTATAATTTTTAAAATTGCTATACTTTTTTATTTCTCGACTTTATTTTTTCAGATCTTTATCTTCAGTCGGTAAATAAATAAAAGGACAAATTATTTAGAACAACTTGGAAAAGTCCTGACGCAGCAAGTGCATTACGGTAACGGAGTTTCATAAAAAATATAAATTTTAATAATTTAGTTTTCTACTAACCTAGAAACTTCCACGTTAGCATGTAACAAACTCTCTTTAAGTAAAGAAGTATTAAAGCGACTTCATTATTTTACGAGATATGACCTTTTTTGCAAAAGAACTTGAATTTTCTAAAATTTCTTGATGTTTATGAAAACTCGCTACTCGCTGGTCAAGTTGGCCAAAAGTCTGCTCCTGGGGTTATAAAGGAGAACAGTATTAAAGAAAGTAAATTAATTTTACACTAAGAATGCTTTTAAAATTTAACTGCTTAAATATTTTACAAATGCTTAACTTTACCAGCAATTGTTTACAAACAATTTGCTCTCTGCCTTCTTCCGTCAATTTTTATAACAGACTAATGACATTAGCCAAACAATGTTTACCAGCTTTTCTTGTATATAAAGAAGTTTATTTAATTTATTTACATTACATGAAAGCTGAATATTTTACAAACAATAAAAATCTCATGAAACTTAGGATTGTTTCTCAGCTCTTGAATTTCCAACGCAAGGCTTTTCAAAATGATGAAAGGAACATTGGAATCACTTTAGGCCCCGAGAGAAAGAGGAAAAGCACACGCGTTCTGGTGTTCCGGTATTCTGTTCACATAATATTCGTCAGATAGGATGATCGCAATTGTGTGAAACAGTCGATTTACGACAACAAATCAGTACAAATTGCAGGAGATCGTATGAGCGAGGCATGGGGGCGAAAGAAGCCGTAGAAGAGAGAGAGAGCCTTCTGACGATTGTGGTGAGAGATGCGAGATTAGATAGAGACACCCGCATTAAACCCAGATAATGATAGAATTTAATTTGTCGGGGTTGGCAGAGGCGTTAGGCGTCCCGTCGGCAACAGAAGAGATAGGGTATGAAGATATAAATATTTCACCTAATATTTACCGTAACAATTGACTCGCAGTTGACATTATAGTCCTGGCACTCGCTAGGAGCTCCCTCGGTCCCTCTGAGACTCAGACTTTATTATTGTGCCTCTTCAAAAGCAGGACCGGATCAAGTTAAGTTCATAAGGTCAAAGGGGTAGTACAATTTTATTTTTGAATTTAATAAAAACCCAGAAAAACTGCATACTAGGTGTTCAGAGTTGATACATATTTATAATATTGCAGCATATTTTTACAAATATTTCAGTTAAATAAAATTATAATCAAAATAAACACATTAGCTTTTTGCGATTAAGCTAGACAAACAAGACCCAAGTAAATAAAATAGACAACCTGATACTTATCCAGCTACAAAAGATACAACTAACCGCATAATGAAGAAAAGCACGAGTCAAAATAAATGGACAACGGCTTCACTGAAAGTATTATTATTATTTAAACATTGCCGATGATGAGATTTGTCAGTTATTGTCATATCAGTTCATGGCTCTGGCATTTACGCCATTAGCTAAGTGTGTCTCATTACCTGGAAAATCAACTTTCGACTGTTTTTCATTTAAAGTTTAAAATAATCGCAAATTATTGGCTTTTTATGCGGTTGAATTTTTCTGAATTTTTAACAGTGCGTCAACTTCCCTGCGGTTGATCGAATTTGAAACAAAAAAGTTCTATCACAGTTTGTCGATCAGATGATTTTTTTTTACCGTAAATTTTTGGCATAAATTTCAAAACCATAGCATTTTTGAATAGGGGCCAAAGATGTCTTTTAAATGATGTATCACAAGCCCCACTTTCTATTTAAAAACTTGGGGGTTGCAGCTACTACTCGAAACGGGTAGTGGGGAAGTTTTCACGTGTTTCATGATTTTTTATAAATATGCACAATAATTGAAATACTGAATTACATCTATTTGGCTGTTCCACACTGTATATATATATATATATATATATATATATATATATATATATATATATATATATATATATATATATATATATATATATATATATATATATATATATATATATACCGTTGTCATTGTCAGCAATTAACACCATACCACTGCCACAGCCGTCGGCATAATAAAGAATTGCTTTTTACGTTGTGACCATGCCGTTACGCGAAAGCATAACATGAACTTAAAAATGATGTGATTGTAACACGTATGCTTTTGAAGTAGGAGATTCAATGCATTTTTGAAATACACTTTATTTATAGCTTGATGAACGGTCCCAATTAAAGTTTGAGAATGAAAGTGTAGCATGGAGAAATCATGGTTTAAGGACAGGAATAATACCGTGTGAACAAACACTAGCTCATAACTAAACTTGACGGCTGGTGCGTGTTCTGTTCTGACCCGATCTACCTTTTCTTTTATTTGACTCACTTTCAATAGAAACAATATTGCCCAAGTTTCATATGTTTGAACCAAGATATAATTTTTCTTTAAAACGCCTGGATAACTTTGTCACATTTAAGTCTATAATTATAAATTTCAGCAGACATTTTTTATTGTTGATAAAAAAGAAGAAACATTGTTTTTGAAAAACTTTTTGAGTGTTGGAAAAATATCTGCCACGTTCATAATTTGGCACATACTTTTTTTCTAAATATGAATGAACTTTTCTTTTAGAAAGCTTTTGTAGCTTTGATAAAATTTGTAATACAAATTTCGTTCAAAAATATTTACTGTACCAAGGTCTGTTTAAATTTAAGGCGTTTGGTCTAGTAATATGTCGTACTAATAGTGGACAATCCTTATAAAAATTCACTACTAAAATGCATTTGCTGCGTCCCAAATTTTTAATCTTAATAGAAGAAATAGGGTATTGGTACCGGTTCAGAAATTTTATTTTTAATAACATTCGAGGTTAGTTACTTGAGTGTTTAGCAGTAGAGTATTGTTATTTAATGTAAAATATTTTAAACGTGTAAAACCATCTGCCAAACAAATTGTTATAATTGACGATTAGCTAGAAAACTTTATGAGGGTTGCTATCCAGTTAGTCCTAAAAAGTAGCGTCAGAGGAAACAACTAAACTAAAATAATTTTAGTTCACAACAAAATTAATAAATGATATAATAAAAAAAATTTATAATAGGCTAAGATGGCAGAAAACAAAACAAAAAATAAAATACGCGTTTTACATAAAGTCATAGCATGTAGTTATAGGAAGTATTGGAAAGCAGTTAGCCTATACAATGGATAACGCAATAAATTTTCTTAACAAAGTATTACTGATCTCACATAAACTGTCCAAGATGTATACGTGCAACAAACCATTGATAGCGCAATTCTTAAACTCTTTAAACAACTCTTTATCTGGGTCTTCAGAACATTATCATTTCGCTTTTTGTCGAAGTTTGTTACCATTTTGTTCAGGAACAGTAGCTTGCCAAAATAGCCCTCTAAGATTAAGTCTAAAAACATGTAACTACGATATAAATTTTCTGCTAATTAATGATTTATGTCAAGGTTAAATTAAGGCGAAGTCGTTGTCCCTACATGTCAGCATTTGTTTTGACATAAATTTGCACATCGAAAACAGTAAAGTTATTGTTTATATTTTTATGTTTATGAGGTCTGCACAGTCTTAATTATTTTCTCATCACATTTATAAAGTCCCAAACAAATGTTTCAATATCAATTACTTTTTTTATATGTGACCTAAAGAAGTTTTGTATGTAGTCGATGTTATTTGTTAGAAAACTATTATTATCACTTAGTATGCACTTCCCCCGTGTCGTATATTTTTGGTTCTTTTTATTAAAGACAGTTTGCTTAGTAACATGTCGTCCACACAATAATGTACAGTGTGTTATCAAATCCACCCACTAATATTTTCTTATCCCTTTTTAAATGTTTTTTGAGCTTTGACGGTAAGTAAGAGTCAAACGGTGCTAACTCCCGAGAATAGAATCGGCAGTGACCCAACTCAAATCCGATTTTGTCAACTGTTTGCAGTACAACCAACGACTTGTAAGAAGAGGCGTTGTTTTGCGCAAAGAGCATATTTCTGGTCAGTTTTCTTTGACGTTATATAAAATATAGCAAAATTAACCCAGCTTTGTTTCAGAAAACTGAAGCGTGAATTTATTGGGCCGTGGAAAACGGAAATGATTACACTATTTGGATTGCGTTTTTTCTCTGGGTCATAGTGGTGGCGCCATGTTTCGTACTTAGTGACAAAACGACCCAAAAGTGTAAAGAATCTTCTTCAAAACGGTGGCAAATTTTCCTTTACATTGTTAAACAAGCGCGCTTCTAATCAGCATTCAAACGTTTCAGAATTTATTTTGCCGAAAGCTTACTCATTCCGGACTCGTATTGAACAATGTGAACCACACGTTTATATGAAATATGGAGTGTTTTTGCTATACGTTTCAGCATTTGTTGATCTACTAAAATCATTTTTTGGGCAGAATCAATGTTTCTGGTGTCACAGCAATGAAACTTTAAGCTGATCTTTGACATTTGATCGTCTTCTTTTAAATTTCGCAACTCAGCTTTTAATAGTAGCTTACGAAGGGCATTGATCCCCTATGGTTTCTACTATATAAGTAATAAAATTGATTTGCTCGATAAGCTTTTCAAAAAAAAAAACTTAATAACTGACCAAAATCCTTTTTGAACAAGCTAGTTTTTTCTCACATGGTCTGTTACTCAAATGTAATTATTTCAACTTAATAGGTTATTTATGAATTATTTATTTATTTATTATTTATGAAAATTAGATAACATTATACTCTCGTACGTTAACATAATTACTTCCTAATTGTCACAACGTGTGAAAGTATCGTATCGGTGACAGAAATTAAGAATTTTTTGTGCCATAACGGTCAAAAATCACAAAACCTTTAGAAAACATGATTTAGAAACCAAAGCTTTTTGTGGTTCTGTTAGTTGGTCGGTCTGTCGATCTGTCGGCCTGTCGGCCCGTCGGCTTGTCGGTTCGACGGTCTGTACGCCTGTCTGTTAGGTAACTTTCTAACTAATTGATATATCGTCTCTTAATTTGGTATATAGTTATCACCTGACAAACAAACGGCGAGGTGTTTTTGGGTGAAATCGCTTTAGAGGGTAATGGAGGAATGGGGGGTGATTTGGTGAAAATTAAATTGTTTTCGTTAAAGCTCGGTTATGATAACGTTTCAAGGTTTGTTTATTAGAAAACTTTATATTTCATCACTCATCTGGTATTCTGTGATGAAACTGAAGTAGGGGTTAAATTAGAGGGGGTAAATATAAATTTAGTTTTGAAAGAATATGAAATTAGATTATTAAGAGGGCATAGAGTTTAGTTCTTTCTCTTATTATTTTCATCGTGGTGGTGGTCAAAAAAGTGGTATGGCCTCGACTGAATTGTCATTAGCCACAGATTTTCTATTTTCATCGTGAAATTCACATTTTATCATGAAAATATAATGTGGTTGAGATAAATAATGTGCATGTGTCACTTGTGTGGTGTCCCAAAAGTAACAGAATAGCAGAATAACTCGGAAAGTTGAAGTTGTGGAGAAAAGTTCCAGACAAGAGCTGCAAGATTTTTTCTTTGTAATCTAGTCATAGACTCCAAACCCATTTCACGAGAAAGTTTTCTGAAAATCGTTAATTATCACGAGAATGGGAAAGTTGTGATTCAATTTGCGGGACTATTTTTTAATTCAATTAGGTTTTCAAAAGTTTAAATAAAGATAAATTAATCAGCAACTTAACTAGTTTTTAGTTATGTGGTGCATTTGTTTGTCATTTACCATTTTGTGATTGGTGGTTTATATTTTCGAGTGTTACAAAAAGGTTGGAGGCTGCAAGTTCGTTACGTTAGCGAGTTAAAAAAAGCATGAAAATATTTTCAGTAACTGAATGTTCTAGGAACCTAGAGATCTGACTTCTCTTAGTGTCTCTACAAGGCGATATATGTTCTACATTTCATTAAAATAGATTAGTTATTTTTAGAGATACCATGCGTTAAAAAATAAACTCGAATCTTCTTCAGAAAAACTGGTCCAAGTGAGTAAGCTAACGAACTCATCCAAGTTATTTACAGTTGAAAGACACGTAGTAAGTTTAAATGAAAATCGCCTAACCTTCTCAATTATTGTCCAGATAGCTACATGTCTACATAAATAAATATATGATAACTTTAACAAACTTAAACATGGGTTCAAGTGGCCTTAATTTGCACTGACTTGAAGATATAAGTCTGAAATTAGCCAATTTTACTTGAGTAAGATCTTCAAAAATTACTGGATCCCGTCCTGAAAGTGACGCCTTGTCCCCGTCACCATGGTGACCGGAAACCTTCCACTCGACGTCGTTGGGCCGACGCGCTATCACAAAGGGCCGTGTTTTAGCACGGCGGTCGTTCGGTCGCTTCTATCGCTTCGAAGAAAGACCAGTTTAACGCTTGCAGACTGCGGGTACCTCAGCCACTAACATAACCCGTCCCCGGAGAAATTCTACCGAACACTAGTCGCACAAAGAGTCCAGAATACGATGCTTTTATTCCATGATTTATTTATAGTGTTTATTGGCGAAATATTACCTGATTTGCTGCTTCGTCGGACTCCTATTACCTACTTGTATCTAAAAGATCTTTCAAGAATTCAGAATCCACTAGAAATGTACGACCCATGACGTTGTTTTTAGCTGCTTTGTGAAGTCGCCTTAAAAACATTCTTAACCTAATATTGTACTATAGTAATTATGCAAACGATTATTATACACGCAAGCAAACAAACACTTTTACTATTGACAAATAGAGTAGTCCCGTAATTATTGCGACTTAACCTAGTCAAACTGATGATAACAAAGAGTTACAGGCGGTTAGAGTAAAATTTTTTAAATTGAATATTTTTTTGTAATGTGAGCAATTTTTAGTTCACGTAGAAAGATGCAAATGACCAATAACTGTTTTTTATAATCTCACATTTCTTTCAATTTTTCTCTACCAACTGAAGTGTGTTGTATACAGTACACCTGCTCATGTTGAAATGACATAGTTTTTCTGTTCTTATGATTTTCAAGTATTCGTCGTCAAATCGTTGCAACTTTATTTATTAACATAAAACTAAACCTGGCTAATCTCATGAAACACAAGCTTTTTTGAGATAGTCGTGGTTGTATTCTTTAATGCAATTCATGTCAACAATAAATTTCACCTAGAATTAAAAGCTCCCAGCTACAAAACCCGACTTTAAGTAACAATGAGCGTGTAATATTAGACATTTGTATACGTTTTTACAAATTGTTGAAGCAATATTTCGTTCCCCATTCACACTTTCGAACACATTTTTTTCCGCAAATAAGTGCTAAATTCTAGAACGCATATCTAAAGTGAATTTTAATATATATATATATATATATATATATATATATATATATATATATATATATATATATATATATATATATATATATATATATATATATATATATATATATATATATATATATATATATATATATATATATCAATACTGATAGCTTTCTGATATAAGACTAATCCCATGGTTTATAGCACGATTGGATAAGTCCATCTGGAATACGAACGCGCTCTTCTGCAACCACTACATTTATCTACCAACATTTCTTGGTTGCCACTTTCAAAATTATTGTAATTCTCATTTTTATTAACGCTTGTACTTTAACGTTTCAGTAGTTAATTTTTTATGAAAACTCTAAAGACTCAAACTCTAATTGCTGCAGCGTTAACAATATGTCAAAACAGCATTAAATTTTAAAAAATTGCCGGTTTCTCTTTATAATTTATTTGACATGGAACCAAAATTTCAATGAATTTCGAGTGCAAGTGTTGGATAACAAAGCCACTGGTGCAGAAATCTACAAGGAATGAAGCTCCGGTAATTTTTTCATTTCCACCACAATTGTATCTTCTTGTTTTTCACAAAAATTTAAACCAAATAAAAATCCTCTACCAAACAAGATTGCTAATGCAAAAAATAGTTTAAAGACTTGTCACAACCTTATAACAAAAGACTTGGGGAGAAGTTACAAATCTAAAAGTTCCCAAAAAAATATTGTAAAATCAATGAGACCTATTATTTCTGCTATAGATTTTTCGACATATAACTTAGCGAAGTGGCTGCCAAATGAGTTTAAATGCTTGCCCGTTAAACAAGAGTGTTTTTTTAAGCCAAAATCACTTGAAATTAATAATAAATTTAAAGATGTTATATTTATTGCATGCGAGGTTTTGATATCGCTTAACGTAGCGTCTTTGTTTTCTATCGCGCCCACGAAACAAACGCTAAGGTATTTAGAACAATTGTTGAAATTGAACAACATGAGTTAAGGTGTTTGCAAAGAATATTTAAACCTTTGTGTTAAACAAAATACCTTTCAACTTAACAATGAGTTTTTTTAACAAACCCAAGACACGGCAATGGGCAACCCTCTCTATCCATTTATTGCGGATCTTTTCATGGGTAGATTTGAAGCGGACTCAGAAAATTAAGTGTGTGTGTGTGTGTGTGTGTAATTAGAGTGTGGTTTCGCTATGTGGACGATATTTATGCAGTGTTTAACACAAACATATGCAACGTAGATGATTTTATTAATAGACTCAACTGTCAATTTGATTCAATAAAATTGACCAACGAATTAAAAGTTAACAGTAAACTTCTCCTTCTAAGTGTACTAGTTATTAAAAATAATGACTCTCTTAAGTTCGATGTTCACAGGAAAGAAACTACCACTCTAAGTTACATTCCAAATGACTCACATCATACGTTTGCACAAAAAAGGCCGGGTTAAATTTCCTAGTAAATAGATAAATACATTTTTCCATGAGTAAAAGTAGATATAGTAGAGAATTAGAGTACATTACAAACATGCCTAAAAATATGAGATATTAGGATTGCTTAGTGGAACAATTAATTAATAGACACAGAACAAAGAAAATGTTAGCGGAATCCACGACATCCAGGAAAGATAAAACAGAAAAAAGTTTGTTTGCCTACCATTTGAACCACGTATAACAAGGGGTCTCAAGAGCATTTTTAGGACAGCTGATTTTCAGCTAACTTTTTCGACAAAAAAAAATACAAAAGATAAAGCGAAAGCCACTGAAATGTCGGGTATCTATCAGACAAAGATTGTAATCTTATAACGTTGGGTAGATTTAAAGAACCAGTAAAACCAGTTTCAAGGAACATCTAGCAGAGTTGGAATACTGTAGTGTGGCCAAGTCATGCGTGGCACAACGTATTTCCGATAATCATAATCACATAGATAAAGAAAATCGGAAGCGTTTCAAACATGTTACAGAAATTTGCGAAGTTAGATGCGTACAACCCTATTTATATTTCTAAAGCAAAAAAAAAAAGGGACTCCTTAAACCAAGCCCCGCCATTGATTTATCACCCTTTGCACTCTGTCTTTGACATATAATAAATTCTGAAACTCGGCAGGCAAAGTTATAACGGGAGTTCAAAAACCTCTTCCGGCAATTAAAATACAATACACAGAAAATTTGCCTCGGATTCCGGCTTTCTCTTTATCGGTGTTTACCGAAGACTTAGTATCAAAGGTAATGTTTAGTTATAGCTGGTTTAGAATGTTTCGTCCTCTGATGACGATAACTTTGTTAGTGAAACGTTCGTCAGCTCATTAAAAAATGCGCTGTGACAGGTTCCAATCTTCACTTAGTGTACTTGTGAATCTATATAAATAGAAATTAAATGCGGTTCGTTGGTAAGCGCATCACTTGAAAATGGCTGCACCGATTTAGAGAATTTTATTACAAGAATGTTTGTAATAGTCCAAATAAGGTTTTTAGGGAAAGAAAAATTGGAAAAGTTGCCCGCAAAGTTGAAAAAACTTGAGGTGATTTTTTCTCCAACTCATTTCGCTACGTGCTCAAATGTCATTGGACATATTGAAATTTGGACAGGACAACGAATGTCAGGTCAGTCAATACAAAATAATGATTTAATATTTGCGTCTAGTCTACGTAAAAAATTGTAGTCGGTTACATCTGACATTTTTGTGTGACTTAACCTGTCAGTGTCGTTTAGCTTTGATGTGCGTTTCATTCTGTCTATGTTATATAGGTACAATGATAATTGAATGATATCACGAAATATCATCTAAGCGTATTGTAGGGTTAATAGAATAATTAAAGTATCATAGCTCTATCTCTAATTATAGCTATAATTAACTAGCTATTCTCCTGAAGCTAAATAATAGCCCAATCACGAAAGGAGGATAACGAACCACATTAATATCTTAACAACTTATCAGCTACTAAACTGGAATACGTAGCCACATAAATTAAGAGAGATTTGAATTAAAATAATATTCTAAGAAAGTCTTTGATAAAATTTTCTGTATAAGGTTTCTTAATCATAATTTTTGGATCAAGTGATATTTCTTCAGAAAAGCTTATCGTCATCATCATAATCTTAGGGCGACTTTGCACTGCCACCGCAACAATTACTCTGCCAGCAGCACCTATTTTGATCCTATTATTGTAGTTTCCGAACTTCATATCAACTGCTCCAGGCATTCCAGAAGTTGTTCTCTTGGTCCATGTTTTCAGTTTTTCCCAGTGTGTGTATTTAAAATAATGTTGCCAGGAAGCCATTATGACCCAAAATTATGAAAAACAATTTTGTCTTTGAATGCTAAATCACATTCAGGCTGTATTAGGTACTATGGTGTATACACCTGGTTGTTTTGCGTTCAGCCAGTCATAGCTATTGGTTTCTTCAGTAGCTGGACTAAAAATGAGAAGCCATCGCCATGGTAACTCTTCTGTGGATGACGGAATCCTCTGTATTGATTAATGGTCCATGGATTACGCACGCGTACCAGTCATTGAAGTGTTTGCATTATTATTAATTTTGCATTGATATGTAAGGTGTCATGCCTCTAGGGCCTGCATAATCATTTCTGTTGCTAATTGCGGGGTGGTAGGTTCGACGTAATTGGGTATCGCAACAAGTTTTAATTAAAGCAAAGGAGTTTGGTACCAAGCCAATTCTGGGGAAGATAAACGGTTTAAGATCTTTCAAATAATTACTGGAGGATTAGGAATATTCTTCCTCTAATGCTGGCTGTGGCTGGCACTAGAAATTTTGATAAAACAATTAGTTTTAAATCTAAGCTACCGGTATCTAACTTAGAATTTTGCTCTCATATTCTAATTAAATATCGCATTTCCTTGCTACTCTGAATACCATTTAGTTATTAGAAACATAATTTGCAACCTATTGGGCAGTGTTGCAGTTACGCTCTATACGGATAGGTCAAAATTCAGATATGGGACAAGTTCTGCCTTTTGTCCAGCTCATCTTAAACATTCCCGTTCTTACTATCTTCAAAAGGAAAGTTTTATGTGCTCTGTTCAATCGTTTGCAATTTTACAAGCTCTTTTAAGGGTTTACGAAAGTAATTTTACCACAGCAATTATATTTTCTAACTCAAAAGTGACGTTACAAAATCCGCATATCGCAACCCCCAAACAACCTATTGTGTAAAATATTTTCATTCATCACAAACTATATCTGACAAACGTCTCAACAAAACTGATATGGGTTAAGGATCACGTAAGCATATATGGCAATGAGGTAATGAGACCTGCCCTGACCTAACCTGACCTGACCTGACCTGACCTGACTTTGTTACTACTTCTTTAGATATTTACAGTGATTTACCCAACAATCACAATCAGCTGCGAAGGAGAATATAGTGATTGCACACGAACAACAAAAAATTTGTATTTTCCAACTTTATCAAAAAACATAGTACATATTGCTGAATTTGATTGTCTCAGATTTTATTCAGTTTTAAATACAAGGTTCAGATTAAACCACAGTTACTTTTCAAGTCACGTTTTCAAAATTGGTTTATCTGACTCCCAGTTCTGTCCGTGTGGAAAACTCCCCAATCGGTGGCCTGAATCATAATTGTTTTGCGTGCAAAACATATAGGGAACTGTCCAGCATTTTAATACGGTAGCTATTCAAAATGGATTGTGAGCTTCTCCTCATCTTAGTTTGGCTCTTGTCGCTTAACAAAAGACCAATTTTAGATCTGCTGATAAAACCTGTCAGTAAGTGTACGTAAACATATAGTTTTACTTTATTTTTAAATTACTTTATTTTTTAATTTATTATCATTCTGTGGCCAAAGGTATTCACCATGGTCATTTCAACCCAAACACACACTACTTGATACCGCCATCTCTGTTCAGATTGTTAAGATGTCTCTGTATTTCAGGTTCAACCTCCAGCTTTGCTTCTAATATTCTCTTACTTTGGAAAATACCTCCAGTTTGTCAGATAGGGCACTATCGTCTTCTGAAATGGCGTACTTGGGCAACGCCCACTTTTCATATTGCAGTAAAGGTGGATATAATTGGTGCTCCAGACACCTTGTTCCTGCTGTTTGCCCTATGTATACATTTCCGCGTTCATATAGTACGTGATATCGTTCTGACGTATGTAGAGGAATCGTCGATATCTTCACCGATCTACGCAAGGCGCCAATTTTTGTTGTGGGGTAAAGGCTCTGCAAATGGTTTTCTTTTACGATATTTTTACCATTTTGTCCGTGGCTGCTTGTTTATATGGTATAAAAATGCCATTTCCGTTAGTTTGCCGTCCGTATGATATTTAAATGTGTCCGTTACTCCGTTGGTGAATTTTGGATGGATAGCACCTTCAATGTCCTTTTTTTGTGTGCAAATTTTGCTTCAGGCTGTATTGCAAGTACCATGATACCCTATGAAGATCCGACTTCTGTGCAATTATTTTGTCTCTGTTAACTAGTGTTTGAATTACTGGCTCAGGCGACGATTGATTTGTGCCTGCAGGTCAGTATGACTAAGCTCTTGTCATACTATATGTCCTAAGTCACCTGATGTGTCACGATTCAGTAGAACATCGGGAGGTGGTAGTTGCCCGATGGCCACCTTCTCCATAGTAATCTTGATACTGCGATAAGCGTTGTTAATATAACTCTGGTTTAACTTGTAACCACCGTGGGGCCAAATAAGAAAGGTGTTAGGTGTTATTTATGTATCGTAACCACCAGATCTTGAGTTTTAATTTTGTGGTTCTTAATGCTTTTTGCCTAAAGTGTTTCATGGAGAAATGTTTTTTATTACTATCGGACACAGTTGGTTGCGTAAATATACCTTACCTTATTGCTCAAAAATTTTGGTTTGCCATACAAAGTTGATGGTCTTTACCCAGTGTATACAGAAAGCTATTTTAGGCCAAATAGCTCGCCCAATAATTTCATTGTGTTTACTCTCAGCACCTTCCTGAACAGTGACTGGACTTCCTTGTTTACGAAATTACCGAGATGAAAATTATGACCACAACAAAGATAGATGCTTAGATCAGTAAAGACACCAACGGCAATTCCACAGACGTCAAAAACATATCAGATACTATGCGAATGTGGAAAGCATCTTAACAAATTAAGCTATCTGCCGTTTCTTTTCTTTCTCAAGTCAATTTTTTAAGACGTTCTCTTAGGGTTTTTCTGAGACGTGAAGCCTGCTTAGCTTTTTGTGTTGTGTTCTCCATTTAGCTTTTTAACTTTTTAACGAGTATCGGCTCCTTCAGAGTATTATTTTTGTGGAAAATGATAATGCGGGTTTTAACTTCTGATCGTTGTCCGATTAATTTGCATGGTTTTTTGTAGTTGACAATAACTTTGTAGAACTACTCTTTCTGTAACTGCTGATTGTTTTGTTAACTTGGGTCATGCTTGCATGGTAAACCTACCAGAAACGTAATTTCTAACAAAACCATCTCTTCTATTTAAGGTATTAACCCCTGAAGATGGCTCGAGCGTGCCGAAACGCGTAGGGTTCAATAGAAAAACTGTCTGCAAGTAAAGCGTTTGTATTCTTTAATTCTCTTCATTTCATATTTGCTGAGAGCTCTGGTGGTTCAGTGGTAAGAACGTATTTTGCTGAACCTAAGGGTACTGGGTTCGATCCCAGGGTTCTCATTTCACTTTTTCAGTACATACTTTAACATTGACATCAACCGAAGTTGTGCCATTGTATTTGAGCAAGTTGAATGTGTGCACCTTCCACCCTTCGGAGGGGCGTAAAGCCCTCGGGCCCGTGTCCATGCGTTGTCAAGTACGTTAAAGATTCATACCATCCTTACAGAAAGGCGGAGGTTCGGCAAAATTTCCAGGATAGTGGGGTGAAACTTATCCCTGGCGTCCGTGATTGGCTATAGTCGCAGAAATAGACCGACGTTAAAGAAACAAAAAAACACACACACACACACACACACACATATATATATATATATATATATATATATATATATATATATATATATATATATATATATATATATATATATATATATATATATATGTTAATATCTGGTATTCTATTTTTATTTCTGTATGGGTACCTAAAATGAGAATAATGCGCGAATGTCTCCAGTCTAATTTAGCTCTTTTGCTCACATGAAACAATGTGTTTCTATTATTGTTATTTAATGTCTTCTCCAGTAGAGAAAAAGCAGTAAACGTATATATATATATATATATATATATATATATATATATATATATATATATATATATATATATATATATATATATATATCTCAAACATTGCATGGCTTTGAGTGCTTCTTTAGTTTCTCGGCTAGGCCTAAATCTACTTCACACGAAAGTACAGTTTTTGTCACATTAATCCATGCAATTTCTGTCCTGTGGTGGATTCGTTCTTGCGCACTTACGGTTTTCAGAATGGTGTATACCATTCCAAAAGTTGTAAACGCGCAGTGGGTTTACGAACAGTAAAAGTATTACCATTCCATAAGGTTATGAACAGTTATAAATTGGAGACAAAAATAAAGAAGAATCCTTTAATTTTAATGCGAAATTTTAGGAGTTGAAAGAATTGCCCAGTGAATTTAAAAACAGTTAAAGTGGTACCACTTCCAAAAACTATAAACAGTAAATGAATTTGGAATTTTTACTGTTTATAAATTCACTGGGCAGTTCAACTACTCAAATTTCGCAATCAAAGGAAAAAGTTCTTCTTAATTTTTGTTTCAAATTTTTTATCATAGTTTCGCTATTAGTTCGTCAACAACAAGAACTTTCCCTTGTATAATTTCTTTTTGGACAGTCTAAAATTTTTATTTTGAGAAGTTTATAGTATGTTTAATTTTAAAACTGCTATATTTGACAGGCTATGGTATTAGGCATTGCAATAAAATAAAACATAAAAACATAATTAAATTTTTTGCCTAGTTTAGAAAATGCTTGCGTAAGAAGTGTGGTTTTTATCTTTTCGATTTGAACGATTTGAAGTGTGTTATACTGGTGACTTTCCACTAAAATTTTGATTTTCTTTAAAAAATAACTTGATAAAAGGTAGGAAAGTATAAAGGTCGGCAGCCAAATCATTTTATACCAAAAACTTGTGACGCAGCAAGTACGTTATGGTCGCGAATCTTAATATAAACTTTTAATAATAAATTGTACGTATTTTAATTTGTTTTCTTAACGTAGGTTTATAGTCAATCATCGACGACAGAAAGCAGTTTTGCCCAATCATCCGGGGAATGTTGCTAAATTTTTCTTTCTGTATCAATGGCAAGGATATTTAACGTGACGAATCGCATGGTACACAGGACCGAGGGTTTTAAGCCACCCGTTCTGCAATTGCAAAAAATATTTTTATGTGATAATCTTCAAGAAGTTATTTATATAATAGGGTTGATTCGTGTATTAAATATTTATGAACATTTTTAGATACATTTCTTCTAGCCTTAGAGACCCAGGTCGCAAATATGCCAGCAATCTGCCAATTCAAGATACAATACCTTATTTGTCAAATAACCAAAGACGTTATAGTTATTTCATACTTCATTGATTATTTAATAAAGAATAAAAATAATTTTGTAAAACATAACCAGAATCTTCAATTTTGGAAAATAATGCAAAATTTGTGGAGGAAATATTTGTAACAATTTCATTAGAATACCCGAATTACTTGTGGAGTTCGATATTTTTATCGAAGAAAACTCAATATTTTTCAAAACAAACTGGTCAGATTTGTTTGGCCAACTTACCTTACGTGGACACTAAAAAAGAAAATTCCCTGTCAAATTTCATTACATTCAAAAGATTGATTTTTGAGTAAATGGAGCTACAAAAACAAACAAATACATACATACACACACACACGAGCGCGCGCATTTATATATATATATATATATATATATATATATATATATATATATATATATATATATATATATATATATATATATGTATGTATATATAATTACTGTAGAATCTTAACCAAAACGAAATCGGTCTATTTCGCCTGTTAACAATTCATACCGCAAGTCCCGTCAGGACTGAAGTGATGGTGGCTACCGAGTGATGAGTGATGTGACTCAACACCCGTCATGTTATTAGCCGGGCGAGTCGTTTTTTTTTGCCCACTAGTTTATTTGTGTATACCTGCAAGCTATTGTGGAAGCCCAGGACTATCACACAACACGATATGGAGCTTTGGGTTATTTTCCATTGCAAGCCTGACTTGGTTGAGCGTAGGTATGATGACATACCGACGAGTCCTAACGAGGACGAAATCGGTCTATGTCTCTTCTGGTGTTCACTGATTTATTGTTATATATATATATATATATATATATATATATATATATATATATATATATATATATATATATATATATATATATAACACTTAAACGTAAAATCGCCTTAACAATAGGTCGGAGACCAAATCGTCGCAGGTCATTTTCAAGTAAAATTTAAGTGTATTTTACCAATGTGGGAAATAAACTATAAGTAATAGAGAAGTCGATAATAGGTCCAGCGAGGCATATCGACCAAATCGTTTGAGTTATATTTAGGGAATTTTTATTCAACGTTGGGCTAATGGACGTAATTTACTGGTGAATACGTGCAACGTCTTACTTGAATCCGACATCTGGGCGCAAGTGTCGTGACGTTCTTAACAACGAACTGCGCAGGTAACATTATTCTGCGAGATATTTGGTTATGTATGTATTAACAAAGAGTATATATTAGCAACTAGGTAAGTCCATCTTTCTTGAAACATGGCAACATGTTGAATGATCAAAGAAGATACTTTAAATATTTGGATCAATGATAAAAGTAATTTGCACTCTATAAAGAAAAAAACCACTGCGGTTATGTTTCTTCTGTTAACATGATTATGATGCTTTGATATAATTCAAGCGCCTCTGTAAAAAAATAGTTAAAATTAAAACGTATTCTAAATTCTTGACATTCTGATTTGGAGAATTGGTGATGTAAACAAGACAAAACTATCCTACCCTCATTGTATACAAGCATTATTTTATTTTTTTTCGAGTTAAAACTTATTTACACTAGATTTAACAAAAAATAGATTTTAATTTTCCAATACAATCAAGATGGATACCGCAAGCGTAGATTAATATGGCTGTCTTTGTAAAATTATTGACTTGAAAGTTAATTTCTCTCTGTTTTTTTACCTGTAAGTCACAATTCGCGATATTAAGGCAAACTAACCAAACTTTGAAGGCATTTTGTCCCATTACGGGAATTTCAACTATATGATGAACGAATTTGTTTTAAATTTATTAGCAATCATACATTTTTATGTATCGATATATATATATATATATATATATATATATATATATATATATATATATATATATATATATATATATATATATATATATATATATATATATATATATATATATATACGTGGACACCGGAGACATATAGGAATGATTGTATAGCGTTTCTAATTCCATACTATATTACAGACATCATTAAACGAAAATAAGTAAATAAACACAAACATATGACAGTTGACCGTGTTGCCAATGGTTCATTCCATTGGCATAAAAAGGGATGTACTATATTAATGGGGAAAACGTGTTGATTACAAATATTAACTTAACTTCACTTCCAAATAGTAGTAGCCGATGAAGTTGTCATACGTTTTAAGGATTTATAGTTAATTAAGTTTATCAACTGAAACACATTCACAAATTGATTTTACTGCTGTACACTTTGAACTTTGAGGACATTTTTTATTTCAAGTCAGATTTGATGGCTATTTTCAACTTGGATGTAAGCAATTTGACTTGGAAGGCCACTTCTGCGGTAATTATGACTTTATGGCCAATGAGAAATCCATTTTAGGTTATCTTTGCGCCTAAAATATTTCCAGTGTTGTATTGCAGGTAAATTGGTAATATATATTCAATCTGGACTTCAAAAGAAGACCTCCAATTTACTCTACCACAGAGACGTATTGCAAGTTAATATTAGGTAATAAATTACCTTGTGTGTGTTGTATCCTGATGGTCTCGGAAACTAGTGCCATTACCCACAAACTGTTGTATTAGACAGACGAGAGTTAAATTACCTTAAAATAGGTGTTTTAGGTATCTGGACTTAGTAGTCAGTTTTCAGTCCAATTTAGGACACACAACGACCTAACAATTACCAATTGTGGAACTGAAACTGAAAATTATATTTAAGTATATTTATAGGCAGAATTGAACCAAATTTTCACCAATTTACTTATTTGTAATTTACTAACTTTGGAGTCATTTCAATACAGAAAAATAGGTTAATTGGGAGCTACATTCTCAAATTTGAAGTGATTAAGAAAATGAAGCCAACATTTTGGATAATTATAATTAATTACAACTGCGTTAGGTTAGTTGGACCCGAGTGCTGGTTAGCATGCCTTAAATTGTTGTTTGGGATATATATATATATATATATATATATATATATATATATATATATATATATATATATATATATATATATATATATATTGAAAGGAGAAAATTTGGGTTTCGAGTGAAATTACATTGAAGTACCTGGCGCTTCCGGTAAAACCGAAAGTACCATTTACTTCGTTATTTTAAACGGAAGACCCTATATATTTCGCATTTTTATATTCCGCATCGAATTCTAGATATTAAAAACGCATTATAGGACAAAAATGCGCCGTTTTCCAGTTGATTCAATATTTTCTAAAATTTATAAATGCCACTTCTCTGTTTAATAATACATATCTGCCGTCCTAATCAGGGTCGTAGATTCTGCCTCAGTAAGGAGACTAAGAAAGCTTGGTTTCAAGTAAAGCGCCACTGGTGTTTTCAGTAACTTTTACAGAGCCTTATATGCTAAGTGCCCAACTAAAGCAATTTATTTCATACATAACTTCATAATTTCAAATTAAACACCCTATATTTTTTTACTTAGTCTTATTGCATATTAAAATCTCTTTAAAATTTGTTAACACTTCCCTATGCCTATCTCTTACCTTTTAGAGATATTGATTTTTATTTTACATGCTGTAGATATTCAAATATTTAATTGATATCACCTTTGACCGATAAAAAAAAGAAAAAAAAGATCATGTGCAAAAAAAAAACAAAACAAAACAAAAAACTAAATGTTAAAAAAGATCAAAAAAAAATTATATACAAACAAAATTTATATAGAAAGGAAACATTATAAATTAGTCAATTAGGTATAAAAATAGTGGAAGATAATAAACATTTATATTTCGTGTATATAGTGCCCATATACATACAACTAGAAATAATAAAAGTCATAAACCTCTGTGGCTAATGGAACTAAGGGTCCGGAGCCAAACAAAAATAAAATAACAACAACACCTATGACCGAAAATGTCAAATAATTTTAAGTGACACTTCCTAGGACGTTTCATTGCGTGTTCTATTCTAACATAAAGTTCTGTTCGATCTCGCTTGCGTTAATGTTTCAGAGATCTTCGTTTGTAAAATATTAGGCACAAAAAGTTATTAAGTAAAGAAATATGCAGTTTTTTATGTTTTAAGCAAACAAACACCATTCGTTAGTACTGTTAGTTCATTTGAAACTTTAACAGTCTTTAATACACTATACCTAAATTATGCTCTCGGAATAACTTACAAATATTTCAAATTTATGCATTATGCTCAGAATTTCAGTACATAATTTATGAACAAGAGAACTTGTAATTTAGATGTTTTCCATGCGGAAAATATAATTATGTATTCTGGATACACAAAATGATTGAGGCAAAACAAAGCAAAGTTTCCGTTCCTTTCAAGAACTACAAGTCGTAAAGCTCAAAGAAGTATACATTTATATCAATATCAAACTTGACACAACAGAGTAATCAGAAATAAACAACTGTGGTAACTGATTTAATTATAAGGACGGTGGCGGAAAACCAGGCCAGGACTTGAGCAGACTAAAGTAAAATAGAATAGACTAGAACAGAATAGGTTAGAGAGAGAAACGTAGATAGACAGAGCGTACAGCAAGCGTCAGATAGAATAATTGCGGCCACCCTTAGTCAGAAATGTGTGGTGCCGTCAAATCAAATTAAGCTCCAAATTAAAGCGATTCAAGATATAAAGCCACAATCCTGGAGTTGATGGCAAAAAGCCACGCACAGCACACTTAAATTGTTATAATTACCACCAAGGGCTCCACTTTTCATCTCTGGCGACCTCTAGTAAGATACACAGGACAAAAAGAAGGCTTGATGTAAACAGTTGACATGCTTTACTCAAGACATTAAACTTGTAATATTGTAAATATAGCATTTGCCTTTTTCGTTAGTGTATTTCTCAATGGCGTTACTCTAAACTTAATCATATAATATACATGTGCTTATAAAATGACATTATTCAAATGAAAAATTTTTGGTTTATTGTAAACCTGGGTTTACATTTTTTCAAATTCCCTGGACACAAGCTAAAGGTTTGTACGTAGTAAACAAAGTTCATATAATGTTATAGACCTAAAATAAATCATTGTGTGTCAGAAATTTGAAAAGTTGTGTACCAAAAAACAAAACTATAAATTAATTATAACACAATTTTGTAAAAATTTTATATTTCTAGAAAGTTATTTTTCTCTAAAAGTTACTTACGACGCTTACGAATTGTATTGCAACGTTAGCGCTGTTGACAGATTTAGGTTTTTTTCAGCTGATGTCAACCTTGACTTTAAGCGAAATTGTATGTACAATTTGGTGTCGCGATTTTATAAAAATAATCCAAATATTAAATATAGCATTAAAAATTATAATATATATAAAATTACACTGCCCTTTTAGTGAATTTAGTTAGAAAAAAAGTGACTAAAAGGGCAGTATCGCGTGACCAGCATCACCTTCTGGTCTAGGCTCCCTAGACTTTTTTATTTTTTGAATGATTCTACGTAAATTCACTAACGAGAAGGTCACCCATGTCCAGGGTCACTTCCAATTTTAATATATATATATATATATATATATATATATATATATATATATATATATATATATATATATATATATATATAGTATTAAATTTTTGTGACGGTAATAGTGTTATTTATCAAAAAATTGTGGGAACGCCGTCAGTTGTAGAATAAAACTCTTTATTATAGGCCGAGCTTTCGGAAAAATTTATTCCTTTATCAAGGCTACAACATGGAAAGAAAAAAGTTTACAATTTACGTGGAAAAAATATAAAAGTTTAAAATACTTACATATAACATGAGTTTTACTAAACTATTTATCTAATAACAAACATAAAAAGAAAACCTTTTGATGAATTTGATTGAAGTCTAATAAATGCCAAACTGACATATAAAGCTAAATATTGTTTAATTGAATTTGTTTTTTGTTTTTGTCTAGGAAATATAAAAAGGGGTAGTGATTTCTAAAATTATTATCTTTCTTTAAGTTTATTAAATTTTCGTTAAAAGTAATTTCAAATTCTTCTAAACACATTCTTTTGTTACTTAAGGTTTCACAGTGTAAAATAGAAACATTACTAAAATTTATATTATGGTCAGTGTCGAGATTATGTTTTGACAGAGCGCAAGTCCTTTTTTGTAAACGTATGTCACTTTTGTGCTGTGTTAACCTATCTTTAAGGACTCTGCTTGTTTGGCCAATGTATCTTACAAAAAAGAACTTGCGCTCTGTCAGAACATAATCTCGACACTGGCCATAATATAAATTTTGGTAATGTTTCTATTTTACACTGTGAAACCTTAAGTAACAAATGTGTTTAGAAGAATTTGAAATTACTTTTAACGAAAATTTAATAAACTTAAAGAAAGATAATAATTTTAGAAATCACTAACCCTTTTTATATTTCCTAGACAAAAACAAAAAACAAATTCAATTAAACAATATTTAGCTTTATATGTCAGTTTGGCATTTATTAGACTTCAATCAAATTCATCAAAAGGTTTTCTTTTTATGTTTGTTATTAGATAAATAGTTTAGTAAAACTCATGTTATATGTAAGTATTTTAAACTTTTATATTTTTTCCACGTAAATTGTAAACTTTTTTCTTTCCATGTTGTAGCCTTGATAAAGGAATAAATTTTTCCGAAAGCTCGGCCTATAATAAAGAGTTTTATTCTACAACTGACGGCGTTCCCACAATTTTTTGATAAATATAAATATATATATATATATATATATATATATATATATATATATATATATATATATATATATATATATATATACTTGCGAAAACATTTAATTTAATAATAATAATAATAACAATAAACATCTTTATTGGCCAACTAGATAACATTTTAAATTTTGTAACATACATTTTGAATTACTTATGAAATATAAAACAAAAATCCCGTTATACAAAAACTTACAATTGCCATACATATATCTGCATACAAAAAAAATATAGATTCGCAAATATCACTACATATATTTGGCCAAAAGCAAGATAAGTTCAGGTCGTAGAAATCTACACCTGTTTTTTTTTTACTTGTTGCCTTGCATGAATATACAAAAAATAATAATAGAAGTTTAACATAACAATAAACACCCAAGCGTTTATTATCCACTGGTTATTTATTGGCATAAAAAGATTTTTTCCAATCAAGCCGCCTCTGTCGCATTCAATAATTGTGCCCACCCATTTAATACTCCTTGTATCGCTTTTTCAGCTTTCTTATACTATAATCTTTTAAGTGCTTAGGAATATTATTGTACAATTCAAATATATGGAAATAAAACCAAAAACACCGAAAATGGGCAGTCTTGTGCTCTGCATAGTTAATCAGTTTTAGGGATCTTATATTCATATTGTGTCTATCTGAGTTATATATAACTTTTCTTGAAAGTAGGGTGGAACTTTAGTAATAATAATTCTATGGTATAGATAAGCACAATGTAACAGCCTACAGTTTTTCATATTTAGCCAGCCAGCCAATTTTAATGTGTGACTAATTCTCTCAAATTTCCTTATACTAAAGGCAAATCTGAGGCAAGAGTTCTGAACACGTTGAATTTCCTCACTATCACTATTTGTAATATATTTGTTATATCTTACATCACAGTAAGTGAACTGAGGCAAGACTGACGTCTCGCATAGAGTTTCACTTTTAATGGACACAAATGTCTATGAGGAAACAAAAGTCGCAGTTGGCAATAGCCTTTCTTTTTCAGAATGTTGGGCTTAGTGTGAAACCTTAGTCGACCGTCCAGAGTGATGCCTAGATTTTTTGGTTCTTCCAATGCTGGAAGTTGAAAATTCCCCACATATACCTTAACATTGCCTGATGAAGTGCCCCTTACAGCTTCGCTTGCAAATAAAAGAACAGAACCCTTATTAACATTTATTTTTAAGAAATGGCTTTCTTCCAACTTTATCAAACTGTTTAGATCTTGATTGATAAGAGGCATAAATTGCATACAGTTAGAGTTATTGGAGGCTGTATATATCTATGAATCATCTGCATAAAAATGGGAATGACAATTCTGAATCGCAGATGTTACGTTATTGACATATATGCAAAACAAAAATGACCCTAATATAGAACTCTGAGGTACTATATATTGTGTTATCAATTTTGACACATTGCGACCTCTCATGTAAATAACTCCCAATCAATTTGACTGCCTCAATTGATAAACCGATGTAGTGACCTGACCTGATCTGACCTGACCTGACAATATCGTCTGATATATAAAGAAGAGCCGTGGTACAACTATGCCCGCTTCAAAACCCCGACTGTGTTTCAGGCAATATTTCACCAGCTACGATGAAGTCTCTCAGCTGCTCATCAACTACCTTTTCCAATATTTTACACATTGTCGGCAGAATGCCCAATGGTCTCAAATCATTATACCTTGTGGCACAGAACACTTTAGGAAACGGAAAAACATCGACAGAGATGGAAAGCATGAGGTTCTCAGGCACACATTGATAAAAAGAGTTATGTAGGGCACAATTACTGGGTAGCATAAAACAACCATATTACTATTTCTTCCACCCACATCTATGGCATTTGTTTTAATTCTGTAAATCATGTTCTTAACTATGTTTTCATTTACCAGTTTGAAAACCAACTTAGTAGGGGGATCATTATTTTAAATTATTATTATAATAGGACAAAAGTTTCTCGTCCAACTTAAAGCCACTGCAAGCATCATTGATGGTCTTAATAGCTGTCCTATTCTCTAACATTTTTTTAAATTAACTTTGAGTTTCTGTTATCTACTTGATTGCGTTATGTCAAATATGTCAGGTCAGGTATGATCCATGTATAGTACCGTATCTTAATGGTGCTAAATGTTTTTAAACCTAATTTCAATAAATCTATTAGTTTACCCGACTTATTTAAGATCACAATATTTGTTTACACACACATGCACAAATATATATATATATATATATATATGTGTGTGTGTTCAGAAAGATTTCCGCGGTCTTTAATGTGAGACATGCTTGGTTCTCGGGTTAAACCGCGTCCAGAATTTATGGAAACTCGACGTTTCGGTTCCTGTTTTGGAGCCATTTTGAAGAAGTAAAGGACATATGTAAGGACACTCTAAGGCGTCAATCTGCCTACTCCTTAGAGTGATGGACAAAGGTAGGTAAAGGAAATATGTAAGGACACTCTAAGACCTCAATCTGCCTACTCCTTAGAGTGGTGGACAAAGATGGGTAAAGGAAATATGTAAGGACACTTTAAGGCCTCAATCTGCCTACTTCTTAAAGTGGTGGACAAAGGTAGGCTCCTTAGAGCGGTGGATAAAGGTAGGTTGGGTTGTTGTAGCTCGATTACGGGGCCTCAATCTTTGGGCCTAGGGTTGAACACACTGAGACCTCACAGACGATCTCCGGCGAGATTTGGGGAGTAGGCAGATTGAGGCTCCGCAATCGCGCTACAACAACCTAACCTACCTTTATCCACCGCTCTAAGGAGTAGGCAGATTGAGGCCTCAGAGTGTCCTTACATATTTCCTTTACCCACCTTTGTCCAGCACTCTAAGGAGTAGGCAGATTGAGGCCTTAAAGTGTCCTTACATATTTCATTTACCCACCTTTGTCCACCACTCTAAGGAGTAGGCAGATTGAGGCCTTAGAGTGTCCTTACATATTTCCTTTACCTACCTTTGTCCACCACTCTAAGGAGTAGGCAGATTGAGGCCTTAGAGTGTCCTTACCCACCTTTGTCCACCACTCTAAGGAGTAGGCAGATTGAGGCCTTAGAGTGTCCTTACATATTTCCTTTACCCACCTTTGTCCATCACTCTAGGGAGTAGGCAGATTGAGGTCTTAGAGTGTCCTTACATATTTCCTTTACTTCTTGAAAATGGCTCCAAAACAAAAACCGAAACGTCGAGTTTCCATAAATTCTGGACGCGGTTTAACCCGAGAACCAAGCATGTCTCATATATATATATATATATATATATATATATATATATATATATATATATATATATATATATATATATATATATATATATATATATATATATATATATAACGCCCCTATAAGTCAAAAAATAATAATTCCAGATTTTTATCAAATTTGGTGAAATATCTGCTTTCGGCAAGTGACATATAGGTTCGTTAGCCAAGAAGATCGGACTAGTTTTTCCGGGAAATTTCGTCGCAGTGGCGACCAAACTTGATGCGCAGGTTTCTATCGTAAAAAGTAAACTATGTTTTAATATTTTAATCCATAAGTTGAAAGAAAAAAAGTTATAGGCATTTAAAGAAATAATATTTGTGTGTCACTGGTGGTCAGAAAAACGAACAAGACCTATTTTACATTACAGACACACGTTAGTTTTTTTGTCGCAAAATAATTTAAAAAACAACAGAAGAAATACTTTGAAAAGTTTGTAATTTTTCTTCTTAAAACATCAAAGTCACGATTGAAAACGTCAAAGTTGCCACTTTTTAGGCAAATAACCTCAAAAGAATAGGGGCTATGTAAAGAACATGTCGCATGAAATGTGTTTATAGAGCTTTAAGTTTCAGCTTCAACCGTCGTTGTCCTTCATTTCCAGGGGCGGCTCCTCCATAAGTGCGCACGTGCGCGCGCACTGTCTCCTGCCGTGGAAAAAATAATATTTTTGCTATGATATATTTTACTTAATTTTTATTTAATTTTTTACCTCCTGCATTCAACAAACAAAATTAGTATATCGAGGATCGGCAGCCATTAATACAGAATAAGAATAAGTATAATGTTAATGGTTGCAGATTGTAGACGTTATATACATCCATATACATCAGTCGCGCGGCGGTGTGTATTTTTCGGCGCTCTGAGGAAATGCGATACTTCAATGCTAAATGATCGACTATCTTTGTCGAAACGACCGAATAAGCAATCGGGTTGTGCGCTTTAAAATTTCACACTTGCAGTTTGCAGTGGACTTTTCGCAGAGCGTGTGTAGTAATTTTGAATACCGCTCAAGCTGAACGTTGCTTTTCCACTTTAAAACGAGTAAAGACCTTCCTTAAAAATTCTATGTCGAATGATCGAAATAATGCGCTAGCAATGTTGGCAATAAACAGGGACTTTGTATTTGAAATACCGAACTTTGATGAAAGAGTTTTAGAACAGTTTGTGGCTATCAAAAATAGACGTATGGATTTTTCGTTTAAGGAATGAGTATAAGTCTGTTATGGTATAACTTATAAACTAAAGTGAATGCTGAGTGTTGACAGAATTGTGATTTGTGTCAGTAATTATCAAAGCAAATGACTTTTTAACTACTATAACCTATAACTAACTAGAGAAACACTTGGTAGGTAGTTAATAATTATTAAGTTTAGTTAGTTTAGTAAGTAGGCTTTTTAATAATACATTTTCAGGGAAAAAAGAGTCGAGCCCTTCATTTTTAGTGAATTTTTATTTAAACAAATTCACTAATAGAGAGATATCGATGGAGAGACTTTGCAAAAAAAAAAATTTCAAATGAGCGCGAACTAGGATCCCTAGAACCCATATCCGTGGTCAGTTTCAATTTATATATATATATATATATATATATATATATATATATATATATATATATATATATATATATATATATATATATATATATATATATATATATATATATATATATATATATATATATATTTGTGTGTGTGTGTGTGTGTGTATTCAACCGTAGGTATTCAACCGATAACTCAAAAAATAAGCAATTGATTTCGATGAAACTCGGCAAGTGCCTTCCTCTTATTAATGCCTTGGATGACTTCGTTAGTCAGGAAAATCGGATAAGGTTTTCCGGGAAAATTTTGAGTTTTGTTTCAAAAAAAATATTTTCTACAAAAATTAAAAAACTATTTTAACTATTTAATTTGGTAAATATATTCCCTTCTAAAAGAACTTCCTACACATTAAAATTTAACTTTCTACATTTTTAGAAAATTGAATAATAAAAATTTTGAGTTTTATTTAAAAAAAAAATAATTTTCCCGAAGATTACAAAGTTAATTTGATCAAATTTGGTGAATATGTTGCTTTGGGTAAGGCCTTACCATACACCAAAATTAAACTTTCTAGGTTTGTAGCAACTTGAGTTATTCAAATTTGAAACATTTAATAAAAATTCACTATCATAACGCACTTGCTGCGACCCGAACTTTTTTTTCTTGAGCACCCCCAATGCATTAAGGCACGAGCCGCTACTGTTCATTTCACTAAAATGTTTTCAGGGAATTCATTTCAAATAGACCCGTTTCTATGATGCTCTGGCGGCAGTTTTAGTTATAGTGTTTGTGGTTTAATAGGCTATAATTTGTATCGAATTTTTGTAAAACAAATTAGTTATTGAGGAGACCGCGACCCCCCAGAATGCATATCCGCGGGCAGCTTCAGTTGCTTTATGTTTGCATATACACAGGTAGGGGATTCTTCCGGTAAACTTTAAGCTATCAGTTATTATACAAGATATAAAAAATATTAACGGTGATTATAGGGTGACCTGGGTGCATCTTATAAAATTATTGTGACCATAAGAGGATGGCCTATTAGTCGTTGGTGGTACAAGTTTTCTTCAGCGCAACTGAAGTATAGGATCTTGTAGAGAGTAAAGTAACTAAATTGAGCGATAATTGTGATTCTGATTCAGAAAATTTGATGATTTTCACAGGCATATATTTCTCAAAATCCTTATGAAAATGACCACAATGAACCGACCCTCTCTCCAAGCAATAACATAGATAATGCTTTGCTTGCCAAACGCTTAAAACTTATCACAGCATCTTAAAGTCATCTAAAAGATCGAAATGATCATCGCTGGTTTACAATAGAATCCAAAAAACTGCTGCACGAAATATTGTCCATTTTGTTCCTGGACCCAAAGGTCAATGAAAAGAACCAACAGAACCCCTGAGTTGTTTCCTTCACTATTTCAGACCATTTAGAAAGGTCCGCTTTGTCTGCAGAAAAAAACAGTCACAGTTTCAAAAACGTGTAAGGAGGAAATTCTAGCACTCTTTGGACTTCTAGTATGTTCTGCCGTAATGACGAATGGGCATCTTAACATAACACAAATGCTTGATTGCACCCTATCAGGAACAGGACATCCAACTTATATGAGTTGCAGGCGTTTTCAGTTTCTTTCAACCTGTATGCGTTTTGATTCGATGCAGACCCGCGAGGAAAGAAGAAAAACTTAACCTTTTGCTCCGCTCTTCACAAAATTCTGATTGATAAATGCAGATTATCTTATATAGCACAACTAATCAGTAACTATTAGCTTTCAGTGAGCGGTGTCGATCCAGAATGGATGTTCATTTCCAAAAAACGAACTCGCAAAATATAGCATAAACATTGTTGAGTTATGCAATGCCAGTACTAAGTCAATGATATATGCAAACCCATATATAGGAGAAGGAAACAAAAACCAAAACCAAAACAGGATGGCTTCCCCTGGGCTATTATTACACGAAAAAGTCAAACTAAATCTATTTATCGAAGCAACAGGAACGTGACTATTGAAAAAGTGGTTTACACCCGTGAAAGCTGGAGAAGCGTTGTTAGCAAATCCATGCAACCCTATCATTGAAGGATCTATCAAATAAAATGAACCAGGAGGTCGGCCAGAAATGTTGAACACAAAGAACAGAATGATCATTTCCCCAGTGTTCTGTTTTAATCAAAACAAAACGTTGGTGTGGTATATGCCAAAAGCAAACAAAACCGTGTTTGCTTTCAGCAATACAGCAGAATGCTATTGTTAGTACGAATAGCGGAAAACTAAAAATGATAGAGTACTATAATGCTACTAAGTCAGTCGTGGGTACATTCGACCAGATGTGAAGTAGCATAAACTGTCATAAGACGTGGAGATGGGCATTGTGCGTTTTTTACATGCTAAACGTTGTAGCCATAAACTCTTTTGCCATTTATGATTTTAACCCTGCTTGCTAACCCTTATTCTCGTTAAACTTATATACTGCAACTGAAAGACAAATTGGTCGCCGCGAACAACGAAAATATGTACCCTCTTTGCATCGATCAATACGGCAAGACATTTTCGATGTTCTGAAAGTTGATATCCCAGAAGAAAAAGCCACTGCTTTAGAAAGAAAGGCAACAATTTGTGGTTTGTGTTAAAACTGTTTAAGACGCATACCAACTGCATATTGTCAAAGCTGCACCAGTCTAACCTGTGGAGAGCATCGAGGAATGTTTCCTAGAATGTGAGCCCAATTAACTTTTAATTTTATACTGCTGTTAGTGTCTTTTTTGTTTGTTGTAAGGTATGTTTTCCCAGTATTATTACCTATATTTAAAAATAAATAATTTCAGATATTTGTTTTCAATAAATATGTCAGTGTTGTCAATCTTACGACGGTTTACCATTTTAGCAAGTTCCAGATAGGTTTACAATTCTAGGGTTGGAGTGTAACTGTTCCCGTACATTACAACACCACAAAGGGATTTAATAGTGCCAGTTAAAAATGCATAAACGTGGAAAGGATCCTTTGTCTATTATATGCTTATTTTGTCATTGGCTCGTTCATCTTAGTTCTTTGCTTTACCTTTATCCTTGATTATATTTTCAAGAACATTTGTTCTTTTTAGATTGTTGGCTATTCAGGCCTTTACCCACATTTTAATTTCGTAAAATGAAATTTATCTTGTTTCCTAAAGCATCTTCAATATTTTAAGGTGAGTATTTTGTTTGTCTTCTTTAAATTTTATGAACTGTTTAACAATTTGGCGAATTTTATGAAAATTCGTTACAATAAGGCACCCACTGCGTTACGAATGCAGCAAATTGCAATATATGTAAAATATTTTAAGTTTTAGATAACGATATTTTTTGCACATAATATAGCTCATATAGCATTCAATTAGGGAGATAGCTAAACATTTATTTGCGAAAGGAAAGTTTAAAACCGGAAGGTCGAAAACAATATACTTTGAAAACACAATAAAAATACGAGCAGAAAGTTTTAAAACAAAGCGAAAACAATTAGTTCTGGTTGTGTGAGGAGGAACCACTTTGCACGTTCGATCCTTTCGCCCTCTGGCGGCCGGGAGGGTGGAGTATCAAGCCGAATGAACCAGAACTCAGCATCACAGTACAACATTTCGTTAGAAAAGGAATACAGGAGGCAATTTCACGTAACCCACTCGACTTTACACGAACCCGTGTGGAATAAGGCAGTAGATCAGGTGTTACTTAAAGTAATTCATTTTCATAATTGGTAAAATCAAACATTATTTTCATTATGCAATGGTCGACATTAAATCTGTATATTCACGCAGCGATATTTACAGTATTTATGATAAATATGATGCAGAAAAACAGCATTATCGAAGAATAAAAACGACACAACCACGCCAGAAAATGATGTGAAAATACTTCAAGAACTTAAAAAAAAAACGGAACATAAATGCATTTGCGAAACGCTGAAGTGTTTTATGAAGGTAAAAGAAAAGCGAGGAAGAAAAATATAAAGAGTAACGAGTTCGAAGAAATTGCGATCGATTTCCACGAAAATCTCTCAATACCAAACATGACAACCAACTACGTGTATTATGAAAAGTCTGAATGCATCAGGTGAGTTATGGTAGTGAATTATTATATAAATATTCTGGCGCATTTTTGCTAAATGCTTATAACTTTTTTTCTTGTAAGATACAGATCCAGCTTTTGGTTTATAGGTTACTTTTTGGAACGTACACCCACGCACTAAATTTGGTTACATTTGGTTATATATATATATATATATATATATATATATATATATATATATATATATATATATATATAAACATATAAAAATAGAAACTGACACCGGATATGAGTTCTAGTGAGCCTAATTCAGGCTTATTTAAAGAAATTTTTTCAAAATTCAAAAGTCTGGATCTTACCATTAGTAAATTTTTTCGATGAAAATTTACTAAAAGACAACTTACACTATGTTATTTTAATATTCACGCGCTGCATACCGCTGACTCCCACTTTATTGTTACCCCGAAAATACGGCAAGTAAGGCATCAGAGAAAGTTGTCTTATTTTTGTATAATTTTATATCTACTCGGTTAGACTCCAGTTTAAAAAATTTACTTGTGTTTTGCGACTCGTGTGGACGTCAACATAAAAACTATAGCGTCCTTAAACTTAAGACAAAAAGACTTAACAGCATAAAAATCTTTTTTTTCAATAAGGGGTCATTCTTATTTGAAGTCCGACAGGAATGTGGAACTTATTAACCAGCAGACCAGAACTGAAATTGTTGAAGTTTGGTTGACCAATTTAGGACAGCTAGAACAAAACATTGCCCATTTAACGTCATAGAGGTAGATCAGTCCGTAGTTCGCAAATTGAATCAGTTTCTTTCTCCGAGCTTTTTAAGCAAAATGCCCATTTGCTGTCAGACTTATTTGCGAAATAGTGTGTGAAGGCATTTATCCTCAATATATTTCATTTATAGAAAACTACAATGGTGCCTTCGACACATCTGTAATTCATACCACCGTTATTGTCCCAACTGACTATATAGTAGGAATCCAAGAGTTTTTGCCAGACCGAAGTTACACAGAGATAATAAATTTTTATTAATTATACCTAGTAACTTTGGCACAATAATTTTATTTTTTTTCAGAGATTTTTACAATTAGTCTGGATAAGTGAAGAGACTTGCAACACCTTAAGCAGTTTTGGAGTGATGGTGCCAAACATTTTTTCAAGAGTCTTGCTGACAACCCAATAAATAAAGGATCAAAAATCCAGGAGACCGACAACGCTTCTTCTAAGAAGCAAATGAAAGCAGAACAGTAGAGAAACAGAATGTGAGAAACGGACCAAAATTTAGGTCTGTAAGTTTAAAGACGAAAGAGTTATATGCATTTCAACAAAAGTTGGGGTTTTCCTCAAAACGTCAAAGTCACGATTTGAAACGTCTAGATTGGCAATATTTAGGCAAAGAACCTGAAACAAATACGGGTTATGTAAATAAAATGTCGCAGGAAGAGTGTTCTGCAAACCCTTAAGTTTCAGATTCAACCGCCATTGTCCTTCATTTCTCTAAAATGTTTCCGAAAAGTTCATTTCAAATAGACCCTTTCTCTGATGTTTTGGCAGTAGTTTTAGTTAAGTTCATGGTTTAACGGTTTACAATTTTTAGCTCATTTTCGTAGAAGAAAATCGTTAATAAGGAGACCGCGACATTTAAATTTCACAAAGGTTTCTTCAAATGGGTGCAAACTAGGCTCTATAGAATCCATATCCGGGTTTAGTTTCAATTTTTATCGGTTTCATATATAGAGGGTGACGCATTTCTACGGCAAAGCTAAATATAATTGTTATTATACAAGATAAGAAAAAAATACGTTAATTATATCGACTTGTGTCAAATTTTTCAAATAATTTTTTCAATGTTTGTTGTTTAATAATTTGCTCAAGTTCAAGTAAAACTCACCTTATATCCCTGGTAATGGAATAAATTTTTCCGAAAGTTCGGCCATTGATAAAGGGTTTTAATTGTGCAACTGACGGCTATCCCACAATTTTTAAGAATATATATATATATATATATATATATATATATATATATATATATATATATATATATATATATATATATATATATATATATATATTCCACCATCCAGTCGTTGGCTATGCCTACATTTTGTTTCGAACATTTCTTATGTAATTGCATTTTGCCCTTTTTTGTCGAAATATGATGCATGTTTGTAATAAAAAAATCTATACGGGGTAAGTGGGTTTTGGTGGGGAATTTTCAGTAAATGCTTCGAATTTCACGAAAATCTGTTTTTCTACGAAACCAGTTTTCTCGGAAACATTTCAAGTTTATTTTTCGTTGGTCCCCGTAGCCTAAAGGAGAAATCCATGACAGTCGTCGTGGATCCAGACGCTCTCAAGGAACCACGTCACGGAAAGTTCGCCATTTGAGGATTGCGGCTTTACAAGACATAATTTTTACAACACGATCGATTGGAAATGCTTGATTGGGAGTTTACAACAAAAAGTCACTATGGCAACGATATATCGCAGAATACCTGCTTTTGGGCTTCGTTCGTATAGACCATTTGCTATGTCTCCCACTGACCCATCGACATCGTGCTGCTCAGCTTGAGTGGTGTAACGGCAGATTAAATAGGGACGGTGAATGCAATCGTGTTGTGTTCTCTGACGAGTCCTGATCCTGTCTTTGGGTCCACGATGACCGCATAAATGTAAAACGATTACATAGAGAACGTACAAATTTAGAATGTGCTGTGGAATGGCATACGGTCCTTACACAGGGGTGATGGTATGCGGTGCGATAACTTACGGTAGCAGGTCACCTGTAGTTTTTGTCGACAGAAATTTGAATACAAATGATTACATACAAAACGTCGTGCAGCCTGTTGCACTTACATACCTACGAGGACTAACTCAACCCATTTTCCAATAAGACAACGTACGTCATCATACAGAAAGTGTGACTACAAGGTTAATGCAAGAAAATCAGCTGACCCTGCTTCCATGGCCTTTTCTGTCCCTAGACTTGTCACCAAACAAATGTGTGTGAGAGATGATTGGCAATTGACTGGGTAATTTACCCAAATCACTAAATAATCTAGTTGATCTTCGTCACCGAATTCAATTCAGCCTGCGATGGCATTCCTTAGAATAACATAAATCATCTAATTTCACGCATGCCTCAATGAGTTGTCGAATGCTTCCGCAGCGGACCCACTCATGAGTAAACTAACTTTGTTATTTTTAGTGAATTTTCTTTAAAAAATTAACTATTGAGGAGATGCCGACTTTTGAATTTTGAAAAAAATTTCTTCAAATGAGCGCTATTTAGGACCCCTGGAACCCAAATCCGAGGTCAGTTTCAGACTTTATATGTTTATATATATATATATATATATATATATATATATATATATATATATATATATATATATATATATATATATATATATATATATATTTATGTGTCACACCTATAACTAAAAAAATAATGGACCGATTTTGATAAAAGTTGGTGAGTACCTTTCTTTCGCAAGTGGTTTAGATAAGTTTGTACGACAGGAAAATACGCCTAGGTGTTCCCGGAAAATTTTGTGTTTTCTTATATCTCCGGAATTAACAAAGTAAGGGCAACAAAATTCAGTGCGCTGGTTTATATGATTATAGGTAAGCTACCTAACAAAATTTAGCTCTGTAGGTTCAAGGACAAAAAAGTTACAGGCATTTAAAGAAAAATAAATTTCGGTTTTCTTCAAAACGTCAAAGTCGCAATTTAAAACGTCAAAATTGGTAATATTTAGGCAATAAACCTGAAACTAATATGAGCTATGGAAGGAAAATGTCTCAAGAATAAGGTTTTACAAAGCCTGAAGTCTAAGTTTGAATCATCATTGTCCTTCATTTTACTAAAATGTTCCCAGAAAATTCATTTCAAATAGACCCTTTCTCTGATGCTTTGGCAGTAGTGTTGGGTATAGAGATTATCGGTTAATGGTTTATCATTTTTGTCGAATTTTCGTAAAAAATCTTTAAAGCTTAATATATCCGTTATTATGCAAGATACGTAAAATAAGTTGTATACATTAATTATAGGGTGTCTTGAGCCACATCTTAAAAAAAAATTTCTACAATTACAGGGTGGCCCATAAGTCGTTGGTGATTCAAATTTTCTTTTTAGTGAATTTACTTAAAAAATTTACTAATGGGGAGATCGGTGTTTATATATATATATATATATATATATATATATATATATATATATATATATATATATATATATATATATATATATATATATATATATATATATATATATATCGTACCGATAACTCAAAAAATAATAGACCGATTTTGATCAAATTTGGTGAGTACCTTGGTTCTGAAAGTGGCTTGGATAATTTCCTTAGCCAGGAAAATCGGATCAGGTTTTCCTGGAAAATGTTGTGGTTTTTTTTTCTAAAGAAAATCATATCTCTGGAAATAACAAAATGAGGGCAACCAAATTTGGTACGTGTATTTGTATTATAAAGTGCGAACCATGTACCGAAATTTAGGTCTCTTACTTTAAGTAGAAAAAAGTTACGGGCAGCTAAAAAACAAATTTTGGAGTTATTCTCAAAACGTCAAACTCACAATTTAAAACGTCAAACTCGCAATTTAAAACGTCAAACTCGCAATTTAAAACGTCAAAATTGGCAATGTTTAGGCAAAGAACGTAAAACAAATACGGATTCTGAAAAGAAAATGTTGCACGAAGAATGTTCTGCGAACCCTTAGGTTTCAGATTCAACCGTCACTGCCCTTCATTTTACTAAAATATTTACAGAAAATTCATTTCAAATAGACCCTTTCTCTGATGCTTTGGCTGTCGGTTTAGTTAGGTTGATGCTTTGCTGTAGGTTTAGTGAAGTTTATGGTTTAACGGTCTATAATTTTTAGCTAATTTTTGTAGAACAAACTCGTTACTGTATTTTATCATTTTTTATCGAAATATGATGCATGTTTGTAAGAATACAATCTGGACGCAGTAAGTGCGTTTTGTTGGTTAGGAAACCAACATTTAACTTTATTTTCGGAAATTTTTTGTATGAACGCAGCAAGGGCGTTTTCGTTGCGAATTTTCATTAAATGTTTCAAATTTCAACAACACAATTTGCTATTAATCTAAGGTTCATTGGCTAGGAGACCAGTTTTCTCGGAAGCATTTAAAGTTTATTTTCGAAAAATTTTTGTACATTTTCAAATAATTATTTTGATAAAATATGGTACATTGTTCCTACTATATAGGTTATACCGGTAACCAAATTGATGCCTGCTCGCATTAGAGCGATATATTTGTAATTAAAAACATTTTTATGAAAATTCACTTCCATAACGCACTTGCTGCGTCCAGAGTTTTTTAGTATATTAGTTTAACAATCTAATAATTTTGTAAGTTTCATTACACACATCATAGATACATTTTCTATAAACTGTATCTAAATTGATCGACTCTTAATGAACGCTTAATGGGTATTCGGATTTTTTTGAAAGTCAGCATAAATGTTGGCGCTGCCATATTTCCCTAGCTGCGATACGCCCTTTATTTTGAACGTCAGACACTATATTAAACTTGCACATTAGAACGCCAAAACTTTTGCTACCACCTAAAGTGTTAATTTGGTTTTGAACCACCTATTAAAAAAATTTGTTAGAGTGGCTGTTGTGTTTTATATTGCTTTGCTAGTGATATTCAGGCGTAGTAGACAACCCATGTTTATCGCTGTTGGAACGGAGCTAAAGGTGCAATCGAAGATGGCACATTAAACATTCAAGTTCTCTTCATTAGTTGGCTTATAATTACTGGGTTGTAATTCTAATTTATTGGTGTCAGGTATAATGAGGTCACAGCGGAGCTCGTTGGCAATAAGCTCGACTTCTCTGTGTACTGCTGTACTGCCTGATGCCCGCCTGGCTTGTCGCCTTCCATCCTATAACGTCTGCTTTTACTCAAATACGGCCTGTAATCGTAAATCGCTGTTGGTGGTGAGCATATGCTCGAATCTTACTTTGCCGGAGGACAGTTTGATATAACTACAAATTAAATTCACATTTAGCTACATATGTGTATCGATATTTTCTCGCACAGACCAAAAAAAACGTTTTCATTCTGTATGCAACCGTCTAGTAATACGGTTATAATAGAGAAAACAGGGATTGAATGCTTATAGCCCTGAGTAATTACATAATTATTTCAATATTAAATTATTAGATTAAATTAAATATTTTTTAATACTTTTAAAAGAGTGTCGGTGCTCCAGCGGTAAGAACGTGTGCCTCAGAACCGAAGGATACTGTGTTCGTTTCTCCTTTCACTTTTTCAGTACATACTGTAAAAATTAACATTCAACAAGGTTTTGGCATAGTAGTTGACTAAGTTGAATGTCTGCACGTTGCGCCCTTCGGAGTGGGCATAAAGCCGTCTGTCTGAGTCCATGCGATGTTACGCACGTTAAAGATACCCTCCTTGCAGAAAGGCAGGGGTTTAGAAAATCTTCCAGGATAGTAAGGTAACGCTGCTTCTCAGCTCGGCGATTGACGATAGTCGCGGAAATAGACGACGTTAACAAAAGTGTAATCATAACGTTATACCTGTACAAATATTTTTAGCTGTTTTAATATTGCTAATAGACGCCTTTGCAGTGCATCTGCTAGGTGTCAGGGTGCTTAGCGAGAGGTCCCGGGCGGGCCAACGAGAAGTTTTAATTTAGTTTAACACAAAATTAAAACAAATATTAATAATAGACGCACTCGTGGCGAGTCTTCTAGGTGTAAGCGTGCTAAGCAAGAGGTTCCGCGTTGGATTCCCGGGCGGGCCAACAAAAAGCTGACCTTGCCCGGAAAATTGGTAAAGTTAATAAATAATTGGGAATGAATGTGCTAATGACCTGAGATGCCGCAGCTATTAATAATAATCAAAACATATTGGTAATAATGGATAACTACATACAATGAAAATATTATTACAAGTCATTAAGCCTTTTGGAGAAGTCATCGACTTTGATAATAAAGTTAGCTTATTCTCATGATTGAAAAGAACTTTACGGCCTCGCATTATGACCACTGTAAAATGTCACGACGGCAGTTTCTTTGCAGCATTCTCTCGTAATTCTACTTCAATTACAGTAAATGTCTCACCAGTAATAAGAAATATAAAAACCTCAACAATAAAGTTGAATTATGAGCGAAGAGTGATGAGAAAATATTCAGAACATAGAGAGAATACTGAAACGCTGAAATCGTGGGATGGAGTGAACTGAAATTTTATATTACGATAGAGTTTATTGCAAGACGTTTTGTTCAAGCACCCTGTGGCCCTAAGTAGATGAACTGATAACCGGTATTAACGTATTTGTAGTTGAAATGACGCGTTCTACAATGTGAAAATTTTTGCACACTAAAAATATTATTATTTTTTACTATAAACAGTATGTTTAAGTGTTTTTTTTTGTATTTATTGATTATTTCACTGATCAAAGGTGAACGATTCGTTAGTCCTTTTCCAAATCGCTACTACAACTACAGCGTTAAATACTATCGAATTTTTGTTAAGAAATTTTATCTTTCAGAGAGGTAACGACGACATTTTTTTCAACTTCACTGATGTCTATCTAAGGAATTGTCAGTTAGTTGTGAAATCTATGGCACCTTAAGTCACAAGAATGCGCTATTTAACTGAGACCATTCTAATTGAAATATTGCTGATGATTGGTTACGATGATAAATGGTACGGAGATAAATGTCGATCCCAAGCAGAAGTTGATAAACTTTTTAATACAAAGCACCTCAAACTACCACCACTTTCTCAGGAAACTGTGTCTAAAATTTATGCACAGTTTCCCAAAGTGGGACACGTTTAACCATTGTGCAGAGAAGCCCGATTATGTTAATGATAAGGATAAATTTGACGTTTATTGGCTTTTCAAGAAAATTCAACATCTTCGACGCGTCAGGTGGCACGAAATAATGGTATGGGTCAGGTCAGGTCAAGTCAGGTCAGGTTTTTTAAGAACTTTAGAAACTGCGAAAATGCATGCATATAAAATACATCACTTACAAGAGTTCATTGACGGTGATTGGGATAAAAGATTAAAATTTTGCGACCAGATATTTGATACCCTAAATGCGAATACAATTTGTTGCGCAGAAATTATTTTTTCTGATGAAGCAACAGTTGTTAAATTGTGAGGTAATTCAGCAAAACTGCAAAGGACCACCCCCATAGAATGTGAGAAACGCACACCCAGACTCCTGAGAAAGTCAACATCTGGGATGTTATCATTAGGATCATGTGATTGGACCTATTTTCATTGAAAACCTCAACGGAAAGAGATATTTGGAAATGCGAAGGGACCAAGTCATTCCAGGCTTAGTAGAGTTATTTCCCAATGCACTTAATCGCAATCGTTCAAATGAGAGGATATGGTTGCAACAAGATGCTGCATTACCCCACTACGCACTTCACTGTAGGGGAGTATTTAGATGAAACCCTTCCACAGAAGCAGATAGGAAGAAGAGGTTTTATAGAATGGTCTGCGAGATCGCGAGACTTTACACCTCTGGACTTTTTCTTGCGGGGACAAAACAGAGTGTACACAATACAAACGTTGAATTTTAACGATTTAAAGGAAATAATAAGCAGGGAAATTAGGAACATTACACTCTCCCTCATGGCAGCATGAAATAGTATTGTTACGCTGTTTTTAAATGCATCTGTCCACCAGCAGTTAGTCAGATATAATTAAAAACCTGCCGAAATAATAACTCCCTCAATTAATAAATAATTCAAAAAGCCAAGGTTTTCAGTCAATGAGTTGAAGTTTTTTAAATAAGTCAATGCTTTTGAGAGCCATATTTCTTCTTTGTTTGCCTATTATGTGCCTTTTTTGGCAATCCTGACCCACATGTCACAGACAAAGAAGTCAGCTGTCAATCAACAGGTTTTTATGGGCCACATGTGTTACAAGAATTCTTTTATTTTAAATTTTAAGCATGTTCTTATAAATATGAAAATGTAATCAAGGTTCATGTGACTCTCTTGTTGTATACTGTGTGTTGGTTGTGTGTCAAATATTAAAAACGATGAGATATCTCCTCTCTTTGTGTGTTCTCTTGCTGGCTGCTTCTTTTAATTTTTTCAGCTTTCGGTAGATAACTACAAAGTTAATCATGATACGTATATCATAGCTGTAACTATTTCCAGACTTCTGAAGATGTACCAATGCGAATTATAGAGCATGTTTTAGCAATGAACTTGCGGTTTTTCAATGCCCATAGATTTCTGAGGTCGATAGCCTTTAATAAGACTATACATTTTTGAAACAATAACGACCGTTAATATATATATATATATATATATATATATATATATATATATATATATATATATATATATATATATATATATATATATATATATATATATATATATATATATATATATATATATATATGCACTATTATCCATTGCATAATATTGCAATGCCCGCCCTGTGGCCAGTGAGTGATGTAATTAAATGCCCGTCGCGGTATTAGCCAGGAGAGTAGTTGTTTTCATTCGCTAGCAGCACAGCTTCCTTCTTGCTGTACTTTGTACATGGAAACTGTTGTGGAAGCCTAGAACCGTCACAACACCAGAGATCTTAACAACAAAAAGTATAATTCACGGTATTTATCTTAAGCTCAATGCCCCAAAAGTTGGATTACAGTTGTTCAACAAAACTCAATTTTGGACCATTGCAACTGTAGTTTGATCGCAAAATAAGAGTTAAGTTTCTTAATAAATAAATTGACGAGTTTCAAAAATTAACCATTTGCGAAAAGAAAATTTGTAATTGTCCATGGAAAAACTTAACTCTCAAAATTAATCAACGAACTTAGCCCCCAGGAATACGTTTCCAGTATAATGAAAAAAAACCGAAAATCTTTAGATGGCGTAGAAACTTTGAAAACCATGCTATATATATATATATATATATATATATATATATATATATATATATATATATATATATATATATATATATATATATATATATATATATATATATATATATATAGTGAGCGGCAAAATTATGAAACAGAATAATTAAAATTTGAGTGAACTGTGTTTTGACGAAATGCTGGGACACGTCAACTATAGTTCTCAAAAGACACATCTTTGCATAAAATTTACATTTTTCCCACCCCTACTTTTATAATATGATGTCATTCATATTTTTTAAAAGGCAGCCCTCGTTATTTTAATTTTGACAGATTACTGAATTGTGTACACGGTACCATCTAAGTGTTGATACCCCACATTGCTTAATTTTCGATTGAAAATCATTTAAACAGTGGAAAATATAAACTCTATTCATAACAACAATCAAAAGATAAAGGCTTTTAGTCAACAAATTAAAGTATTGCTTTCTTTAAATATAATCTTTAAAATGTAATTTAACGAGTTCTGACAATAAGCAAATCTGTTGACACATTTGTTTTGTACATTGCGAATGACGTCAGGGCTAATTCGACTCATTTCATACCAAATTAGATTTTTCAAATCTTCTGGGTTATTTGGTTTGTTAACATGGTGTTTTGATTTTACGTCCCCCAGAAAAAATCCAGGCGCGTAAGTTCTGAGGACGTGGGGGCCACTATATTGGTCTGGGAGTTACATCACCCGGTATAATGCTGTATTGAGATAACACATCCATGAAGTGATAGGATGTTAAGCAGACATTCACCGCGGATATGTGAAAACCGCTGATTAATTAGATTTTGTATATCATTTGTTTAAGTGGTTTTATTTCATATTGCGACATAAGCATAACATAGCTAATAAATAGATGTAATGTAAAGTAGTGCGTTAGTATCACGAGACCTTCAACGCTAAACATCGTGTGTATTGCTCCATTATTTTCATTTATAATTAGCGTTGTTTTAAGGTGTCAAAAGGCCCTTTTCCAAACTCGCGCCTACCGATCTACTTGCCAGGAAAGCAGTCATTAAAAAAACAGTGAGGGTTATCTCTACTACAATACCTGTAATTTTGTTTATTCATTGTCAAAAATGCCAAAATGATGCTTGATAGAAAAATATTACTTGGCGAATAAAGTTTGGATTACGTTTCCATAAGTACTGCATTATTTCATAAAAATGCATTTGCCGGCCAATAAGTTAGTGCATTTTGTAAGGATGGTAATTCTCTAATTCTAATGCGCGGAATACTGATAACTTAGAAATTTCATAATCTGCTGCAATTGATCGAGATGCAACATGGAGATTCTTACACACAGTTAATAAAATATCAAGTTCTACGGGATACAATTTTGACCATTTTGTTCACAGGAAATAATATTCTATTATTGGTTATCTTTTGATTGCTTTAATTGGAGTATATGATGTTTTCCTCCCTTTAAATGACTTTTGAAAATTTAATAATGTGAGGTATCAAAATTTTTGTGATACCGTGTAAACCATTCAATGATACATCAGAAAAATTACAACAGTGGTTGTCATTTTAAAAAATTCCGTCATATTTGTAAAGCAGGAGTGGGAGAAACGTAAATTGTACGCAAAATGCGTATTTTTAATAACTAGAGTCGACGTGTCCAAGCATTTTTAAAAAACAAATAATGAATTAATTCCCAAATTTGCCATATATATATATATATATATATATATATATATATATATATATATATATATATATATATATATATATATATATATATATATATATATATATATATATATATATGTTATTTATCGAAATTTGCTAAAAGTAGTCCAAAATATGTCATATATGTTCTGCGATTTCCTTTGCTGCAGAAACGGAAACTGGCGATTTTAAACTACGTTGCTTGTTTCGAAAACAAAAAAAGGCATAAATAAATATGTCAATATGGGTGGCTTTGGTAGTCCAATGGTAAAAAACGTATGCCTCAGAACCGAGGTCCCCTGGATTCGACTCCCAGTAGAGGATCATTTCACTTTTTCTGTACATACCGTAAAATTAAGATCAATTGAGATTGTGGCATTGTGCTGTTCAAGTTACGTGTCTGCGGAGGGCGCGTAAAACCATTAGTCCTGTGTACCATGCAATGTTGAGCACGCTAAACATCCCTAAAACATTTCCAGGAGAGTAAGGTATAATTGCTCCCTGATGTCTTAGGTTGACCATGGTTGCGGAAGTAGATTAACGCTAAAGAAACAAAGAAAAATATATCAATATGATCTTGCTGGGGACATTCAAAGGTTCATAAAATGCATAAAAGCATTTTGGTTGAAAAGGGAAACCAGGTTACAACATTCAGATAATTCCAAACTTTGTGAAACTAAAAATCTTTTTAAGAGGCAACTCGGGATTGCATGGCATGATTTTTAGATCGGCCAAACTATTGAAAGCATCAGAAATTCTAACGAGCGAACTTAATGATAATCAAAACTGTAGAATTCACTAAAGATATGTACAATTTGGCTCGCAAAACGGACCAAATGATGACGCAAATATTGACAATAAATATCAGGAGCTAAAGGGGTTAGAATTTATCGACCATAAATTTCTTCCAAATGGACTAAAGATATAATGCCAACCTTAGATGTGAGCACGATATTTGGAGAAATTACATAATAGGCTGTAGCGTCTTCTAAAATACATAATTTATAGCTGAAGCCCAACCTTTTATATCTAAACAGCATGTGTTATGTTATAAATCAGCAACGCCTATTAGTCTCATACCGTTTATATCAAATACGTCAATAAGTGTCTTTTTGTACGACTTTGGTTCAGATCTGTTTTTTACAGAAAATACCACCCTGTCACTTTTGGAAACGCGCGCCTGAGGTTATTGTATACTTGCTTCTTATTTAGAGAAAATCAAATATTGCATAAACTGATAACGTCCCACCGAATTAAAAAAAATCCAGTGAGCGTACCCTAGACACATGTATCGGGACAGTTTCAATTTTTATGTCTTTATATAAATATATATATATAAATATATATATATATATATATATATATATATATATATATATATATATATATATATATATATATATATATATATATATATATATATATATATATATATATATATATATATATATATATATATATATATATATATATATATATATATATATATAATGTTATGCTATAAATAGGCAACGCGTATTAGTCTTATACCGTTTATATCAAATACGTCAATAAGTGTCTTTTTGTACGAGGTTGGTTTAGATCTGTTTTTTTTTCACAGAAGATAGGACCCTGTCACTTTTCGAAACACGCGCTTGAGGTAATTGTATCTTTGCTTCTTATTCAGAGAAAATCAAATATTGCATAAACTGATAACGTCTTACCGAATTTAAAAAAATATATATTCCATTGAACGTACCCTAGACACATATTTCAGGATAGTTTAAAATTTCTTTATATATATATATATATGTATATATATATATATATATATATATATATATATATATATATATATATATATATATATATATATATATATATATATATATACAGTGTGATTAAAGTTTGACAGATACGTAGATCACATTTTAGCATGTTTTCAAGGTAGGTATACAGAATTAAATAAATTTTTAAATTTTATTCATAACCTTCACACAAATATTAAGTTTCTTTTAGAAGAATAAGCAAATAGTTGTATCAATTTTTTAGACTTAACGATTAGAAAGTTAGAAAATAATTCATTTGACTTTTCGACATAGAGAAAAACAACTGACACTGACACAATCAAACCACACGATTCATGTCACCCTTTTTTACAATGGCTGTCACAGCCTATCATTCTATGATACATCGTGCGTTTTCAATACCTATTCCTCAAAATAATTATGAAAAAGGAATTTCAATAATTCGGAAAATAGCAGTTAATAACGGTTACTCTGTTAAAATAATAGACAAAATAATAAAGAGAAGAGAATACAAATTGACGATTAATTTAATTTATCCAAATATTAGAGACAAAGAAGACCACAGGTATTTTTTTCTCCCTCAGGGTTCGTCCGCGTCTTTGCCGCCCCGATTGCAGTGCAGCCTTTGGCTTATTGTGTATGCCCTTAGCCTTTTCTACTCCACCCATTCCAAAATCACTGTGCCTTGAACTAGTCTGCACAGCGATTGGTAGGGTGAAGTTTTATATTGCTCTGTCTCCGGTCTTTTGCAATCCAGAGCTTTACACTCGCACAAGATGTGCTGGGCTGATTCCTTCCCCTTGCCGTAGAGTCAGCATGCGACGTCCCTCTCGAACCGCAGGTTTTTCTCGAAGGCCGTCAAGGGACTTGTTATGTTTCTAAGCTGTCCTTTCCTAAGATTTAGCAGGTTTAGAGCTCTCTTTGAACTGGGTTCGTTAATTATTGACTTCCCATGTCTGAGCCCTGGACAGTCTGCCCAGTACACCTTGTGTTCGTTTCTGACCCAGAACTTAATGACTCACCTGGCCGTGCTCTTCGTCACGCCCAGAACCGGTTCTGGTCCCATAAATGGTTCTGCTGACCCTCTCTTCACGAGACTGCCAACTGCTTCATTGTCTTTGACCCCAGAGTGACCCGGCACCCAGATGAGGGTAACCTCATTCTTCCCAGCCAGGTCGCTCTTCTCGTCTCGGCACTCACTTACCAGCCTGGAATTTACCTGTGAGCTACTTAGGGCCTTAAGGGCTGCCTGGCTGTCTGTGGCTATGAGGATCCTCTTGTTCATGTAGCCCCTCCCCTTGTTCTCCCGCACACAGGGCAGGATGGCGTACATTTCGGCCTGAAAGACCGTTGCATGGGCTCCGAGGGAAATACTATGACTTACCCTCGGTCCTTCCGGATAAACACCTGCCCCCGTCCCACGCTTCCCACCGGATCGGTCCGTGAGCCAGACGAGCGCGTCCCGTGGTAAGCCCGGCGTCTCCTCCTATTTGTTTCGAAGATTCTTCATCGATAGCTAATAAGATATACAGGGTGCTCCATTAGAAACCGTAATGTTTCCATCAATAACTTAAAAACTCGGTGCGTGGTTGTTTTTTTAGTTTAAAGCACCATAGTTAGCGCAAAAAAGACAGAAATTTTCTAACTAAACTGATCACGTGGCCCCAATGATGACAAGTTTAGCAATAGTGCCTACTTAACTTTGAATAGGCTGTATCTGACAGATTTTGGGCATCATGATATACAGTTATTTCTACCTGACCATGAATTGTATGGAAAAATACTAAAAGTAAATTGCTCATGTTACCACGACTTTATCCAATCAGGTAATCATCATGATAGTTATCAACTGCAACATTTATTAGAAATTTTACCCGCAGCCTTAAACATGATTTGTAGTGCGACAATACTTTTCACGCTAGAAGTTGCTTGCAGAATTAAATAAATAAATTAAATTACTCTATTTAAAAAAGTCTGAATGCAGCAAGTGTGTTATGGCAGTAAATTTTTATAAAAATATTTTTTATAGCAAATGTCTTTCTTTGATGAAAGCAACCATATAATTTGATTACCAGTATAACCTATATAGTAGAAACGATGTAGGTACCATATTCCATGAAAATAAGGTACTTTTTGAAAAAGTACAAAAATTTTCCGAACATAAACTTAAAATGTTCCGGAAAAAACTGGTCCGATTTTCCTAGCCAGCGAACTTATTCAAGCTATTTATCCACCTACCAAGATCTAATTATTCACAAAAAGCTTTTCGACGAAACTCACAAAAAAAAGTTGCAAACAATTTTTTCACGAAAATCAAAAAACATTAATTCTTATTTGCCAAAATTTCATAAAAAAACTTACAAACAATGATTCCTACGAAAATAAAGAAAATTGTTCGAAAACTATTCATTTTTTACAAAAAAGAAAATGTTAAAAGAATACATAAAATTCAAATTGTATACTTTATCTGTAATTGAGATTGAAAATAAATTAAAACTTTCCGTGGAAATTTCTACGAGTAGAAACTCAAGTGAATACAGAAAAATATAAACGGAAAATACAAATATTTTCATTCCACAAGCTGTCAAAAATAAGAATTTTCCTTAAGTATGCTATTTCACAGTGTTATTTGACATTTGGGAAAACAATTTATTAGCTACGTATACGTTACGAAGATGTAAACTTGGATAATCTTATTAAATAAATTATTTCTTACCGTTTTCTACCAAGCTTGTATTAAATATTTTATTACTTTTTTTTCGAAAATTCGTTAAGTGATCGCATAATCTGATCGAATCATTGTATGCCCTTGTAAATATAAAAAACTTTTTTAACTAGAGATTGTAGGTATAGGGAGTGTGATACAAAACTTGAAGCAGAGTGCATGTCTTTCACTTCTGATACACAAAGTACGAGCTGTTCCATTTGAAAAGTTTGAGTGACAGCCGTTTGATTTTTTCTTACTCAACCACTATTTGAGAGAGCCCTGTATATGGAAACTAGATTTTTCTGGCGAATAATATAAAAGAAAACCGCTCTCTGAATGCGTCACTTTCATGGGATTCTGCTATCTGTTGGTAAAAACGCCGTATCACCAGTTCTGATATGCGCCAAAAAACTTACAAAACAATTGAAATAACGCAAAAACTATAAACGTTATCAAAATCCATTCTCCTACAAACATGCATTATAATTCGATGGAAAATGCAAAAGTGCTATAATATAAGGGATGTTTGAAAATAAAAAGAAAATTTGTATTGCCAACGACTTATTGGCCACCTGTAACTGTCAAAATAAACTTTAAAATATAATGCTCAAGACACCCTACGAATAAAATCTACAATTTTGTCTCGTATCTTGTATAATAACGAATATATTGAGCGTTACCGTAGATATGCATCATCCTCTATATACGTAAACAGATAGAAACTGTAACTAACCCGGATATTAGTTCTAGGGGACATAGTTTGCTGCACTAATTTGAAGAAATCTTTTGAAATTGCTGAATAGCGAATCTTTTCAACGAAAATTCGTTAAAAATTATAGGCCATTAAACCATAAACTTAATTAAAATAACTCCTAAAGTACTAGAGAGCGGGTCTATTTGAACGAAATTTTCTGGAAATGGTTTATTAAAATGAAGGGAAGCATATAATTGAAGCTGAAACTTAAGGATTAATAAAACACTCGTCTTGCAACATTTTTCTACATAACCCATATTTTTTCAGGTTCTTTGCCTAAAAGCAGTGATGGATTTACGCCTAGGCCCTTGAGGCCCGGGCCTAGGGTGGCACGATTTGGAGGGTGACAAACTTTTCAGAACGCCAAAATTTTAGAGCCGAAATAATGTATTATAATGTATAAATCCTTTTTTACTGTTTGTGTATTTAGTGAAATTACTCTTACATATGTAAAGCTTTTAAAATTACGATTAATTCATTAGCAGAATATGTTCCTTGTGCTGCCGATTCGTCAAATTTTGTAGGAACTTTTGCAGTTGAATCCGTAACCGAAGCAGTTGACTTTTTTTGTACTTTGCAAGAACTTTATAATTTTTATTACTATATCAATATATCGTTGGGAGATATTGGTGCAACGTACAAGTTTAAGGATCTTTCTCGAACTCGTTGGTCTGTTCGACATGATGCTTTTTATGCGTTAGAAAAAGAGTGGCCTGGAATAACTGTTGCACTGGAAATTATTTCCTAAAACAGCGACGAAAAACCGACTACGCGATCTGAAGCTACGGGATTGCAGCGAAAATTACAGCATCTAGAAACAGCAATTCTAGTCATTGTTTGGAATGTTATTTTATATCGTTGTAATGCTGCTAGTAAGAAGCTTCAGGAATCTCAAGCTGATTTATCTGTGGTGCAAATATATAATTCTTTGGCATTATTTCTTCAAAACATGGGGGATAAACAATTCTCCGAATATGAAGAAAGAGCCAAAGCCCTATCTGCAGTTCAAGATTATTATCTTTATGATACCTGTCGCAAGAAAACCAGAAAAATTCAGGCACATGAATCACGGACAAAGAACACCTTTATCTGGACAAGAAAATTTTCGCACCAATGTGTATACCGAATTTTAGATACTTTGAGTGTACAATTGACCGGACGTAAAAGTGCATATCTAAAGCTCTACGAAAATTTTAATTTTCTTGATAATTTATTCAAAGTAGATACAAATGAATTGAAAAATCTTCCAAATAAACTAGTTAGTAAGTATCTTGATGATTTGGAAGAGACTTTTGGGAATGAATGTATTAATTTACATTATCAACTCAAAGATTCCCTAGGAAATACGGAAGATGTACGTTCTGCACAAGAAATATGCAATGTATTGCATTCTCGGAATCTTCTAGATGTTTATCCGAATGTAGATATTGCTCTACGTATTTTTTTTTGAGTATTCCCGCTACGAATTGTTCAGGAGAAAGATCATTCTCCACCTTTAAGAGGGTGAAAACTTATTTACGCGCAAGTAAGGGCCAAGATAGACTCAATGCTTTGATATTACTGTCTATTGAAGCTCAACTACTTCAAGAAATTGATTATGACGACATAGTTGATGTTTTTGCACAGACAAAAGCCAGAAAGAACAGATTTAAAAATTGAGCAATTCATTAAAATTTAAGAAAAATGCTTTTTGTTTATTTCGTTAGAGTTTATTAAATATTTATTTGTATTGTTTTGTAATTATATTTCAATAAAATAAAAATTATATTTAAATAATAATATTGAATCAAAATGAATTGAAATTTTGTTCTCCAAAAAGGGCCGCGCATCAGACAGGGCGGCAGCAAGCCTAAATCCGCCACTGCCTAAAGGTTGCCAATTTTGACGTTCCAAATCGCGACTAGGACATTTTGAGAAATGTCTATAATTTTTTTTGTCTCTAAACTTACAAACCTAATTTTGGTACATAGTTTACTTTTTATGATACAAACCCACATACAAAATTTGATTGCCATTCCTTTATTATTTGCGGAGATATGAAAATTTTATAGATATGTATTAGTATATGTATATGTATATGTATATGTATATGTATATGTATATGTATATGTATATGTATATGTATATGTATATGTATATGTATATGTATATGTATATGTATATGTATATGTATATGTATATGTATATGTATATGTATATGTATATGTATATGTATATGTATATGTATATGTATATGTATATGTATATGTATATGTATATGTATATGTATATGTATATGTATATGTATATATATATATATATATATATATATATATATATATATATATATATATATATATATATATATATATGTGTGTGTGTGTATATATATATACAGACTGTTTCAAAAAACATGCACCATCGCTCGTGAGGCAATTCCTTACTAAAAAATAAGAAAAAAAGTTCCATGTGCACACATGGGCCCGGAAACGCATAGTTTCCAATATACAGGGAGTTGAATTTTAATTTTTTTTAAATTTTTTATAAATAATTTCAAAACCACTGGATTGATTTTAATGAAACTTGGAACTTGAAAGTGTATTATGAAAGTGCATATTTTTAAGTGAAAATCTGCTTACAACTGCGTCAGTGGCGTGCGTACGGGGTAACTGTAAAAATTCATTTGAGGAAAAATATGTGCTCCACTGTCTTTTTCCAATTTTGATACATTAGTTATGAAGCTTATTACATAAGCCACAAAAGCTGCCTCTTGGTATTTTTTCGTTCAGGGTATCCCCTAGGAGATATGATTAATTTTATAAAAAGGGGCAAAATACCGATTAGTCGGCGTAATAATAATAATAATAATAATAATAATATATTATGTTTACTGCAACCATAAGAATACGAAAAACAAAACATACAGTAAACATTACAGCAATAAACGTGCAAATAACTAACATACGTAAAACTTATTGGTGATAAACATTGAAATGAATATTACAAACATTGATAAAAAATGATAAATAAAAAATAAAAATAAAAAATGAAAAAAGTAATCGTAAAGACACCATGATTTTTCCAAACTCTTGTTTTTTGTACATTACTCAATTGACTTTAATAACAAAGCTAAAGAAAATGTTGAAAGTGACCACCATTAGCGTCGTTACAATTATTTAACCTTCTGCGCGAAGATCTTCTTACTCTTCTGCAAATATTTTGATCTTCTCTAATGCTGTCAAATGCATATTCTATTCTTCCCAACAATTTATCTCGTGTATTTACTGGTGTTTTATACACTATTTCTTTTAAATGACCCCACAAATAAACATCGAGAGGATTCAGGTCCGGAGATCGAGGTGGCCATGACACCGGACCTCCACGACCAATCCATCGGTGACCGTATGTGTTGGCTAAATATGTTCTTACAACTGCTGCAAAATGTGCGGGCGCACCATCATGCTGGAACCACATTGTTCCATTTCTCATAAAAAGCGGTAGTAACAACGGCAAATCATTTTGTAAAAAGTTTAAATATGATTCATGGTCAAGACGATTCGGTAGAACAACAGGACCAATTATGTGATTTTCAATAATAGCAGCCCAAATATTGATGGAAAATTGATACTGCGAATTTGCAACTCTTAGAGAGTGTGGGTTTTCATCGGCCCATGTATGTAAATTGTGAAAATTTACGATACCTTTTCGCGTAAATGACGCCTCATCAGTAAATAGTACACGTTTAGAAAAATGTTGGTCGTGCCTAAGTTTGTTTAAGAACCACTGACAAAACATTACCCTTGGTTGAAAGTCTCTAGGTAGAAGTTCCTGGACACGTGTAAAATGATAGGGATATAAACTTTGATCCTTCAGAGTTCTGTGAACTGATGATGCCGAAATATTACCCAGTTCGGTGGCAATAATTCTCGTACTTGTACTAGGATCACGTTCAACTCTATTTAATATTGCCTCTTCAACTCGTACAGTTCGGCGGTATCTTCTGCGTCCAGAGTCAGCTTTTAAAGGTTTTAAAGAACCAGTTTCTCTCAAATGTCTTACAATACGTGGAAAAATATTTTTGTCAGAAATTCTTCTTTGCGGATAAGTTTCCTGATAAACTCGCACAGCTTGTCTAGCATTTTGATTTGTTTGTCCATAAATTAACAACATATCAGTCAAATCCGCTGAAGTGTACTTAATGAAAACCATCTTGAGAGGAGGAAATAATATTAATGAGCAGCTCAGTATCAACAAATAACTAAAAATGAAAATACTGCACCGTATCAAAATTTAAAGAATAGCACGAAAGCTCTTTTGACGCCTACAAAGCACTTCAAAATTGTAGAATTTAGAGAACTGTCAAAAATTATAGTTTCATGGCACTTTACGATTACTGTTTTCATTACTTCAACGAATCGGTATTTTGCCCCTTTTTATAAAATTAATCATATCTCCTAGGGGATACCCTGAACAAAAAAATACCAAGAGGCAGCTTTTGTGGCTTATGTAATAAGCTTCATAACTGATGTATCAAAATTGAAAAAAGACAGTGGCGCACATATTTTTTCCCCAAATGAATTTTTACAGTTACCCCGTACGCACGCCACTGACGCAGTTGTAAGCAGATTTTCACTTGAAAATATGCACTTTCACAATACACTTTCAAGTTCCAAGTTTTATTAAAATTAATCCTGTGGTTTTGAAATTATTTATAAAAACTTAAAAAAATAATTAAAATTCAACACCCTGTATATTGGAAACTATGCGTTTCCGGGCCCATGTGCACAGGAACTTTTTTTCTTATTTTTTAGTAAGGAATTGCCCCACGAGCGATGGTTCATGTTTTTTGAAACAGCCTGTATATATATATTATATATATATATATATATATATATATATATATATATATATATATATATATATATATATATATATATATATATATATATATATATATATATATAAACTGAAGCTGACGGCAGATGTGTGTTAGCGATCTCCTCATCTAAAAGCTTGAGAAAAAGATTGTTACCTGAACATCCGTAATTGTTCTATCGCGGATTGAAGTCAGTCGCAATCAATGTGGCAACTATAAATCAACATTACCCACAAAATTGTTTTGTTATAGAGCAATAAACATTTCTGCGGTTAAGTAAAGTTCCGTGTTTCACATCACACGCCGACTTTCCAGTGTAATTGGAACAAAAGCAAAACCAGAGACAGGCTAGAACGGTTTGTATTTCCCCTGAGTCCTTCTGCCGTTCAGAAATCAAAACACTTTCCACTGTGTGTAAAAATAATAACCGATCCCAACTGAAGTGAATTTGTTTTCATTCAACAGTCTTTTGATATTCCCAGTTACTGAATGCTTGAATTACTCTTGTTATTTTAACATGTTTGATACGACTCTAGAGGGAGAAATACCTTCCAAAGAAAATATTTCAATCGCATGCTGAAAGAACTTATTCAATATTATGCAATTTCCGTAATTCGAGTATTTTGTCGGAGAATCGCTTCGGCCTAGGCTGAAAATCAAATGAATGGCTCCATTATATTATAAAGATGAATATGTATTTCTAAGAGAAAATACGAAGGCAGGACGTTGAAGGAAAGATAAGATAATTTTATTTTTTCGTAGAAATTTATTTTTGAATGTATATTCAGAGTAATAATTTGACTTATGTATATTACATTGGTTGCATTTATAGCTGCAGTAAGAAAATTACTTGCCGCCTATTAGTGAATTTTCATTAAGAAATTTCACTAATAGGCGACAAGTTATTTTTGAATGTATATTCAGAGTAGTAATTTGACTTATGTATATTACATTGGTTGCATTTATAGCTGCAGTGAGAAAATTATTTGTCGCCTATTAGTGAATTTTCATTAATAAATTTCACTAATAGAGAGGTAACGATAGTGATATTTTCGGAAATTTTTTTCAAACCAGTGTCCGTTTGAAGTTTTATTCTTTAGAGTTACCCATATCACCAGCAGTAAAACATCGTTCATTGTGAACTATCTAGGCGTATTGTGCATGGTAGTGAAATAGTAATATGAGCTCCATACTAAATGGAGACGTAAATACTATTTCTCTGGGTTACAAAGATAAGTACAATGAGAAATTTGCACATTTTTTTATTCTCCTCTTATTCAATTCCCCACATTATATGAAATCAATTACCATATAAAATTTAAATTTTTAACTAATAGTTTTTCTGTAAAAAAATATAGAAATTCAAAATAATTGTCTCCGCGCCAAAACGCAACCGTAATCAAAGACGGTCTACTGTGACGTCACGATCCCGTATCGGCCAAACGAGTCTCGCTTACACACACAGAGATCCTCATATCGTTAGTGTTTATGCGACTTACGTGTGACGGATAGTTATTGTTATCAACTTATATTATTGTTAATATCTATATACTCCTATTAATTATTTTAAAAACTGTAGTCTTATAGTATGGCTACAGAAGTTGGATTTGTCCAAGGACAATCTTATAATTCACCAAGAATTTATGTACTAGCAATGTGCGTTTTTAGGAATTTCATGGGAGCTGAGCTAAACGGAGTGAGAGCTGGGAGGTGAGTGTCTGATATGAACCTTTTTTTTTTAATAAAATATAATGTAAATAAAATCATAACCTCAAAATGTTCTCCATTCAAACAATCAAGAAAAATATACACAATTTCTTCCTGATTTTCTCATCCTTAGGTACATTAAAGAATAATTTGTTGGGGGTAGTTATTGTTGTGGAATTACATTTGGGCACTATACAGCACTTATAATATTTATGTCCAGGCATTGTTATGTCTTTCGCATTTTCGTATTGTGATTCTGAATCTGCTGAAGTCATCACACAGTCACGCACTAAACTATATTAAGCACAACTTACTACCTTTGAACCTATATTATACACTAAACACCAAAACTACTTAAAATTATGATAAAACTGCTCAGAATTCGATGCAAACACAACGGTATCACGCAGATATACCGGATCGTGACGTCACAAACCTCTTCACCAATCAGATCGCATTTTCGCCCACCCTGTCTTTTTGAATTATATTCAATATTTCAATAATTAATTACTAATTAGTGGTTCACTTTAAGGGGGGTTTACTTGTAGACATATATTTTTAGAATATTTTGCTGTACTTAAAATACGTTTTTCATCAAAAATAAATTACATGCAACTTCCTCATTTGGGGAACTCAATTTATCACAATACAGATTTTAGACCTGATGATCGTTTCGGTAACCAAGCTAGCGGGGGACGGATAAACTAAGCGAATAAAAACTAGAACTACTTTTATTTATATGTTAGTTGCCAAGCAATAGCGGACCGCGTCCTCTGAGAAGGTATACGAACCGACCGCCGCTGATGCGTTTTAAATCCCTGTAATTAAAATTGCGTACCTGTTTTTGTAAAACTCTGCATCGTTATCAAATATTCTTTCCAAGGACACATCGAATATTAAGATAACAGGTCAAACAATAGACTATCTAGAACCGGACCTACCTTGTTCATCGAAACAGTTTTGTTCAAATATATAACTGTATGTATAATTTCGTAAGCATCTAACTGTCGCGACTGCCTGACATTTTTTATTAACTTTAAATTTTCTTTATCTGCATGATGATTATTATCGCAAATATTCTGAGCAATACATGATATGGCATTAGTGCCATACCTCAGTTGCGCTAAATGTTCTCTTAATCTAGTTTCAATAGTTCTTTTAGTTTACCCAACATAAAGTCGTAGGTTCCGCTAACATTTTCTTTGTTTTCTGCTTATTGACTAATTTTTTCACTAGGCAGATAGAGCAACCATTATACTGAGCAACATTTTTCATGTATTCAACTTCTCTGTTGTATATTTCTTTATTTAAGGGAAACTGTATTAATCTATGAACCAGACCATTCAACCTAGCTGTTTTTTTTTTGTGGAAAACTATGGGATGAGTCACACGAAATATAACTTGCAGTTGTGGTTACCTTTCTATGGATATCAAATTCTAAAGGGTCTCTATTTTTATAACTAATACACCGAGAAAAGGTAATTTGTTATTAATTTCTATTTCATGAGTAAATTTACTGTTTAATTTGGCAATGAAATAACCTACTTTACATACATTTGTATGATATACTGCAAAAACATCATCCACGTAACGAAACCATACCCTAGAAAAACCTTCCCTTACATTTGCTAGGTCTGCTTCAAATCTACTCATGAAAAGTTCTGTAATGAATGCGAAAAGGGGGTTGTCAAAACTGGATTTGTTCAAAAAATTCATTATTAAGTTAAAAAATATTCTGACTCATGCAAAGATTTGTTAAATTTATATATTCTTTGCAGACCTCTTCATCTATGTTTTCACCATATATATATATATATATATATATATATATATATATATATATATATATATATATATATATATATATATATATATATATATATATATATATTTAAACGGACCTTGGGTTCGGGTTTTAGAGGCCCAAATTTTCGTTTATTTGAATAAAAAATTTGCAAACTCTCACCATCGATATCACTCTATTTTTCTAAATAAAAATTCGCTAATAAATAAACTTCCATCTGTTAAAGACTTTATTAGTAAACTACATCGCAAAGAGAGCCACGATGGCAGACCGAAATCCAGATGAATATATCTTTTCAAAATACAGCATTAAAATACTCTGTGATCTTTATAATCAAAAGGCGTAACCAACCCTTCAAGTTGGCTTTAGATACTTCAGTAGAGTATTCAACACCCATTTTAACATCGGTTCTGGAAGTCCGGCAACTGACATATTATGTAGTTACGTATTAGAAGGCAAACAAAAATTATCAATGCTGGAGATGTAACTATTAAAAGAATACCTTGTAACAGAGCTAAAGTTCGCAACATGAGAGCTGCTCATTTTCAAAATGTTATGGAAACAGGGACCTGGAACACAGCTTCGTTTTATTTCTATTTACAAAAAGGACAGGTGTTTTCTAAGTTTCTATTCATAAAGCTTGTACGCTTAGCGACTCTCCTTTTATAACTTTTGTATAACCAAAACAAACTGCCAATATCTTTTATTCTACACTTGGATGGAAAATTAGGCAAGAAGAGGAGCCTCTGAGACTTTCTCTGTCTTGTTAGAATTTTAAGAAACCGAATTATTATCGGTAGAGACCACAACTATAATGCCTTTTTTTAAGAGCAGTGGTGGCCAGATTAGATATAGCCATACTGTTTATCTCCTGGTGTTGTGGTTATGTCGCTTTGGCCACGAAACAGCCAAAAAAGTAAAAATTTTATTTCCTGTCAGAGGCCACGTTTATTATCCTGCTGGCAGAGATTTTGGCGGTATTGAAAAAGTCACAACAATATTTGGTAGCCTCAAATGTCCACAAAAATATTATTAAATTTACACAAGAGTAGAAAAAATCTGCAAAATCCGCAAGACTGGTCACTTATATGCATCAAAAAAGTATGTGATTGCCTGAAAAAAGTTAGAGGAATAACCTTTTGTAAAAAATCTATATTACTAACAAAAATTGTAAATCAAGGCTGAAAATCTATATTGATCCAATGCCGAATCGGTGAATTTGAGTCGCTTTTAAAGCCTAGAAAACGCCTGTAAAATGTAACTACCCCACCAGTTTCTTTCACCCATAAAATAAGAAGAAAAAGCTAGATAGTATAAAGGCACTTTCCGTTTCTTTGTCAAGAGAAGAATGGCACACAGACCCATAACTAAGATGGATACGCCCAATTTTCTCTAACCAATAAGCCGATGATTCAAACGGAGAAGAAGAATTTATTAAGGAATGTGCCTTAAGACAGCAGATGCATACTTAATTTGATATGTAATGGGTTTTGTTCATTTTGATTTGAAAATAAAGACCATTTTCAACAATATTATTGTAATTATACTAAATAGAAACAGGTAAACTGCACTTTCTTCTCTGCAGACATTCATATTGCGCTTTATTATAGATTTTTTGTATTTATTTTATGCAAAACAACATTTCTTGTCCAAAATTGGTAGACACATAAGTTTATTTTTTAGAAATTTTGTAATATGTGATTATTTTGTAATTAGTTAGAGGCAAGGCCACAATATATGCTAGCATAATCTTTTCAAATAAGTATAAAATACGTGTGGTATTAACGCCATCTATTATTGCACAAATAATTCGAGACAGCTCGGTGAAATATTTCATATACGTAAGTTGCCGGTCGCTTGGTAATCCAGACGCGTTAGAATTGGTATATATTTTGGCAGTTTAAAATGTCAGTGAATAGATGACAGTTTCATTAAGTTTTGTTGAAAATATTCACCCAAATTATCTCAAAATGGCTTCAAGTACAATAATTTTAAAGAAACCCCATTCACTTGAACACAATAGTGTTCCTAAGATGAGAGAATTTACAGCAGCGTCCAATATAGTCCTGATTTGCTTGTGGAGTTTGTCAGCACTCTTTGCGTCGGCAAAGATAGATATAAATGCTAATGCTTCTGGGTTATCTGTATCCTTTACACTACAGGATGTGTTACTGCTTGGTTTTACATCATGGCTACTCTGTAAGGGATTAAATACCGGCAATGTTTCACTCGTAGTCCCATGGATTGTAATAAATGTTTACAGTATGTATTATGGACATTACAAAAGCATCTTGAAAATGATTAAATTACTGCAACATTTAAGAATACAGCATACGCTGCCTTGGTTGGCTTTAAGTCTTAACTCACTTGCACTGATTCTTCGAGTTGCCTTGCTTTTAAGAATACTCCAAATGACAGCTCATGTATGGTACAGAAATAAATTAAAGCAGGAATTGCAGCCTCTTTAAAATGAAATATTTAAAAATAAAAAATAAAACATATTTATACACCTATTATTGTGTAGCTTATTTATATACATAAGGTACGCATTTTTACATGAGTGTTTTAGTCAGCCAGCGTTTGTAGAACAAATTTAAGGGTATTATATGACTGTAAGCCTCAGTATAATCAATTTAGTGAATTTTAGTAGAAAAAATTCACTAATGGGGAAATCTCGACTTTATTTTGAAAAAATTTTGCAAATAAGCGCGAACTAGGACCCCTAGAACCCATATCCGGTGTCTGTTTTAATATATATATATATATATATATATATATATATATATATATATATATATATATATATATATATATATATATATATATATATATATATATATGTATGTATGTATATATATATGTGTGTGTGTGTGTGTTTTACACCGATAACTCAAAATAATGGACCGATTTTAACACAATCTGGCATGTACCTTCCTTTTGTAAATGGCTTGGATAAGTTCGTTAGTCAGGAAAATCGGACGAGGTTTTCCGGGAAAATTTTGCTTTTTCATAAAAAAAAAAATTTATCTCAAAAAAGAAAAAAAGATATGATAACCAAATTTGGTACGTAGGTTTATGATATAAAAAGTAAAGTATACACCAAAATTTAGATTTATATGTTAAAAGAAAAAAATGTTATAATAAAATATTTTGTGCCAGATCACTTCTATGAAAATTCATTACCATAACGCACTTGCTGCGTCCAACCTTTTAGTGAATTTTCTTTAAAAAAATTAACTAATGAGGAGATCCCAACTTTTGAATTTTGTAAAAATTTCTTCAAATGAGCGCTAATTAGGCCCTCCAGAACACATATCGGGGGTCAGTTTCAATTTTTATATGCATCACACCGATAACTCAAAAAAGAATGTTTCGATTTTGATTAAATTTGGTGAATAAATTCCTTTTGCAAATGGCTTGGATAAGTTCGTTAGCCAGGAAAATCTGCCCAGGTTTTCCCGGAAAATTTTTGTTTCTTTTGAAAAAAATCATATCTCCAACCAAATTTGGTACCCGGGTTTATATCCTTATAAGTAAATCACCTGCCAAAATTTAGCTCTATAGGTCAAAAGACAAAAAAGTTATAGCCATTTAAAGAAAAATAAATTGAGGTTTTCCTCAAAACGTCAAAGTTGCGATTTAAAACGTCAAAATCGGCAACATTTAGGCAAATAACTTGAATCTAATATGAGCTATGGAAATCAAATGTCTCAAGAAGGATGTTTTGCTAACCCTAAAGTCTTAGTTTCAACCGTCATTGTACTTCATTTTACTAAAATGTTTCCAGAAAATTCATTTCAAATAGACCCTTTCTCTGATGCTTGGCAGTAGTCTTAGCTATAGAGTTTCTCGTTTAATGGTATATAATTTTTGTCAAATTTTCGTAAAAAATCAATAAAGCTCAATATAACCGTTATTATACAAGATATGAAGAAAAATTGTATATATTAATTATAGGGTGTCTTGAGCTACATCTTAAAAAATATTTCTACAATCACAGGCTGGCCCATAAGTCGTTGGTGATACAAAATTTTTTTTTAATCAAACACGCCTTATGTTAATGCATTTTTGCATTTCCATCGAAATATAATGCATGTTTGTAAGAAAATAAATTCTGGATGCAGCAAGTGCGTTATGGTAGCGAATTTTGAGCAAATGCTTCATATTTGAATAGCCCAATTTGCTATTAACCTATAAGGTTGACCAACAAACGAGTTGTTCCGGTAACACTTTAAGTTTAGTTTTGAAAATTTTTGTACATTTTCACGCAATAAAGTTATTTTTATGAAACATGACACATTGTTTTTACTATATAGGTTATACTAGTAACCAAAATTGATGCCTGCTTTCTTAAAAAGAAAACACACATATTTGCAATAAAAACATTTTTATGAAAATTCACTACCATAACGCACTTGCTGCGTCCCGAATTTTTTATTTATTTCTAAGTATTACGAAGCTTACTGTTGCTATCCCCTCAACAAAAAATGACAGAAAACTTAAACATTTGAAAGCTGGATCTTTCAAGTACGCTTATTGCATCCAACCCAATATTCAAAGTAAAAGATCCATTCATCACAGTCCTGTAGTTATAACTCTAACTTTAACAGTTCCTTCCAATTTATTGTAGCTTTCCAGCTTCATCAGCTGGTCCCAAGGTCTCCCTCTTAGTCCACCTCTCGCCTTTCTTCCAAATACATGGCCTTGAAATAATCGCATGTGGTGTTTTTCCCCTGCTGCCTGCAGTTTTCACTGTCCACTTTATCCATTTTAATAAGGTGATACTTTGCTCGGAAGTGTTGTGTGCAAAGTCCGGTGATCAGACTTATGACTATTTTTTAGTCGTTCCTGTTCAGTTCAAGATCCTGCTCAGGCTTTTTTGTTGAGATGCTGACCGTTTTGCCTAGCTCAAACCTTAAGCCTTATATTGTTAATATAAAGTTATTATGTTTTAAAATAAGACAAACTATTGTTGCGGTCTTTACAAATTTTATTCTACATACTCAATTGCTGTCGCAACGAGCTTTTTTCCTCCACCGTCTCTGGCATATTTGTATTCGTCTTTACCACGTTTTAAAAGCTCATATACTCATTTTCTCACGATTAGTTTTACCATGCCCCAATAGGGACGCGCGTCCCACATATTGGGAATCGTTGCAAAGACTAAATGTCATAGTAAACAATCTGTGACTTGGCGGTGTATTTAAACGCTCACTCGCTTCATATACGTTTACTTTGTGGTATATACAAGAGCACAAATGTTTTCTTGGATAGTTGCGCAGCTTATGTTGGTATATATAAGAAGAATAATTTGTAACTGTCACATGGGGAAATGGACTGCATTAGTGAATACATCAGAGAATGTCGTCGCTCTCCATATAAGCTGCCCCTCATAGCAGCAACCTCTCCATTTGGAAAACGGAGACTGAAGAGCACTTGGCAAATAAACGTTTAGATGCTAGGAATCACTCTGACGATGCAGTTACGCTAAATTAATTTGTTTCTTTTCAGCACTTTCTTATATTGTGTTGCAATCAGAGTTATGGATATATATATATATATATATATATATATATATATATATATATATATATATATATATATATATATATATATATAGGGTGTTTAAAAAGTCGGGGCAATATTTAAGAAGTGGATTTCCCAGGTCATTTTATGGTAAAGTTCCCATAAACATAGGTGCTAAAATGCATTGTTTCCAAGATACAAGGTGTTCATTTTTTTTGTAAAATAACGTTTTTTTAAAAATAATTCAAATATCTCCTCACCGATTGTTTTGAAATTTTGCAGCGTTGTTTGTAGTAATAATGGCCCTAATTAGATTCAAATTGTTAAGTTCATTGGCGTTAGGGGGGCACCTCAACAAAATTTTGTGACATAAAAATGTACGCCACTGACTGCAATATGATTTGTATATTATTTTGAGATAAAGAAACTAAAACTACAAGTTTTTCGTCTCTTAAAATTTCCCCGTATCTTGAATCGTTTACAAGATAAAAAATAAAAACCTTTTTATCTCATGTCCCTTTATACAGAAAATCACAAACACGAAGAATAATGTTTGTTGAGGTCCCCCCCCCCCCCCCTAATGCCAATGGACTTAAAAATCTTTATCTAATTAGGGCCAAATCAGCCCAATATTACTACAAACAACGCTGTCAAATTTCAAAACAATTGGTGAAGAGATATTTGAATTACTTTCAAAAAATCGTTATTTTACGAAAAAAATAATTAAAATTTAATATATGTATCTCGGAAACAATGCATTTTAGCACCTATTTTTATGAGAACTTTTTTTCATAAAATGACCTGGGAAATCCACCCCTTAAATATTGCCCCGTCTTTTTTAAACACCCTGTATATATATTATATACAAGGGGGTTTGGTTATAAGCAGTTATGTGGAATATATTGAAATTACCTCGAAGTAGATGACACTTCCGGTTAAACCGGAAGTACCAAGTTCTTCATTATTTTAAATAGAACACCCTATATATTATTGAATGTTTAGATTTCCCATAAAACTCTAGATCAAATTTTTTAGAGGCATTATATGTCAAAAATGTCATGTGTTTTGACTTGTTTTTGGAAATTTTGCAAAATGTCACTACTGAGTTTGATAGGACATATCTGCGCTATTAACTAACATCGGATATTTTGCCTCGGTGAGAAGACTTAGGTTGGTTCTAAGTAAGGCGCTCTTATTGTTTGCAGTAATTCATACAGAGCGTTCTATACTAACTGCCCAACTAGAGCAACTTGTTACATCGTCACAACGTGTGGAAGTATCGCATCAGCGACAAAAATTTGAAAATTTCTTCTCGCTTAAACGTCGGAAAAGGTATCAAAACAGATAGAAAACATAATTTGTGAACGAATTTTTTTGTCTGTCGGTTTGTCGGTCTGTCGGCATGTCGGTGTATCAATCTGTCGGCCTGTCAGTCTGTGGGTCTGTCGGTCTGTATATTTGTCTGTTTTTAGCCACAATAGCCTTAGAACGAACTGAGATATCATCTTCAAAGTTGGTTCGCAGTTAGCACTCTACAAACGAACGGTTCGGATTGTTTTTGGGTAAAATCGCTTTAGCGCGTAGGGGATGAATAGGGGAGGGGAGGGGGCTTTGATTTGGTTAAAATTGACATTTTTTCGATAAAACTCGAGTAACATAACGTTTTAGAGTTTATTTATTAGAAAACTATTATCTTCATCAAAGATTTGGTTGAATGTGTGAGGGTGGAATATTGTTGACAAAAATTTCGATTTTTTTTTTGTAAAACGGCGTAAAAAGTCTCAAAACATATAGAAAACTTGATTCTGGAATAATTTTTTTTCGTCTATCGGTCGGTCTGTCTGTGGGTATGTTGGCATCTACGTTTGTCTGTTAATAGTAGCAATAACTTTTGAGCGAATTGAGATATCTTCAAATTTGGTATCAAGTTACCAGCCGACAAAGGACCGCTTAGAATTATTTTTATGTAAGATCGGGTATGGGCTATGGATAAATAGGGGGTGATTTGGTGAGAATCGACATTCTTTCAATCAAACGCTTTAAAGGTCTATGGGTACAGAAATACAACTATTTTCTTTGTGGTCAAATCATGGACCATCAGAATGTCTTTCTGAAGAGAATTAAATATCACAGCTATGCGGAAATTATTGTTCAATTTTCAGCACTATATTGTTTTTAATTTAACAATTTCCAATCAAACAGCCTATATTTTGCTGCATCATCTTTTGGACCTTAAAATATTTTTGAAATTTGTTTACACTGTTCTATAGCTATATCTTACAATTTCCTAACTAAATTGATTTTTATTTTACATATAGTGCAAATATTCACATACTAGAGATGTACTTAGTTGCCTTTGACTCCCTAGGACGTTTCTTTGTGTGAGTTTTTTGTTATGGGAAGTGCCAAAATTGTATCCCAATTCAATCTCGTTATAATTTATTTTATAAGAAACTTTTGTTTATTTTTCAAATGATGCATTTAATTAATTCTTAGTGCATGAAGAATTTGGCAGAATAAATTAAAGGACAGCTTTTAATGACATATTTCCACATTTAGCGCGATTAATGAATAATTTCTAATTATGTGTGTTTTATTTATTTAACGTAAGCCTATTTTTACGACTACGGGCAATTTACTTACAATCCTGAAAATTTTGATCAACCCCTTCTTTCGGTTAGGCGCGTATGATCTTTTATGTGTCCAACAATGAATGGACATAATACTGACAGCTTTACGTCCTCTCAAAATGGCGATGCCTGTACATATCCGAATTTGCTTAAACTCGTCCTAGCCTGATTATATGTGACTTTGATACTTGGTATGAAAAAAAGTGGAAAGAAATTTAAATTACCTTGCCAAGAATCCAACGCTGGACCTTCGTCTGCGGCACTAATCACTAGACCGCTGTGATTTATATAACTAAATCCCTGAATCAGTAGTGATGAAGTTCCGTTAATCTAAACTCACTTATCAAAAATCTTGTTTTGTCTTATAGATCAGTTTTTACAAAATTTGCTGTGGTTGTAAAATAATTAGCTGTCATCATTAAAAAAATACAATTTCTTAAGAAGAACGGGAACATTAATTTTATAATCTTTTAAAAAAACAGCAAATGTAAATAATACATAGGTAGAAGTTTATGGGAAATGTTAAATATATTTCCCGGTGCTGTTAAGATATTTCAATGAAACAAACTAGGTACGAAGTGTCAGTTAAATTGTACTGAATTTTGACATTTTCGGTCATAAACGACAAAGTATGATCACATATTTCAATATCTGCAACATAATATAAAGTAAAAATCAACATATCCCGGGGATAATATGATCAAATATTTGAACATCTGCAACATAATATAAAGTAAAAATCAACATATCCCAGAAATCATAAGAGATAGGTATAGGAAAGTGTTAACAATTTTCAAATAGATTTTAAGGTGCAATAAGATCACGCAGAAAAATATAGGACGTTTCGTCTAACATTATCAAGTTATGAATGAAATAAGTTGCTGAAGTAGGGCACTTGCAACGCTCTATAAAACTTACTGAAAACATTAACTGCGCCTCACTTAGAAGTGGGCGAAAAAAACACACCCTGGGCAAAGTGCTCCAGGGTTTTGTAAGAGGGTCACAACCGATGGAAAACGGCCATGGCAAAGGCCGAATGTCAACCTTATCAACCTTATCAACCTTATGAACCTTATCAACCTTATCGCTAAACCTGAACCTAAGCCCCTGATGTCGATGCCGGTCTTTGTCTTTAGCGGCAGCTGTAAACGACGATTAGCCCAATATACGAATTATTTAATACAATATTTAATCTTACTATTTTAACATTTACTACCTGCTCAATTAACTATTTTGAAAGAGAGAGAAGTTTCTAGAAGTTTGCTACCGTAACACGTTTGCCGCGTCAATATTTTTATTTGACAATGTAACTAAAATAAATATTAAGTTATAATAATTATTTACATTTATTGACTTCGTGAAGAACCGTATTGTCTGTTTTCTATTATTGTCTAAACAAGCTTTAGCTTAGTATCTAATTTTTGTTTAAAATGTTATATGTAGTCATGTTTAACTAGAAGACGATATAAAACACTTTTTCCAAATATTAACACAAAAAATATGACAACAGACATTTTAGTATCAATTTAGGTTACCTTGCATGTCTCAATATTAAATAATTTTTTTTCGGGCGTTTACAAAAGACAATATACAATGAGAGCCAACATGACTTTTCTAAAACACAATAAAAAACGTGTCTCGGTCACAAAATTTCATGACAGGAATCGAAACAGAAGATTCTGAAGATATTTGGCAGTTGCTTGGTATTCGTAAAAATGGAGCGGAAAATTATACGGCAACCCATATTTTGTGCCAAACAATTATTAAATTTAGCTCCACAATTGTAACTCAACGATTACTTTGTCGTCAATTTAATGTTCGCTGTGTTTCGAATCGAAGTGTAATTTTATATTAGTTGGTGTCAAGTCCCCTGTAGCTCCGGACAAGAAATAAAAGAATTGTCTAAAGTAACTACTGGCAGTCGATGCGACAAACTAGACCCAAACACTGAAGAAATGTTGGTATAGACGACTGGAGGGAGGCGGATATATGGGAAGTGGGCTACACTCAGATATTGAGGCCTTTACTGTGGAGTTCGAAATGGGCAATCGACTTCGTTTGATTGTTCTTCGGGGGCGGGGTTCTAACTAATACCACCTTGGGTCAAGCGCTGGCGGGTAGCGGGTTCAAATAAAGACGGAGGGGGTTGGGATATCTAGGAGGGTCGTATACACCCATATTTTGAGGCCCCCACTCTATGCCTCGAACCGGCCAAACGGCCTTGCTTTGGTGATGCTCGGGAGCAGGTCTCAGCGGGATGTCTCCTTGAGTCTAGCACGGGTGAGTGTCGGGTCTAGACGAACCCGGGGGAGAGCTGAGATCTCTAGGAGTGGATTACAACTGGAGACTGAGGCCTTTTCTGTGAGCTTTGAAATAAACAAACGGCCTCGCTTATATGCTGCTTGGGTGCGGGACACCATATGATACCACCCCAAGTCAAACACTAACGGATATCGGGTCTCGACAAACTCGGGTAGAGGCTTTGTCTCTGTAAGTTTCGAAATGGGCAAGCGACTTCACTCGGATGGCAATTAACCTGTGAAACCAAATTTCGCCCGCAAAAATTTTGTCTCCTGCGGGGAGCACGGTTGACTGGGTGAAATTTGGGCAAACACTAGCATGCATGGAATCTTGTCAAACCCAGATAAGTGCTGAGATCTTTAGGGATAGATTACACCTGAAGATTGAAATTTCCTATGTGGGACTCGAAACAGGCAAACAACACAGCTCGAGAGCGGGACTTGATGATACTGCCTCGAATCAAACACTGACGGATGTCGGGTTCAGACGAAGACGGAGAGGTTACCTCTCTGTAAGTTTTGGAACGGGCAAGCGACTTCACTCAGATGGCAATACACCTGTCAAACCAACTTTCGCCATAAAAAAAGATCGACTTCCGCAGTGAGATGAATTTGGTGATTGAAATTTAAGCAATTAGACGTGAGCCACAATAGACCTAGCGTCGCGGTGGAGGGACTGGAATAGCCCACTCACACTGAATTTAATCTTAAGTGTCAAAATAATAGGGTAGCTAAAAAAGCAACAGGTAGGAGACTATGTGTATAAAATCCTGAAAATGAAAAGCTCGTAAGATAGTTAATTATTCGGCACCAAGTCGATCAGTGAGAAGACCTGCGGCAGCGTTCAGTTGGTCTGCCACATCTGCCGTAAACATTCTGCACAAAGTGTAATTCGAATCATACAAAACAGCACTGGTTCAAACGTTAACTGAACATAATAAAAAATGGCGTAATCAACTGTGCCTGAGTTTTTTAGAGTTGAAGAATAATTAATCAAATACAGCAAAACTTCTTTTAACGTGTGACTAAGCTCACCTAACTTTACATGGCATCCTCAATAAACCGAATTTTTACTACTGGCCTACAGAAAATCCATGTCAAATCAACAAAAGACTTTTATATTCTCCAAAAGTAGCCTTTTGGTGTACTGTATCATCATCAAAAATCGTCAGCACATATTTTTTTAGGAATATTATTGAACAGTCACAGTCAATTCTGAACGGCTTACACATATAGTCTAGCGTTTGGAGAGACATTTCGTATATTGCAACTCTAAGAATATGGAAGAGATTACTTTCTCCAACAAGACCGTGAGACACGTCATGCAAATAATGTTACGGAGATCTTGCAAGAGACATTGGCAAACAGGCTTATATCCCGAAGCAGTGATCTGCATCGGTCAGCGAGATCTTCTGGCATTACTGTTTCTAATTTCATGTATTGTGGTTATTTAAAGTGTTATCGAGCAAATCTAGAGATCCAGCGAAGGATAAAGGAAACATCCAGGAAGAAATTGAAGCTATGTCGCAGAATATGCTTGAACAAGTTATGACAGGTTTTAAATTTAACTAATGCAAAATGCAAGGAGTAAAAAGCCATGTTTAGTCTTTAATAAAGCTTATATATTTTTCTTGTATGTTAAGTAATACATGCGTTATCGCTTCAAAAAATAAACATATCATTTTAAAAATGTGTGTTCAATACAGGTAGTCCCTACAGCGCAAATCGCAGACACTAGTTTGTGTTTACTGATAAAAATCAGTATATTATTCAATTAAATATTGACACAATAACAAACAATTATTGAGGTTGCATCAATGTAGCAAAAAAACATAAATATTATTGTAAAATTTAATTATACCTTTTCGACTGAAAAATTCATAAAATGTATGAAACTGGGCACCAGTTAACATTGGCAATAAATAAATTTCCGCATGAAGGTTTAATTATCTAAACAATAGCAACAGTAATTCGTTTAGCACTTGTCAATTACAAAGCCTATCAGTTTTCCATTTGTGGAAAAACCTTTAACAAATTATCTGCGTTGGGTTTATACATATTATTGCAATTTGCGTAGTATGTTATTCGGTGCCAAAACGAATATAGTAGGAAAACAACATCTAAACATATGTTTTGTAATTATTTTTATCGGCACATATAATAAATTCACATCAGGAAATATTACATGTTTTCAGGTAGCTGATTATGTAAATTGAAAAACATGGTCTCATGCAATTAAGAGAGCTGGACTGGATTGAGGAAATGGGTGTACTATTTTCAATTTATGCCAGTGGCGTCTCGTAGGTGTCTTACATGTGTGGGCTCAGGGTTGGTTTGTAGGATTGCCTATTAGTAACCAGTGGCGCCGCAGACGAAAATTTTGAAAACTTTGAATTCACGCGTTTTATTGATACTTGAGAATTTCAATGAAAATTTGTTTTATACAAAAATATAGACTTCACCAAGAATATTTTTGAAAAATTGGTTTCTGAAGTGGTCATTGGAATCGCTGCTACAATATAACGTAGTTTATAAATTTCGGAAAATGCTTCGTTAAGGTTATTTTAATTTAGAATTTTTTAGAAAACACTTACACCTTTCATAATTCGGAGATCTTCTCGGTTGGATAAAGTAATTAATTATATTCTTAATTTTTCCGTGTCAAAAAAATATAGCACTGAATACTAGTTTGAAAATAATTATCTATGAAGTCTACTTTGTAGAATTAAAACTTGTCTTGACAACAAATTTGACAGAGACAAATGGTCTGTGAAAGTAAGTCTATCTTTTAGTTTTGTTATAATGACGTCATATACTTCTATTGCAGCACTTCTACGATTGTCGCCTATGCCCTCACTATATCTCGGTCTTTTGGACCTGGTTTCTACTGTCAAATAATCAGTTCCCGATAAATCTGACCTTACTTTTATACTTTCTGTTTCAAATGAAGTCACACAATTTTTTATATACGGGTCAGAACGCATATCCGGGGTCAGTTTCAATTTTTATATGTTTATACATACATCTATATATATATATATATATATATATATATATATATATATATATATATATATATATATATATATATATATATATATCACACTGATAATTCAAAAAATAATGGGCCGATTTTGATTAAATTTAGTGTGTACCTTTCTTTTGCAAGTGGCTTGGACAAGTTTGTCAGGAAAATCGGCCCAGGTTTTCCCGGAAAATTTGATGTTTTCTTTCGAAAAAATTTTATATCTCCCGAAATAACAAAGTAAGGGCAACCGAATTTAGTGCCCCGGTTTATATCATTATAGGTAAATTACCTACCAAAATTTAGCTCTGCACGTTAAAAAATAAAAAAAGTTATGGGTATTTAAAGAAAAATTAATTGGGGTTTTTCTCAAAACGTCAAAGTCGCGATTTAAAACGTCAAAATTGGCAACATTTAGGCAAAAACCTGAAATTAATAGGAGCTATGGAAAATAAATGTTTCAAGGAGAACGTTTTACAAAGCCTGAAGTCTTAGATTCAACCGTCATTGTCCTTCATTTTACTAAAATATTTCCAGAAAATTAATTTCAAATAGACCCTTTATCTGATGCTTTGGCAGTAGCCTTAGCTATAAAGTTTTTTTTTAATCGAACACGCCTTATTGAATTTTTGCATTTTCCATCGAAATATAATGCATGTTTGTAAGAAAAGAAATTCGGGACGCAGCAAGCGCGCTTTGGTAGCGAATTTTCATTAAATGCTTCAAATTTGAATAGCTCAATTTGCTGTTAACCTATAAGGTTGACCAAGAAATAGTTTTTTTTGGGAACACTTTAAGTTTACTTTCGGAGATTTTTGTACATTTTCAAACAATAAAGTTCTTTTGATGAGACATGGCACATTGTTTCTACTATATAGGTTATACTGGTAGGGAAGATTGATGCCTGTCTTCTTAAAAAACACACATATTTGCTATTAAAAACATTTTGTAAAAAAATATCACTACCATAACGCACTTGCTGCGTCCAGACTTTTTTAACGGATTATCCGGTAAATAAATTTTTACTGATAAGAGGGAACCCTTAGTTGGTCAATGTATATTGTATACTATTTATTCAGGAACAATATACTACCAAAGTGGCCTTGTAATAGTATTTATAGACATTTAATTACGATATAAATGATTAATTAATTAATATTAATTACAAATCTATGAGACTGTATTAAAGCGAGATCTATTTGCATTGTAATTGAATCTACTACATTTGCAAGTTTGTAAAAACTTGTATCATCATATTTAGAAACTTAAAAAGACTATTTCAATAACGATTGCATTTTTAGTGAATTTTCTTAAAAAAGATTCACTAACGAGGAAGAAACGGAGACCCCTATAACCCATATCCCGGTAGATATATATATATATATATATATATATATATATATATATATATATATATATATATATATATATATATATATATATATATATATATATATATATATATATATATATACACAATACAACAATGATATTATAAAAGCTGATCTTTTGTTTCCGCAGGATGGCGCACCACGACATTTCGGTGTAGCAGTTTGTCACCGACGATGCTTTTTATAATAGAAATATGTCTAGGAGCTATTGAGCGGCCACCTAGATCAGGTGATCTGTCGCCACTGGACATGTTTATGGGGTCACGTGAAAAGCAAGGTGTACACGAACCAACCTACTATAATCGAGGATTTGAAAACAAGGATAATTACTCAAATAAAACTTATCTCTCCAGACGTCATTCAATGCACCATTGAGTTTTATTCGTCTCTCAGACACTGCCAACTTGTGCATACACAACAATTTTAGCACTTTTTATAAAAACTAATCCATAACTTTTGTTAAAAACAAAAAAAAAACAATGTGTACTTTAATGTTTTAAAAATTTATAAATAACAATAAAATTTCTTTTAAAATGATGTTTTTTAAGAAGTGGCTCGTTTGTTGCTTCCTTGATAAATAATGGGTGCGTTCACTAGGCGCCGGCAGTTAAAATTGTTGTGCCAACATTTGTTGACCTTTGTCAATATTTCTTGACACAACAATTTTATTTGTTATATCATTCTTAACATTTTTGACTCAACAATTCACCTGTTGGCAGCTACTGGCGCCTGGTGAACTTCTTCACTGATTTCAATGACGTAAAGAAGTGGATTGGTTCCATTTTGAATGCAGTGACATATTGTCATTGCACTGTCATGACAACCGGTATGATTTTTAATTTTAAATTTAATAAATTAGTTATTTCAGCATTTATTTATATTATGATCACGACTCCTTATTTTCAGCTTTGTGTGTTTCTTTATTATAACCAGTATAATGTATATCTCTAATTAAGGATTGATGGACGTCAGAGAAAAGCACTTTTTTTTAATTGACAACTGCAATCAACCATGGACTAGGGTACAAAGTTGACGATTACAGAGTCAATGACGTAATTTCAATTCACAGCTTGAGAAACAAAATATATTTATTGGCTGAGTTCACCAGTCGCCAAAAGCTGAGTTTAAGCACTTGTCTGCTGATTAGCGATACTTTTCAGAGGTTGGAGACCATTCTGTGACGTTTGTCTGTCTTTCTGATTTGATAAACCGGAAACAGTTGAGTTCCAGCAGAAACACAGCGGGACTGGTGAACGCATACGTTGTCACAACTATTAAACTGTTGGCCACTGTTGGTGTCCGGTGAATTCGGCTAATGTTAACGATATGGTCAAATCTTATTATAAGTTTCATAATTAACGATATTGTCAAATCTTATTATAAAATACATAAATAACAATTAACTTAATTATTTAATTCAATTCAATCTTCGTTAACGATAGAGTTATGTTTTTTGTAACCCAACGAGGACACCCGTTCTCGATGTACGATGAGAAAAACACACGTACTATTTATTAAAAACATCAAACGTAAAAAATAATTAATCAATTTACAAGCTTGAAAATATGTGATTTCTAGGTTTTCTTAATGAGTTTATATAATTAAACACTATGTGTTAGGCACTATTCTCATAACCCAATAAATACATTTATTGGGATAAAGAAAATACATTCGCTTATATCAGAATTAGATTTTTGTCCAGGGACCTGATCTTTTGCGTGTACGAACCTAATTTCATAACTGGCATAAGACACAAAGCTATAGACTGCTACAACTTCTCCACCGCATCTAAGCGACCCCATAAGAAGCAGGAAGGCGTTAAGCCCTTCCTGCTAATTACTGGTCCCGCCGACATGAATCATCCTAATGACTGAGATCATCAACACTCACCCGATTAATCAAATATACCGCGGTTTCGGCGGAGAAGGCATTGGGTGCAGACATGCCACTACCTAGGAAACTCAGTTCGGCCTGAAACAAAATAACAGGGAATTAAAACTATAATATGGTCATTAGGAGACTTTGTGCAAAAGTTACATAGTTAAGTGTTGCGAGTTTCACCCACCTTGTAATTTGAGTGAATATAATACCGTTATCTGAGTGATAATTAAGTTGTAAGAAACATTTAGTAACTTTATGCAAGACATAACATTGAATGTACGTTACAGGGTCAAACATGAAGCTTATTGTGTGATTTAGTCACATGCACGTTACTTAAGCTCGTCAGCGATTCTTAACATATAGGACGCGCTCCCTTAGGGAGCATGATAAAACTAAAGGGAGAGCTCGAGCATATTGAGAAAAAATGAGAAAACTTATATTATTAAAAAATATTTCATTTACTAAGAGGAAAGGAACATATTACACTTATATAGGATTGTGTTAGTACTGCACGATGTATTTAATAATTATTAACTTAGCAATATTAAATTATAAACACGATTAATCATTATTATTAGTAATTACCTCGGGCCTTTCTTGCAGAGCAAAGTTTTTCGAAAGAATGTTTAACCCTTTGAGGACACAATTAAATTCTTTTTGAAAAAATCTATTTTGCTTATAAAAACATATTTAATATACTTATTTAATGTAAAGTAAATGACACACTTATTTGTTTGAAACGTCTTTTGTCCTGGGCACCTGCTCACTTAGTGTGGTACGCGGTGAAATTATTCCGGTCCTTTTAGTGAATTTTCTTAGAAAAAATTCACTAATGAGGAGATCTCGACTTTTGAATTTTGAAAAAATTTCTTCAAATGAGCGCGATCTAGGACCCCTAGAACCCATATCCGGGGTCAGTTTCAATTTTTATATGTTTATATATATATATATATATATATATATATATATATATATATATATATATATATATATATATATATATATATATATATATATATATATATATATATATATATATATATATATATATATATATATATATATATATATATATATATATATGTATCACACCGATAACTCAAAAAATAATGGGCCGATTTTGATAAAATTTGGCATGTACTTTTCTTTTGTAAATAGCTTGGATAAGTTCGTTAGTCAGGAAAATCGGACGAGGTTTTCCGGGAAAATTTTGAGTTTTCATTCGAAAAAAATTCTTATCTCAAAAAGTAATTAGCCAAGTTTAATAAAGTTTGGCATGTACCTTTCTTTTGTAAATATCTTTGACAAGTTTGTTAGTCAGGAAAATCGGACAAGGTTTTCCGGGAAAATTTTTAGTTTTCATTCAAAAAAAAATTTTATCTCAAAGAATAATAGGCCGATTTTGATAAAATTTGGCACATACCTTCCTTTTGTAAATGGCTTTGACAAGTTCGTTAATCAAAAAAATCGGACGAGTTTTTCCGAGAGAATTTTGAGTTTTCATTTGAAAAAAAATTTTATCTTAAAAATTAAAAAATCTATGATAACCAAATTTGGTAGGTAGGTTTACGATATAAAAATTAAACTATACACCAAAATTTAGATTTCTATGTTACAAGAAAAAAAAGTTATAAAATATTTTGTGCCAGATCATTTCTATGAAAATTCACTACCATAACGCACTTGCTGCGTCCAGGCTTTTTTAATACACAGTCCCAGATTACAAATGAAACATTTCCATATGGTTCTGTGGACATCTTTTGATGTGCTACAGTTAGCACATCTTAGTAAACTACAACGTTCTGGAAAATGTGCACATTTATCATATCGTACTTCTAATGGCACAATTTTTTTGAATTTATTTGAAGATGTGCAATCAAACCAACAGCAGCTGACAAACGAAATTGCTTAAGACTCATAGTTTTTGCTGGTGTTCTCTGCTGGTACAAAATGAAGGCGTTTACTATACATGCGAAAATACCAAAAAATTATATGCCACCATTTGTGCGATTTTCGGTCCATTACATATAATGATTTGTACATGTCAAATTTATCGACATATCCCATATGTCGGTTGTATTCTTTCACTGGCAGAGGGCAGTTTATTTCCTCTACCAAACCATTCTTCCTTTTTCTTGAGGCTGTTTCTACTATGGAAGGATTTTTGTAATTGTTCAACAACAGAACACTGTGTTTATCCATCCACTTCAAAGCGGCTACACCGTCCCTGGAAACATGCCAATCTGACTCTCCTCGTTTCATAATTTTGTCTGCTTTGAAATCAGGTAGATTTGTTCTTCCACGCCGAACTGTCCCACAAGAGTAAATTCTATCTTGAAGCAAATCTTGCTGAAGCTGCACAGAGTTAAAAAATGGTCGAAATAAACTCTATGGTATTTACCAACTAAGCTTCTTGTCAGGTGTTTTACAACACGACTTCCTAAGTTTTTTTCAACAGCATCACTAACTTTACCCGTATATATTTGAAATTGGCACATATAACCTGTAGAATCGGCTCGTATTCAAACTTTATATCCACGTTTCGTCGGTTTCATCGGCATGTACTGCCGGATGTTACTTCGTCCTTTGAATTTGATCATCGATTCATCAATTGCAAATCACTTGGATGTAATGCTGCAGCAAAAGTCTCTGATAATTTCGTCAGTAGTGGCCTTACTTGGTACAACTTATCAAACCTCACTTCGTCTTTCTTGGGTTGCAAACCATTATCATTCAGATGTAAGTTGGTAAGTAGCCATGAAAATATGTTTCTTGAAATTGCAGAACGTACATAGTAGCCTCTCATTTCTTCTCTGGATGACCAGTAATCTCGATAGCTAGGCATCTTCTTTAAAGTCATGATCATATTTACTTCGAGGAATCTCTTGGTTTCGTCGTTATTAGTAGGTACATATGGTTTTTGGCAATTTTGCTGGACAGCGTACAAGTTAGTTTAAAACATAATATGATTTATAATCTGTTCTGGGAACAGATGAAGAAACATATATTTTGGGCTCTCCACACTTTCTGGCACGTTAGGACCAGTTTGCTTCGAAAATGTTTGTACTATAGTAGTGAACTGAGGATCGTTTGTCCAGGAAATTAAACCTCTACATAGTTTAGTACGTAGTGCGGATAATAGGATGTCATCATCAGGGCCATAGTCACTACCTTGTACATGTTCGTCTGATTCGTACAAGGTTTCCATTGATTCTCTATCAAACAGTTATTGGCTTGGATCTGGCAGCTCTGCTTGATTTGAAAGTTCAGCTTCCTTGTCATCTACATCAATATCGTTGGGAATATCATCTAAAATTGCCCAAATTTCTCTTTAAAACATTGCCTCCAAATTTTCAAACGTCCACTTATCTTTACAACCTACAAAATAATAGCACGTTAGCCCGGTGGTTATCAGCAGTGACCACACATATTACATGTCATGCGAAGAAATTATAATCAGACACTGTGTATTTGCTTACACTAATAATGTGTTTGTATGATAATATTTCATAACATACCAGACATTTTTCAGAATATTTTCCAATAAAAATCACAAAAACTGGTATAACACAAACTTAACCTGCACACATGAAAAACGTGCGGGAGATAATGACTAATTCCAGACAAATTGAGATTGAGCAATTGAAGAAATGCCACTAACAGTTACTAGTGGACATAGGCAACCCATTATACATCACGGCAGTCATTGGAAACCAGTTGGCATTGCTACAAGCTATTTCATAGAAGGTGGTTTCTGTCACTAACCAGTTGTCCTCAAAGAGTTAATATTAGAACTTGACACTCTAAGCTCTTTTTCTATCTTCAGCTAAGATCTATATTTTGCCTTCAAAGTGGTCACCGTCGAAAATCCGGTTTCGCAAAGAGATAATGTTGAATATGGTAAGAGTATACGAAATTCTGTTCTTTTCAGTGTAGAAAACTCATCAACTAACCCTGCCAAAAATTCAAAGAGTGATTTATTGCTAAATTGTATTTTAATTTCGCCACCGGCCGTGAAGTCTATAAAGATTTCTTCTTCAGCATTATTTTGAAATGGGTTTCTAACCCCACCGGATTTAACTCCTTTAGACTTCTTTCTATAGGGCCATTTAAAGAGTAGAATTTACGCAACAGAACCGGAGTCTCTGGAAGAATTACGACGATGCATTGTTTGAAGAATGTCGTCTAATAACTCCACAAATGCTCCAGAATGTCAGAGCTCGTTTTGAACAAAATTTGTACTTTAGTATGGAAGCTGGTGGTCAACAATTTGAACACTTACTTAACTGAATAAACAGTTTTGGACGTTTGGTTTTGTTTTTTAGTTTTTTTCAACAAAAAATTTACTAATTAGTGCATTTCTTATCACAATGAATGAAATACGTTCTTGCAACTCCAACTGTGAATAATTTTTAAACGAGTTGATAAAACTTCCAAAAAAAATAGTGTGCCCAATTCAGAAAAGAAAGAGCTTTTATGTTTTTTATTTAAAATGTAAGGGTTGTTATCACAACCCTTAAGGGGTTAATGTGACAAAGTTGAGTTTTATGTCAAAACATGTCCCCCTCAATATTAAAATAGACGTATTTCAGCGTTTCTTAAAAAAAATTCTATAGACGCAAATCGGTCTGTTCCGTTTTCACTGCGCTACCCTATATAAACATTTTGCCTACATTGATTACATTAAAATAAGCCAAGCCTGTATATCTGGTGTCCTTAAATAATTTTCGCTGTCTGTAAGAGAAGCAAAACTAAACTTTTGTTAAATAAAGGCATATTTCAAAGGTCCCTTTCAGAGTAAAGAGTTATCACCTGCAAATCAGAAGGGAAGACGTCTCAGAAATATAGCAATTAACAAGATGAAGGAATCTACCGACAATGGCAACAGGACACCGTACATACCATTGCAATCAGTAATTTTGACGTCATATTCAATGACGTCACTGCCTGACATACGTGTATCATTTACAACAAATCAGCCAGTTCAGGCGACTGCATTATGAACAGGTATAAGAATGGCTACCAAAGTGATATCTGACTAATCTTGTCCAGCTACTAAAATAACCAGCAGTTAGACCTAGTAGCATATCTAGCAACGAATATATGAGATTTCGAGCGGTCACGAAAATTATTTAAGATCATAATCAAAATTCGTTTTTATTAGCAGTGATTTGTGGCTTTAACATTAATATTATCCCAAATACTGGAATAAGTATCAGATTTCGGTTGAACAATATAAATCTTGAGATAACAGACTGCTCATGGAACGTATTGATCTCAAACATATCTAATAAACTGTTATACTGAAACAGTATGAAAACTCTCACATTACCATGGGATTGAAAATGCAAATAAGGGGTGAAAATATTGAATCTCGTATCAAATAAAGTCTCAGTGCAAATTTGACTATATAATATCGAAGTCAGATATTGGATATCGCAACTGCATCTCTGAAAGTCTCCTGGATATTTTCAGATAAGAATGAACCATAATAGAAATCTCTTGAGTTTACATTCAAATTATGACACGAAACGAAGCGTAATTCTATATGATGTGAATCACGTCTCTTCATCAATGTCAATTCAATAAAAGATTTTGCTTCATAAAAATTCAGGACTTTTTTTAAAGAAATAACATTTTTACATAAATGAGTGTTCTTTTGTAAAGCATGAGGGATGTCCAGAATGCATTTAGTAAGATTTGTATACCTTAACAGATTGACAGATATTTTGGAAATATTTAGGAACCCTCGGGTGATAATATTAACTTCCCTACAAATAAACTTTATGTTTTCCATAAATAAAAGTATTATTAAGTCTTGCACACTGGTTTCAAATTAAGACTACACGGGAAAAACCCGCTTTGTCCATTTAGACCAAAACTGAAAAAAGCATTTTTAGTGATAGAATCTAATCTGTAGAAGATAATTTTTGAAACATTTATTTTTCTATGGTGCCTAATTAAAATTATATAATAAAAAGCCTGGACGCAGCAAGCGCGTTATGGTTGTGAATTTTCATAGAAATGATCTGGCACAAAATATTTTATTATAACTTTTTTTCTTGTAACATAGAAATCTAAATTTTGGTGTACAGTTTAATTTTTATATCGTAAACCTACCTACCAAATTTGGTTATCATAGATTTTTTATTTTTTAAGATAAATTTTTTTTTCAAATGAAAACTCAAAATTTTCCCGGAAACCTCGTCCGATTTTTCTGATTAACGAACTTATCAAAGCCATTTACAAAAGGAAGGTAAATGCCAAATTTTATCAAAATCGGCCCATTATTCTTTGAGAAAAATTTTTTTTTGAATGAAAACTCAAAATTTTTCCAGAAAACCTCGTCCGATTTTCCTGACTAACAAACTTATCAAAGCCATTTACAAAGGTAAGGTACATGCTAAATTTTATTAAAATCGGCGTATTACTTTTTGAGGTAAGAATTTTTTTCGAATGAAAACTCAAAATTTTTCCGGAAAACCTCGTCCGATTTTCCTGACTAACGAAATTATCCAAGCGACTTACAAAAGAAACGTACCTGCCAAATTTTATCAAAATCGGCCTATTATTTTTTGAGTTATCGGTGTGATACATACATACAAACATATACATATACATATATATATATATATATATATATATATATATATATATATATATATATATATATATATATATATATATATATATATATATATATATATATATATATATATTGAAACTGACCCCGGATATGGGTTCTAGGGGTCCTAGTTCGCGCTCATTTGCAAAAATTTTTTCAAAATTCAAAAGTCGGGATCTCCCCATTAGTGAATTTTTTCTACGAAAATTCACTAAAATAAACATAAAAAATAAAATAAGATTTCCCTTCAACAACCTGGCGTCCTGAAGGTCCATAATATTTTAACAAAACTTGTAATTCTTATTAATTACTGGAGTTAAACCTAAAAAGAAAAAATAATTTAAAAAAACTCTGGGCGCAGCAAGTGCGTTATGGTAGTGAATTTTTATTAAAATGTTTTTAATAGCAAATATGTTTTTAAAGAAAACAGCGATCAAATTTGGTTACCAATATAATCTATATAGTAGAACAATGTGCCATGTTTCATCAAAATACGTTTATTGTTTAAAAATGTACAAAAATTTTCGAAAGTAATCTTAAATTGTTCGAGAAAAAACTGGTTTCCTGGTCAACCTTATAGGTTAATAGCAAATTGACCTATTCAAATTTAAAGCATTTAATGAAAATTTGCTACCATAACGCACTTGCTGCGTCCCGAATTTTTTTCTTACAAAAATGTATCATATTTTGATGGAAAAAGCAAAAATGCTATAACATAGGGCGTGTTCGATTAAAAAAAAAAAAGAAAAAAATTTGAATCACCAACGACTTATGGGCCACCCTGTAATTGTGGAAATATGTTTTAAGATGTAGTTCAAGACACCCTCTAATTAATGTAGACAATTTCTTTTCGTTACTTGCATAATAACGGATATATTGAACTTTAATGATTTTTTACGAAAATTCGACAAAACTAATATACCATTAAATGATAAACTCTATAGCCAACACTACTGACAAAGCATAAAAAAAGGGTCTATTTGAAATGAATTTTCTGGGAATATTTTAGTAAAAGAAGGACAATGACGACTGAAATCAAGAGTTCAGGCTTTGTAAAACATTCTTCTTGAGACATTGTCTTTCCATAGCTCATATTAGTTTCAGGTTCATTGCCTAAATAGTACCACTTCTGGCGTTTTAAATCGCGACTTTGACGTTTTGAGGAAAACCAAAATGTATATGTCTTTAAATGCCCGTAAGTTTTGGTAGGTAGCTTACCTATGATGATATAAACCCGTGTACCCAATTTGGTTACCCTTACTTTGTTAATTCCGGAGATATAATTTTTTTCTAATGAAAACTAAAAATTTTCCCGGAATACCTCGTCCAGATTTTGAGTTATCGGTGTGATATATATATATATATATATATATATATATATATATATATATATATATATATATATATATATATATATATATATATATATATATAGGTATATATATATATAAACATATAAAAATTGAAACTGACTCCGGATATGGGTTCTAGGGGTCCTAGTTCGCGCTCATTTGCAAAAATTTTTTCAAAATTCAAAAGTCGGGATCTCCCCAATAGTGAATTTTTTCTACGAAAATTCACTAAAACAGAATAAATAATGAGATTTCGGTTACCGGTATATGTTGCAACCAAATAGACAATTCCAAACATACAAAAATATTTTTTTCTACTTAAATGGCAAATCTGCAAAAAATTGGCCATCCTATAGGTCAACAATACTTAGACAAAAGTTGCAAATTTTGATACTTTTTGTTCTTAATCTGAATCAGTCCTAAAAACAAAACATGGTTACCCGTTTGTGTGTCTCTTTGTCTGTTTGTTTGTTTGTCTATTTATTTTTCTGTTTGACTGATTGTTCGTCTGTTTCTCCGTCTGCTTGTCTGCTTGCTTGTTTGTCTGCTTTGAGCATGATAAAATTTGTCAGTAAAAAAGGGTTTCGTTTACCTCTGTATGCTGCATCCAGATATAAAAACGCTCTGGGTCGTAAAAGCTGACTTTCATTCGGTTTCAATTTTGAAGTTATAATACTGGTAGTTATTGGACCGTTATAAGAATAACGATGAAAAAGTAGTCGAGGATGTTCATGTCACCTCAATTTGTCTTAATTATTGGATCTTAAATGGCAACTTTTTCACATAGTGGAGACCTGATAAGAGTGATGCCCCATCACGTACCATATTTTGCTCGAAAACTATGACGGTGAAAGGTTCTGGTTTTACCCTCGATATCCTTAGAAAATTGTACCAATTTGGTGGAGTCTCCAGTAGCGTCTTGAAATTTACCAGGCCAAAAGTTTTGTCGCACACAGGCAAAAGTGGCCCCAGATGGTAAATGTTATCTTAATCGAAGTAAATCTTCTTCTATACTAAACAAAATAGTGGATAAACTTAAACATTGCTTGGTTTTTTTTTGTCCACCAGCGGAGTCGCAAAATATTTTTCGCGTTTCTACTCTTTCATCTAAAACGTGGAACACAAAATCGTAGAGAAATGAAATTATGATAACCGAACGATATTTTGTAAAGTTTAAAATTCTTTCTGTATGTTTCAGATGATATATTGACTTCAGAATATTTTCTTTAAATAACCAATAATTTTTTTTACATTAAGGTCTTCAGGAAAATATTTTTTTCGTTTTATTTAGGCTATAATAACATTTTCTCCTATTGAAAGATTTAATATGAGCATCGAATCTCTGCCTGATAACCACAGGAAGTTTATGTAGTCTGGTAGAATATAACCCACGCCTATATTTTGTACTTTTCCCTTCAAGCTTCAAGGACCCTTGTATATATTCAATTTTTGATCTTGTGATGCCGTGTAGAGCAGCAAAAGCTTCAATACATGCTGGAATTTCTAGGGCAATGTTTCTCCCGATAACTTTTACCCTAAAACCATACGAGTAGTCATGTAGCGAAGCACAATTTTCCTCAGATCTATTTCTTCTTCTTTTAATCTGATGAATCGTAATACGAGATGCTAAGTATGCATTTTGCTCGTTTATATCCGACACCTGATTAAATATTTTTATTATAGAATTTCTTTTGTTTCCTGAAATCTGTTCAAAACATTTTAATCGTTTGCACTTACAGTCTAAACAGAGCTCGTGCAGTTGCACTTTCAGTTTTTTCGCAACGTCTCTTAAACGTCCAAGTCCCTTTTGTTTCACAGGAAAATCCTCGACCGTCGTCACTAATGTCACTCATTTCTGTATATCTTCAGATACAACTCATAAACTAAAACACACCACAACGCACAATCTATCTAACTCTTAGGAAAAAACCAACACACGTCTCAGATGTCTCCAATAAACTAAAATTAATTGAATTGCGCCGTGCTCCTATGACACTTGCCACTCGACGCAGCTGGTTATTGCCGAGTACTTGTGGACTACGCGGGTTTTTCCCGTGTACGTAGAATAAAATACCTGTAATAGTTCTGCGAATAAACTTGCTTCGGCCCTGTTCCATGGTGCCTCGTATAACACTAATATGTATGTATATATATATATATATATATATATATATATATATATATATATATATATATATATATATATATACATACATAGAGTGAAAAGGAAGAAACGGTCGTCCCTTGTTAATTCCAAAAAAGACTCTGGACGCAGCAGGTGCGTTACGGTAGTGAATTTTCATAAAAATGTTTTTAATAGCAAATATGTGTGTGTTTTTTTAAGAAAGCAAGCATCAAATTTGGTTACCAGTATAACCTATATAGTAAAAACAATGTGCCATGTTTCATCAAAATAACTTTATTGTTTGAAAATGTACAAAAATTTTCGAAAGTAAACTTAAAGTGTTCCCGAAAAAATTCGTTTCTTGGTCATCTTTATAGGTTAATAGCAAATTGAGCTATTCAAATATGAAGCATTTGATCAAAATTCGCTACCATAACGCACTTGCTGCGTACAAAATTTCTTTTCTTACAAAGATGCATTATATTTCGATGGAAAATGCAAAAAATGCAATAACATAAGACGTGTTTGATTTAAAAAAAAAGAGAATTTGTATCACCGACTTATGGGCCACCCTGTGATTGTAGACATATTTTTTTAAGATGTAGCTCAAGACACCCTATAATTAATATATACATTTTTTTCATATCTTGTAAAATAACGGATATATTGAGCAATTCCCCAAAAATTATATATACCACTAAACGATAAACTCTATAGCTAAGGCTACTGCTAAGCATCAGAGAAAGGGTCTATTTGAAATGAATTTTCTGGAAACATTTTAGTCAAATGAAGGACAGTGACGGTTGAAACTAAGACTTCAGGGTTTGTAAAACATTCTTATTGAGACATTTTCTTTCGATAGCCCGTATTAAATTCAAGTTCTTTGCCTAAATGTTGCCAATTTTGACGTTTTAAATCGCAACTTTGATGTTTTGAGGAAAACCCCTATTTATTTTTCTTTAAATGCCTATAACTTTTTGTCTTTTGACCTAGAAAGCTAAATTTTGGTAGGTAACTTACTAGCATATAAACCCGCGTACCAAATTTGCTTGCCCTTACTTTGTTAATTCCGGAGACATAATTTTTTTTAGAAAGAAAACACAAAGTTTTCCGGGAAAACCTGGGCCGATTTTCCTGGCTAACGAACATATCCAAGCTATTTGCAAAAGGAAGTTACTCACCAAATTTAATCAATATATATATATATATATATATATATATATATATATATATATATATATATATATATATATATATATATATATATATATATATATATTTATATATATATATATATATATATATATATATATATATATATATATATATATATATATATATAAACATATAAAAATTGAAAGTGAACCCGGATATGTGTTCTGAGGACCCTAGTTAGCGCTCATTTGAAGAATTTTTTTCAAAATACAAAAGTCGGGATCTCCTCATTAGTGAATTTTTTTTTAGAAAATTCACTAAATGGCTGATGTAATACTCAAATCCGGCATGCTTAACCTCGTATTAAATTATCTTTGACGTGAATGACAGTTGACGTTTGTTGTCGTTCAGAACCATAGAGCAAAAATAGAGTAACAACAGCAAAATATATGGAATTGCAGAGAATAAGAAATGGTCTTCAATTGACTCAGTTACGCTTAGTGCGATATCTGAAAATTTTTCATGTTTGAAGGGAGTAGTATTCTTTGGCAGATTTTTTGTTATATCCGCACAAACTGCCACTGGGCAGATCCATTTAAAAATGGCACGAGAGTGTCACTTCATGTTAACACACTTAACATCCTGAGAGGATTCTTGAACTATTATATCCGCATATTGGGAATTGGGAAAGGATGAGCCAGAGCGGCATGAGCAGCCCTCAGAAGAGATCGGATACGAGTGCTTGTGGCAATTTTATCTCATTTACTAAATTTACGTTAAGTAGATGCATTAAAAATGCCACACGAATGTCACTACATGTTGCCAAAGCAACTTGAAGGCATGAAGTGCTATGGACTGATTTTTTTGGTGATTTTAAGTCAGCCTGATCAGATCCGGTTCGAGAGGGCATGAAGACCTTTCTGTGAGCACTGGAAGAAGCAGCGCTACGTGACATTCAGAATAATTTGCTCACCAACAACCTGCCAACGGAAGTATGCACACAAGAGAGACAGAATGTTAACCTCATGTTGCCCTATGTAACATCTCGGTATGGAGTGCACCTACGAAGAACCGCAGTTTTAACTTTATGTTATCCTATGTAACACCTCGGTCTGGGGAACACAACAGTGTGTTTGCGCATCCGATGCAGTGGCGGGTTGAAAGGTGGCAAAACCTAAAAATTGTCAAGAAAGAAGTAAAGGAAGACCGCAATGTTAACTTTATGTTACCCTATGTAAAAGCTTTGTATGTGGAGCAGATTGGTGAGTTTTAACATCATTGTAAGCAGCGAAGGGCCGAAAAACTGCGAAAGCCAGAAGCTGAGTAAGTTGGGCAAACAGGAGAAGAAACAGGTCAAAAGTCAGGGGCAACAGGATTAGAAGCTGGTCGTCATACACACTAGGCCGGTGGATCTCTTTTTTCCAAATAACGTAAATAACCCTAAGTAGTATTTAATTCATTGATGTCCGATCTCGAATTAATTGTATTGTTCTCTTGTATGTAGCACATCTCGAGAAAAATTTTTTCCTCTCATAGTTATTCTACCTGTGTAGGATTTTAGTGTTTTCGAAATCCATTTTGTCGCTTGTATTTTTATATGCTGCGCCAGGGTACACCTGTCGCTGTGACACTTGCAGTCGCTTTTGTGTAATAATGTTAACAATGTTCTTCTTGCTAGGGGTTGTGATGTGTGTCCCACATATCTGATATGACAGTCTCTGCACTCGGTGCTGTATACTACGTTCCTGCTCTTGACGACTGGAATATGGTCTTTTCTGTTTCTGAACACGTCTCTGTTGGTGAGTACATTGTATTTCGCCACATTTATGTTGGTAACCTGTTTGAAAACTTTGTTGATTCGTTCAGTTATTCCCTGGAGATATGTACAATTGTAAAGGAGCATGGCGTTGACTCTTCCTGTTGGGTTGTGCGCCTGTGCGGTTGGGAAGTCGGTTTGTATATTACCTTCTACATGGCTGGGTGGATCAAAGAGGAGTTTCCTAAGGTATTGATCCGGCTAGCGATTTTTCTTCATTACGTCACTATATCTTAGTAGGGTAGCCCGTCTGAATGGTGGATGCGTGATTTCACGTATTTTCTCCTTCATGCCAAGGCTCATATTTTTTTTCATTTTAGGGTCATGGCATGACTTGACATTTATATATCTACCAGAGCTGGAGCGCTTCTGATACCAGTCCAATTCTATTGTGTTATCTAGGTCTCTCCATACCTTGGTGTCGAGGAAGGAGACCGATCTGCCACTCTCCTTTTCTATAGTAAATGTTTTATGATCATCAAAACTGTTGAACACTCTGAGGACGGTGCCATATGAGTCTTCTGGTATGGACAGAATTAGGTCATCCATGTAGTTATATATGGGTGAAAGTCTGAAGGGTAGTAGTGTTATACAGAATTTCAAAAATGAAGACATCACTATATTGGCCAAAACTGGGCTAATATTGCTTCCCATTGGGCAACCAAACGACTGTTTTCAAAATTCTCCATTGAACAGGAGGTAGTTGGAGGCAAATAGAAACTTGAGGCCGTTTATGAACTCCGCCTTGGGGATATCGGTGTTATCTTCTATTAGTTCCCAATTTTGGTCGATGATTTCAATCGTAAGTTGTAAAGATGTGTTAGTGAAGAGCGATACCACACCAGGAAGTCGTTAACCTTCACGGCAAATTCCCTGGAGTTAATTACACCATATACATTTTAATATTGAAAAGATATTTTCAAAATGTTTGCCAGAGGCGTGACGTAGGTGAATCCATCGTGGAAACTATCGGTCTTATTAAGTCGCCCTCCGTGTAGAACCTGATGAGGCCATAGAACCTTGGAGGAATAGCATTGTATCTTGTGAGTCCTCTTGCTATGTCTGTTATAATGTAGCCCTTCTCTCTTTCTATCTCTCAGTATTTGACCCACTCATTGTTGCGCCTTTCTATTTTGGAGGTAAGATCCCTTGGGATTCTAGTGTTTACTTGTTCGCCACGCACTAAAACTTGACATTTATTTATGTGTGACTCATTATCAATAAACACTGTGACGTTGCCTTTGTCAGAGGTGGCAACAGTAAGTTCTTGGTCTTCTTTAATGACAGATTTTGTTTAGTAATACGGAAAATTCGAGATTTGTTGGTTATATTTTTTGTTTGTACAAATGTTTGTATATATATATATATATATATATATATATATATATATATATATATATATATATATATATATATATATATATATATATATATATATATATATATATATATATAGTGGGCCGATTTCGATCAAATGTGGTAGATACCTTCTGTTTACAAATGGCTTGGATAAGTGGTTAGCCAGAAAAATCGGCCCAGTTTTTCTCGGATTGTTTTTTGTTTTCTTTCGGAAAATTTTTTATATTTCCGGAAATAACAAAGGAAGGACAACCACATTTAACACGCTGGTTTGTGTTACAAAAAGTCAACAGTGTACCAAAACTTAGATCTATAGGTTGAAAGGAAAAAAGTATTAAGCATAATATGGGCTATGTAGAGAAAATGTTGCAAGAAATGTGTTTTACAAGTCGTTAAGTTTGAGCTTCAACCGTCACTGTCCTTCGTCTTACAGAAATATTTCCAGAAAAGTCATCGCAAATAGACCCTTTCTCAGATATTGTAGCAGTAGTTTTAGTTATATTATAGAGTTTTTGGTTTAATTCTCGATAATTTTTAGCATAGCTTCGCACAAGAAATTCGCTATTGAGGACACCGCGACTTTTGAATTTTAAAAAGAATTTTCCAAATGTGCGCGAACTATGTTCCCTAGAACCCATATCCAGGGTTAGTCTGAGTTTTTATCTGACACCGTGACTTCTAAATTTTACAAAGATTTCTTCAATTGAGTGCAACCTGGGCCCTCTAGAACCCATATCCGGGTTTAGTTTCAGTTTTATCGGTTTACATATATACAGGTGACGCATTTCTGCGTAAAGCTCAATATTACTGTAATTATACAAGATAGGAGAAACAACTGTATACGTTAACTATAGGGTGTCTTGAGCACCATCTTAAAAAATTATTCCTACAATCACAGGCTGGTCTGTAAGTCGTTGGTGAAACAAATTTTCTTTTTTTTTTATCGAACACACCTTATATTATTTCGTTTTTGCATTTTCCATCTAAATATAATGAACTTTTCTAAAAAAAGGAAATTCAAGACCCAGCAAGTGCTTTATGGTAGCAAATTTTTATTAAATGCTTCAAATTTGAATAGCTAAAATTTGAGCTGCATCTTATAAAAATTGTATTTATATTATTATATTATTGCATTTTCGCGTTTTGCATCGAATTGTATTGCATGTCTGTTTTCGAGTTATTTTAATTGTTTTGCAACTTTTTATATTTTTGGCACATATCAACAATTGCGATCCGGCGTTTTTACCAATAAAAATCGGAGTCTAATGCAAGTGACGGAACTGAAGAGGTTTTTGTTTATATTATTTCATGAAAAAGTTGCGATGCCATGCACAGGGCGCTCTCAAATAGTGACTGAATTAAAAAAAAAATCAAACTGTCGTAACTCAATTGTTTCAGATAGAAAGGTCTGTATTTTGTGTTTCAGAACTGAAGGGTATAATAAAAAATATTTAGTAAATTATTCAAAAAAGATGTTTTCGGATTTTCGTAAAAAAATGGTTTGTAAATTTTTCTCCAAAAAACACTTTTGCGGGTTTTGCTTATTTTATGAAATATGGTACATTGTTTTCACTATATAAGTTATACTGGTAACCAAATTTGATGCCTGCTTTCATCAAAAAAGACATTTGCTATTAGGAACATTTCTATCCAATTTCACTACCATAACGCACTTGCTGCGTCCAGACTTTTGTTTATTATGCTGTGCTATGACGTCGGTGATCGGCCATAGACGCAGAGCTAGACATACTATTAGATAAATAGTATGGAAGTTTCCCAGGTTGGGTCAGACGTAATTTATAATTAAATTAAAAATGCAACTTTTACACGCATCACTTTTGACAACGTTAAGCTGCTACTCAACATTATTCTTTTAAGGCTAGTTGGGCATGAGATGTTTGGAACGTTATCGATCCTTAACTTTTTGACACGGAAGAATGGGTTTGGCAAAGTTTTCAGAATAGTAACTAGAAGGTAAAACTGCTCTCTGGCGTTGCTGATTGGATATTAGTAACGGAAATAGACCGTCGTGAACGAAACAAAAAACCATACAATACATCATTACAATTATGCATTATTATGCACTAATATTACAAGAACTAAAGACATATATTATATATATATATATATATATATATATATATACTATTATGTGTTGGTTCTTATATATATATATATATATATATATATATATATATATATATATATATATATATATATATATATAAGAACCAACACATAATAGTACTTATATTAATTATTACACTGTATTCACTAAAAATGACAACACCTGCAAAGTGCTTAAACATATTTATCACTGATACTTGTCTAATTAATAAGTTTAACAGTTAAATAATATACAGTGTGGAACAGCCAAATGGAATAAATTCGATAACGGATAAATGAGGGCGTGTTGGGAAAAACGCTTGGACACGTCGATTTGTATGTTTAACTGCGCATCTTTTTCAAGAAAAAAAAATTATATAGGGTGCGTCATGTGACAGTGGCCAATACCAACTTTCTTATTTTAAACACAAGCCCCTGTATATTATAAATTTTTTGGATTCTTCAGAAAATTCTAGACATAATTCATGTACAATGTTCTATACCTATCTTCAACTGTTTCGGAAATATTAAGTATTTTCAGATTTATTACAAAAATTAACATTAAAAATAGAAAATTATTTTATTTCACAAATTCGCTACATTGCATTCAATACTTATTTCCCATTCAGCTCTTGATAATGAGAAAGTAAACAAAAACCATTCCTGCGTTTCTTTTTACTGATATGAAATGAAACAAAAACAAAAACAGTTTTCTTTCTGTTCGTATAAAACTCGTAGCCTTAGCAACTTGTTGTCTGCCTGCATGACAGTAGTGATTAGTGTCAGTGCTATTGTCGTTTGAATTTCGTTAACTGTACGTAATAATATCAGAAAATGGTTCATTTAACAGAAATGCACAAAATAACCATTCTACAAATGATTGGTTATGGAGTTAACACACGGACACAGATGGAAGTGTCTCGCTTATTTCACGAAAAATTTCCAAATTTGCCGTCTGTATCCCAAGGAACAATTAGCAAAATAGAAAAGCAGTTTCGCGAGCTTGGTCATGTGAGACAGATAAAAAAAGTAGCTGCCAATGCAGTAAGTGATGATACGAAATTGGATATTACGCTTGAGTTTCAAGAAAACCCACATACTTCTGGTCGACAAGCAGCCCAACTATTCAACGTTAGCCACACAGCAATTTTTCGAACATTAAAGGACAGTAAAATGCATCCCTATAAAATGATACCAACTCAGGAGCTCATGGAGGACGATTTCGATAGGAGAACGTATTTTTGTGAACAAATGATGGCAATGTTAGATAACAATGTGATCCAATTAGAAGATGTTTTGTTTTCTGATGAGAGCACATTTACACTTCACGGTCATGTTAATCGTCAAAATTGCCGCTATTGGTCTAATGAGAATCCTCATTGGATGAGAGAGGAACATACGCAATATCCGGAAAAAGTTAATGTTTGGGCAGGAATTGTTGGAAATCATATCGTAGGTCCCTTTTTCATTGATGGCAACTTGAATGGGGATAAATATTTAGAACTGCTCCAAAATAATGTCGTGCCAACTTTGACAAACTTATATCCAGATCCAGCAAACCCACAAGTTCCTGCCAATAAAATATGGTTTCAGCAAGATGGAGCACCGCCCCATTACCAAATCAATGTCCGGCAGTACCTGAACCAAATTTTTCCAAATCGGTGGATAGGGAGGCGCGGATCGATAGAATGGCCAGCACGATCTCCTGATCTGTCGCTATTAGACTACTTTTTGTGGGGATATGTCAAAAGTATTGTATATAAAACTAAGCCCCTCAACTTAGATGACTTAAAAATACGAATCACGCTTGCGATTAGATCAGTCACGCCTGAGATGTTGAGTAATGTTAGAAGACATTTCTATACCAGATTAGCATGTTGCCAAGATGTTCGTGGCGAGCATTTTGAACATTTACTACATTGACATTAATTTTTTTTTGTTTTTTTAAATTATTAAGAAATAATCAGTATTTCTTATTAGAATTTGTGAAATAAAATAATTTTCTATTTTTAATGTTAATTTTTGTAATAAATCTGAAAATACTTAATATTTCCGAAACAGTTGAAGATAGGTATAGGACATTGTACATGAATTATGTCTAGAATTTTCTGAAGAATCCAAAAAATTAATAATATACAGGGGCTTGTATTTAAAATAAGAAAGTTGGTATTGGCCACTGTCACATGACGCACCCTAAATAATTTTTTTTTCTTGAAAAAGATGCGCAGTCAAAAATACAAATCGACGTGTCCAAGCGTTTTTCCCAACACGTCCTCATTTATCCGTTATCGAATTTATTCCATTTGGCTGTTCCACACTGTATAACCAAATATAAAACTCTTGTCAAACTCTCATTAATTATTAACGATGTCGACGTCTTCAAATTCAAAGAGGAACTGCCGCTTTATAACATTTCCTTGTCGATAAAATGAACAAAAACTTTAGGAATGCTCAGTGATGATTTTAATCAGATGTTACTAATTACGTTAACCTCTTTCGTTAGTTTATTAAAATATTTACTTAATAGGTCTGCTTATCTTATGTATAGGGTTTTATAGAAAACGTGTATTTTTCTAACAGAGTTACACTCTGAAAAATTACAACCGGGCTATTACAGGCTATACACTTTTAGTTTCCGCGACTATGGCCAATCACCGACGCCAGGTAGCACTTTAGCCTCACTATCCTGGAAATTTTGCCGAATCGCTGCCTTTATGTAAGGAGGGTAGGGATCTTTAACGTGCCCAACACCGCATGGACAGGGGACCGACGGCTTTACGCTCCCTCCGAAGGGCGGAACGTGCAGACATTCCACTTGCTCAAATACAATGTGATAACCTCGGTTGATGTTAATTCTACAGTATGTACTGAAAAAGTGAAAGGAGTACCCTGAGATTGAACGCAGTACCCTTCGGTTCAGAGGCACACGGTCGCACCACTGAGCCACCGAGGCTCTACACTTTTAGTTAACAGTAATAGTAATAGTATTTTTTGTAGGGGTTGGTAAAATCCTTTATCTACTGACAATGAGGGGTAGGTCGCGACCTCCTCATCGTAATAGTAATAGTAATAGTAATAGTAATAGTAATAGTAATAGTAATAGTAATAGTAATAGTAATAGTAATAGTAATAGTAATAGTAATAGTAATAGTAATAGTAATAGTAATAGTAATAGTAATAGTAATAGTAATAGTAATAGTAATAGTAATAGTAATAGTAATAGTAATAGTAATAGTAATAGTAATAGTAATAGTAATAGTAATAGTAATAGTAATAGTAATAGTAATAGTAATAGTAATAGTAATAGTAATAGTAATAGTAATAGTAATAGTAATAGTAATAGTAATAGTAATAGTAATAGTAATAGTAATAGTAATAGTAATAGTAATAGTTTTTTTTTGGAGGGGGAAACCGCTTGGCGAAGAGCACGGGGTCTATGTGCTCAACAGTATCGGGCGCAACTCCGAGTAAAAACCCCTAATTTCTTCGGCAAGGTGTCTGGAGTCGTCATCTCTGACATTTCATCGGATCGCCTTGTCCCATGTCTATACCCTTCTTACTTCTTTCTGTCAGTCTTGCTCTCTTCTGCGCCTATCCTGTTCTTTCTCTCTCATCACTTGTCTTATGAAGAAACTAATTTTTTCATATCTTTCCTGACATGCCACCACTTTCTCAATAACGTTTTCTGCATTTAACGTTTCCCCTATTTCAGTTTCTATTTTTGCCCTGGCAGTCGTCCACCTCACACACTGGAACATCGAATGTTCGGGCGTGTCATTTTCTCCACAGTGGATACATGTTTCGTCTTCTAATTTTCCCATCTTCTTAGCGTATGTTTTGAAAGATCCGTGGCCCGTAAGAAACTGTGTCACAAAATAGTCGATCACTCTATACTGGCACTTCACCCACAGTCTAATATCTGGAATCAGTCTCTTCGTCCACTGTGCTGTCCTCGTGTTCCCATCCCACTCCTTTTGCCATTCGTCTAAGGATCTTTCTCTCTCGGCGGTTTTCACTTCTGCGAGGTGCCCTCTTCCGGTATTATATATTCTTGCTCTTTCTTCCGCCAGAATATGGATGGGAATCACACCCGTGACAACCTGCACTGCCTTCGTCGATACAGTCCTGTATGCACTGGCGACTCTTATTAGCATTCTACGTTGTGTTGTTTCCATCAACTGCCTGTATTTCTTAGTCCTCAAGATGCTTACCCATATCGGGGCACCATATAGAAGCACCGAGTGCGTCACTCCGCTGAATAGTAGTCTTTTCAGGCTATTTGGGCCTCCCACATTTGGCATCAATCTAGTGAGCATAGCTGTTTTTGCTTCAGCATTTTTGGTGGTATTCTTTATATGCTGTCTGAAAGAGCAGCCCTCTTCTAAAACTATCCCTAAATATTTTATTGTTTTTACTGGTCTTACTGCCGTCTCTTTGATCTTGAAAGTGACACCTTCCCTTCTCCTGGGCCCCTTGAGGATTACCGCTTCTGTTTTATGTTCGGCAATTTTTAGATCATGCTTTTCGATCCAGTTTTCTATTATGTGCAATGCTTCATTTGTCACTAATTTCAGCAGAGCTTCAGTTTTCGCCTCCACAAACAGCGCCAGATCATCAGCATATGCAATAGTCGTTGCTCCAACAGGCAAATCGAGTCGTAGACAGCCATCATACAGGATGTTCCATAGTACGGGCCCAAGGACTAATCCTTGTGGGACTCCTTTTGTTACTTCCATACTTATATTTTTTGTTATGCTAACACTTCTGTTTTTGAGATAGTTGTCAATCACTGTGACAAGATATTCGGATAGGTTTTTCTCTTCCATGGCTTCCAAAATCAGCTCCCAGTTTGCAGAGTTAAATGAATTTTTTATATCTAATAGGACAAGAACTACCCACTTGGATTTCGCTGTCTTGGCACTTTCTACTACCCACTTCACTGCATCTACAGTAGATTTTCCCTTTCGGAAGCCAAACTGGAAGTCCGATATTTTATGTCTTCCTTCAAGCTCGGTCTCTAGTCTTGTTTTGATGAGCATCTCATGCAGTTTGCAGATGACGTTTAGGAGGCACAGCGGTCTGAAAGATGATGTGTCCCCCAGTGGCTTTCCGGCTTTCCGTATTAATATTAGTTTTGCCATTTTCCATTTATCCAGGAACTCTTGAGAGATCAGCAGGGTGTTTAATACCTGCAACGTTTTTTCGGGGTAGTGTCCAATAAATAGTTTGACGGCTTCCGGAGGGACTCCGTCCGGGCCCGGTGCCTTTTTTGTTTTTATCTTCTCCCCTGCTGCTTTTAGTTCTTCCAATGTGAATGGAGGTATCTCGTTTGCTGATCTTTTTCTGCTTCGTCTGTTTTTTCCACAGGTCGGGAAGAGGCTTTCTGCAATCTGTTGCTTTTTTTCGACATTCATTTCATATGGCATTTTTGCCTGTTTTGTCCCTCTTGTTACTATCTCATATCCTTTTCCCCATATGTCCTCATCTAGATCTTTGCAGACTTGCTCCCAGTGTTCTTTCTTGGACTTGTTTATTGATTTCTTCAACTGTTTCCTCAGGTCTTTGTACTTTTTGCATAGCTCTTCCTTGGCTACCGCCGATATATTTTGGCTTCTTGTAATTCTGGTTAGCTGCCGTTTTGCCCGTGTACATTCATTTCGTTTGCAGTTTATTTCTTCATTCCACCAATAAGGAGCTCTTCTCGTATTTTCTATCCCTCTGCTTGAGGCCTTTTTCGTTGCTGTTTCCATGACTTGCATCATATGCTCCATTTCCTCTTTATATTTTTCACCATAGAAGACGGGTTTCTTAGTTTCTCCTAATTGTGACTTGATGTACTTGGAGCGCACTTCAAAGTAGATGTGTTGGTGGTATGTCATTCCTTCTCTGTCCAGAGCTGTCCAATCTCTAATTCGCTTAGCCAACTTTTGCGTGCTGCATGTTACGTCTATATATGTCGCTGTTTCTCCTCTCACAAAGGTAGGTTTATCCCCTGTATTTATAACCACCATATTCAGCTCCGCTAGCCACTCCGAAAATACCTCGCCTCTGTGAACCCAGACTAGTGAGCCCCATTCCGGCGACTTTGAATTTATATCGCCCAGCACAAGTGTCTCTTTGGAGTTATCTCTAATGTCTACCATAATTTCTTCCACATGCTTTTTATAGGCCTCAAAATCCACGTTTGGAGAAAAGTAGCAACAGTACATGCTAAAATCTTTGAATTCTATTCTAATATAGCCTTCTTTTTTCCCTATTGAGAGTATCCCCGTGTTTCTGTTTCTAATGTACACTGCCACATCCAGTCTTTTGTCAGCTACCCATCCTTGGTTTTGGATTATTTTTTTGTTGGGCTCGCTCACCACTAAAAGATCTATATCCATCTCTCTAGTTATCATATCCGCAATATCATGTGCATCCCTGCCTCTCACCAAATTTGTCTGTAGTACTTTCCTTGTGGTCTTATTTCTCCCGTGTACTATTTCCGGTGCAGTGTGCTCGACTGCCAGGGGGGTCGGGGTGGTCACTGCATTTATATTTTTCATTTTGTGCTGATAGGCGCTCCTTCTTCTCCTTCTGTTTCTCTTGGACGAGTTTCCTTTACTTCAGGCATCGCATAGATTCTGCCACATGTCCTGTTTCATTGCATAAGTAGCACTTTTGTTCTTTCTGGCAATCTTTTTTTATATGCCCCACTTCTCCACATTTATGGCATGTATTTTCACTTTCTTTTGCCGTACATTTATTAGCTGTGTGCCCCACTTTGTGGCATCTGAAGCATCTCAACCGCCTGTTTATTTCTTTGATCCTCCATCTGTTCCATCCGCTTCCTACCAATTTCTTCGCCAGCAGGCGCGCTATCACAGCTTCACTTACCCTCGCAAATGCGTATTTCACACCGTTTTTATTCACTTTATCACTTAGCTTAACTTGAAACACTCCTTGCTCCCCACTATCAGTTTCCGCTTCCCTTTCAAGCGTCTCCCGAACCTGATCTTTCTGTACTGTCTCATCTATATCGAAAATCATCAGGGTCCTGCTTTTTTGGCTAGAATTAATCGCTGCCATATGCCCCATTTTTTGGGTAAGCGCCTCTTTGAATATGTTCTTCTTTTCTCCTATAATTTTCAGACATACATTTCCTCTTTCCATTTTGTTTATTCTATTGGTTTCGACCACTTCTGTGTCAACTTCTTTTTTCATGTTTTTAATTATTTCCGCATATGAGATACCCTCTAGTGGTTTTAATATAATAGTCTCCACATTTCGTGCATTTCGCTTTCTTGGCGCCCTCATTTCTTCTTCAGTGTTTTTTACTAGTAAATTTATTTCCATCCCCTCTCGTCTGCATAAATATTCTAGGATATTTCTCACATAGTTCTGGTTTGTCTGCTTTCCACAGATGCACGCTGTATTATTTCTTCTATTCTTTTTTGCCATTTGGATGGCGTTTCGTAGATTGTCTTGCAGGCAGGCTTTATCCCGGGGCGCTTGTCCCCCATCTACCAGCGTTACAAGGTAAATATATTTGTCTGTTCTATTTAGTATGCTTACATTATTTTCCATAATTGCGTTACTCGTGACGCTGCATATCATTTTTCCTGTTTCCAGGCTTTTATCTTTAGCTATAGCTGCTAATTGGGGATTTTTTTCTAAGGTATATCTTATTTTCTTACTTTCAATATGTTTCTCCATGTTGTTTGAGACTATGATCGATTCTTCGTCTTCCTCCATTTCTGTGTCTTCTTTGTGTATTTTGCAGTGTTCGTATATTTCCTCGGGCCACTCGAGATCCATTACCTCTTGTATTTCGTTTTCGGCTAGCTCTCTATTGATTTCTTTTTCTATCCTATCTTTAAGTGCAGTTTTTCCTTCTTCCTGCCTTGGGATTGTCTATGTACCCATCTCCCTTGTCCCTTTTTTAGTTTCCACTTTGCTTTTCTCTTGTGGCAACATTACTAGTTTTTCCAGCATTTCGCCTATGATGTTTGCTCTCTCCATCTTCTTAACGTATACGTCAAGTCTCGTTATAGCTGATTTTATTTCTTTTTTTGTATTAGGGATTTCCGTTTATTACTTTTTGCAGAATTCTAACCTCCTCTTTTATTCCTTGGATTGCTTCGTTATGGATTTTGCATCCTTTTCCCATTTTTTGTAGAAAAATTTCTCGACATTCTGTCTCTTTTTCAGTTTTTGTTGGCGTTTCCACCCTTTTTCTCTTGACATCCCTAGAGAGTTGCTCCTGGTCCTCTTGTCTAGGTTCTGACTGGGTTCTAATTCTGCATTGCACATGAGCATCCGTCTTTGAGGCAGGCTTTTTGATTTCTGCTTTTCCTCTTTTTCCGGTGGCGTTCTCGCTATCGAATTTCTTCGTTTGAGGACCTCATCTTCGATATCACTTCTTTCTAGGAATTTGAGAAGGTTTAATCCTGTCTCGTCTAGATTTTTTCTTCCAGTAGTTGTTTCCAGCACCCCAGCCTGGTCGCCTACCAGGTGTCCCTGACAGTCACTTGATGACGGTCGGGTGTGGCCTGTCCTAACACCAACGGTCCCAACCGGTTCTAGGGTTCCGATTTCCTTGTCCCGTAATTCTGTTTCTTCTAGGTGTGCCTCCATATTTCATCTCGTTTTTTTTTTCTTCTTTTTTTTTATAAGCGGGAAGTGAAAAGGCACCTAGCCCTCGGATACCCTAATAGCGTCGGTGCCAGAAAAGAAACAAGAGTCGGCCGAGAGTTAGATAAATAGAAGTTTGGCCAGATAGGAAAGATGAAAGTGGAGGGATCTCACCCAAGACAAGTTGAAGAGAGGTGAGTATCCAGCTCAGGTGTGTATGGTGGTCATGTGTATGTGTATGAGTATGTAAGTATGTGTTTGTGCTCGCGTGTGGTGTGGTGTCTGCACCCCCGTAGTCGCCATCCACGTACTCGCAAGCGGCGAGCCCCTGGGGAAATAGTAATAGTAATAGTAATAGTAATATCAATAGTAATGATAACAGTAATAGTAATAGTAATGTAATAGTAATATTACTAGAAATTATAGTCGAATTAAGTATATACTTTAAACATATTTTATCGACTCAAGTAATAACAATTACAAATGCCCGCTTGAGCATAGAGACAGTCACTGTAAATTACAACAAAAAAAAAACAACCGCGATCGTCTTCATGAACAAAACACTAAAATATAATGCACGAATTAGACTTGTTAGGAGTGAAAACAAAACAACTGAGTAACTGAACATTACTCAAATACCAATAAAAGTGTATGTACAAATGTGAAAACGCTGTATAAGTAAAACATATTAAAAACGATGTATAAATACAACATACTAAAAACAATGTTTAAATAAGACCTACTAAAAAAACGCTCTATAAATAAAATACCAATAAATGTACAAAAAATGCAAATATGAAGTACAAAAGACAAACGGTAGGTTGTTGAAGACTTTTATAACCTTATATCTAGCAAATTTTACTATCTAGCTAAAGGTGTGTAGGGTTGTACCAGGTCATCTCTTCTGCTCCGGGGCTAAGTATGCTGCGGTTCATATTGAATGTACAGTCACCATTCTCTTTTACAAATTTTACACATTCAATGATATATAGTGAGTATATTCACGGATATAAAATATCTTCTGCAGTTTGTTGCAAATTGAAAATTCTTCTTACACATCTGTTCTGTGCTCGGAAGACATTATTTACCTCCAAGAACCACCTCATAAAATTACACCCTATGGGTCACAAAATTTCACAAGCCATAGTAAGCCAGAGCTGCTTCCCTCGATATTAAATAAGAAAGCGATCCCAGAAGATAAGTTAGTTTTGAAATTTTGAACCATTTTTTTACTACTTTACAAGTAAGCTCTTCCCAACCTTGCATCCAAATGTACACCAAAAGTCTTACAGTAAACCTGGTACTCACTGTAGTATTGTTGTTAAGTTTAATATCCATTGTGTCAGTAGACATGGCCACAGGAATGAATTTTACCATGTTGGTTTTGCCCATCTTCAATTTTAAATTATTCCTTTGGAACCATGATTATAAATTGCAGAACTCGTCATGTATAATACTAAGTAACCTGTGTTGCTTTATATTCTGAAATATGACACAAATGTCAGCGGAATACAATCCCACCTTGCTTATCAGCGGCTTTGGAAGATCATTTGTATGAATTATAAGAAGTGTAGGCCCTATTATGGAGCCTTGTGCAACTCCTCTTGCCATTATTTCTAGTATGACCTGATGTATTTTCTACTCAGAATGCTAGGACACGAGACACACTGCTTTCTTCCTTTTAGGTGGGACGTTATTAATGTTAGAGTCATACCCCTCATACCATATTTTTAACCTTCTCAAGCAAAATGTCGTGTTCATTCAAATTAAAAGCCTTACTTAGGTTCATATACGCTCCTACAACTTCCTGTCTTTCATTAAAAGCTTTAAATATTTCACAAACCAGTTGATACTGCTCGGGATGTCGTTTTTCCATTCTTGTATGCAATCTGGGAATTGGTTAACAGTTTATTCACCTCAAAAAATGCAATAAGTCTCTTGTTTATAACCTTCTCAAATACTTTAGATGTGTTTGAAAGCAAGCCCATTTGTCTGTGGTTAAAGTGGTTTAATGCATCTCCTTTACAAAATTAACTTGCAAACCATCTTGTACAAGTTTTACTAATTTATGCAAATGGCCCTATATTATTGACTAAATAATTTGCCTAAACACGATTTTTCGTTATTATTTGTCAATAATTGACCTTTACAAAAGGTTTCTACACCCCGTATGCCTAAATAAAAAATGAATTGCCGTAAAAAATTTAATGGAAACTATCCAAGTGTTCACATTTAACCAACGAACTTTTTGATAAATGTGAAATCAAGTTAAATTTAAATTGACATTATTTTCAGATTAGTTTGTTATAAAATTGGATTAGAAGTCACTGATTGGATCTCCTGAAATCTAGTTTCTCTTGCAATCAAGTTGCGATTTGAATTTAAATCGGTTAGGCAAAGACAGGCAATTGGTAATCGTCAATTCGCCAATCGTACAACAAACAGAACATCAAACACGTGTCTCTAATTACTAGCCGGAATTTCATTTGCTTTCAGAATAAATAAAACACGACGTGTTACAGGGCCGTAGGAAAAAGGACAGAAAGGGCAGGTCACTGGGTTATATATGCAGATTTACGTGGCCGTTTTACAAATCAAGCATAAATGAAGGGTTGAAATTGTAACGCAAATATGATACGAGTTTACTGACACCGATTTTTCGATATATGTTTGAATCGGGTGTGTTTAATTAGAAGGTACTTTAATTAGAGGGGAAAGCAAATTAGTGCCATTTTGTTGGCCAGTTAACTTTTTTAGCGTCGTAAGTCAAAAGGTTATGATATCAACAAGAATATTTACGTAATTAGTCTCGTCTGACAAAATTCATACTGATTTCAATGGGTTAAACATAAAACAAGAGATTTGGGATTTTAAAGTTTTCAATAGATGCTGGGGTTATTTTAACCAAACAGTATCAAAATTAACAAGCTGAATTTATTAAGACTAGTTGCTTTCACAACAGCGTAATCAAGAGTATATATAAGAATTATATTTAAGAGGTCGAGACCACGATATCAATTAATCCAAAATCAATCTGAAATTACTTTTACAGAAAGCAGAAGACCTCGAGGAGTGTGTATTTGTCAAGCTTTTCGCCTTTTAGTGACAACTGCAATTCTAGTACTATTTAATCCCCTATCATAATTGGTAGAATTTATAATGCGGATTTTTTTCTTTCAATTAAAGAAAAAACCTCCAAACAACTTTACGTCTGTTAATCGTCACAGTCCAAGTTTTCTATTAACGGATTGTTATTTTTGTGTTCGACCACTATCGTATATTTTCAACTTGCTGAAGTCATATATTTTTTTCCGATCGCTATAATCATGCCCGTGTATAAGCATGACAGTAAATCAGAGATAAATAGTTATGGACCCACATCAATATTGTCAAACTTTGCTAAGGTTTTTAAGAGGTCGCTATACAGATTGCTCTGTTCTTTTCTTAGTTGTTACATTTCACGTGATCAACATGACCTCATACCAAGGCTCTCCACTTGTACAAACTTTTTGGAGATTACGGAATACATTTTCGATGTTCTTGATAACAAGGGTTAGGAGGATGTGATTTATACCAATTTCTCCAGGGCTTTTAAAATCAGCCATAAAATTATTTTGTCCATACTGAATCTGTTGGGTTTTTCTCTTCACTGCTTCGACTCTTTGGGTGATATCTTTCGAGCAGGAAGCAGTATGTTGTGTATAATGGACATCGTTCAGAGGAGTATACTTCCAACTCTGGTATACATTGGAGGTCAAATCTAGGGCATTTTCTGTTTCTTATATTTATTGACCACCTGCCTCATGCTCTTCGTTGAGATTGGCTCCTCTTTGCGGATGACCTCAAATTGAATGCAAGGACTGGTTCTGTTTAAGATTGCTGTGCCCTGCAGTCAGACATTCACAGAGTATATGAATGGTGTGATCAACGTTTTCTTAGCATTGATATCCCTACGTGCAATCTATTAGCTTTCCTAAGAAAAAAATCCACCCTACGCGTAGTCAGATGTCATTATTAGACGTTGAAGCGACACAGTGACAAATCTGGTGGTAATATTCAACCGACCTTTTCTTCAATTACTAAATTTTACATACAGTTTTATCAGCTCTAGACGTGCTTGGCTTTTTGAGAAGAAATTGCAGTAACTTTTGCAAGCTCTAGAAAAAGTATACTATTCTCACATTAGGTCAGGGCTTGAGTACTGTTGTCTGGTGTCAGTTTCAGACTTCATATGTTTATATATACAGGTGAATTCACGGGACACGTTAGTTAAAAGTTTTCGTACTTCCAGCTGAGATTTTTTTCGTAAATTTGGATTTAGCCATTATGGCTGAAGTCCTGTCCAAATGAAACAATGTTCAAAATGGCTGCTCTTCCTGTTAAGCTGGAAGTTACTGTCAACCCTGTTAGTTTAAATGGAAAACCCTATATATTATTAAAATTTTTATTATACGTAAAATTCTAGTCTAAAATTATTTGGGACACTATTGGTAAAATACGTCATTTTTTGAGTTATTTAAATTTCTTCAAAAGATTTATCGGATGAGGTCAATTATACAAAAATATGTATCTCCACCATTTAGCAACAAACCATTACACAAATTAGTACATGCAAACAGCTAATAGTGTTTTTTGAGGTATGAAATCAGAATTTCATTTCTGAAGACAGCGTGTTTGCAAATAGTACACTGTTTTTAAAAACTTGAGACACCCTTAAGTCAAAAATGTTAAATAAAATACCCAGTAGCTTATGAACTCTTTGTCATCTGCATCGAATAGCTTTTCCAGTGGCATATAAGTTTCCTATACCCATATCTTCCAGTTGTGATGATATTTAGGATTTGTGCTGAAATTAAATTTACGTAAATATTTTTAGTGTTTTGCATAGTATGCTATTGAAATGACGGATACTAACATTAGTGTCCACTGCAGTTGTCATAATAGTTTACAAACTAGGTATTTATTTGCATGGAGAATATGGTAGGTTAGGTTAGGTTAGGTTAGATTGTGAGTGGTCCATATCGGTCCCTCCACCGCGACCATAAGGTCTATTGTGGCTCACGCCTAATGTCTATATTTCGCCCAACAAATCCAGCCTCCTACAGAGGTCGATAACCTTTGCGGGCGAAAGTTGATCCAGATCCTCTGGAGCAAGCTTTACCTTGCCAAAGAGCAGGTGTCTAGTCCTATCCGCTGCCGGACAGGAACACAGCACGTGCTCTGCTGTTTCGTCATTCTCCATACACAGCCGGCACTCGGTCTCCTGACCGATCCCAATACGGTGCATGTGATGCCGCAAGCGACAGTGTCCTGTATACAGGCCGACTAGAGTACTCAGTTGTTGTCTGTTCAACTCTAGAAGTTTCTTAGCCCTTGACTCAGACAGGCCATTTATGAAGGCCTTAGAGTGAGCTAATCCCGGAAGATTTTGCCAATATTGAATTGTCCTTCTATCTGTCCAGGTCTTTAAGGTGCGTTTTGCTGTGCAAGATGTTATTCCCAGCACCGGTTCTGGTCCGACAAAGTCACACTGGGCACCACTCCTGGCAAGCGCATCTGCCGCAACGTTGCCATCATGGTCCGAGTGACCCGGTATCCAGACCAGCGACACCTCATTACAGCTGCCCAATTCGTTAAGGGCAGATTTACAACTCCATACCGTCTTTGAATTGCACCGGTAGGAACCAAGAGCCTTTATTGCAGCGTGGCTATCTGCATATATCTTTATCGATTTGTTTGTGCATAGGTCTTTTAAGCTTTCCCTTGCACACATCTCGATGGCATACACTTCTGCCTGGTGTATGGTTGCGTACTTGCCGAGGCTAGCTGATAGTCTAGCATCGGTGCTGCCCCCATATGCGCCGGCTCCTACTCCCATATTGGTTTTGGAGCCGTCAGAGTACCAGCAGAGGTCCGCTCTCAACAGGGTCGATTGGTTCCGGTCCCAGTCCTCCCTTTGCGGGAGGACGGTCTTGAAAGACAGATCTCTGCTGATTTTTGTAGGCATCAAGTCCGAGACCATTCCCAGAATCCTGTGACAATCACTGTCATCAAGGAGTCCGGACCCCCTCAGACTGACTTCCCTCGGCATGTTATCTGCCGTTTGTATTAGTCTGTACGTTGTCCACCTCGCCACCCTCTCCAATCATATGTGAAGTGGGGGAATATTGAGGAGGACCTCCAGAGCGACTGATGGTGCGGTGCTTATCGCTCCCGTTATCATCAGACATGCTTGTCTCTGTAGATGAGCCAGTTTGGCCCTCGCGGTACAACGAAGTACCTTAGGCCACCAAACTATGGCTCCATGTGTTATCATAGGTCTGATAACCACTACATAGAGCCAGTACATCTGTTGGGGGTTTGTTCCCCAGTTGTTCCCACAGATTCTCCGGCAGGTCCACAGGGACATCTTAGCCCTGCGGATAACATTTTCTAACTGTCTGTCCCAGTTGAGCTTCTTATCTAGGATAACTCCCAGATATTTTGCTTGGTCCGAAAATGGAATGTTTTCCCCCATAAGATTAGGTGGTTTTAATTTGTCCAACCTTCTTCTTCTGGTGAACGGGACAATGATCGTTTTGCGAGGGTTCACAGACATCTGTTCCCTACGGCACCAATCATTGACTACATTTAGTGCTTCTTGAAGAGTACTAGACAGTTCCTCCTCAGATTTGCCTCTAACCATTATGACGAGATCATCCGCATACGCCTGGACCTCAACCTTCCAGAGTCCGAGGATAGCCAGCAGGTCGTCCACAAAGAGGGACCACAACAGGGGGGATAGAACGCCCCCCTGAGGACACCCTCTCGCAGCCCTAACGCTGACCACCTCTCCCCGTAATGAGGTATAAATGGTCCGATTGTGCAGCATGTTTCCGATCCAGCCACAGATGGTAGGTTCCACCCCCCTAGCGATAGTGGCCTCGTAGAGGGAGATCGGTAATGCATTATTAAATGCTCCTTCTATGTCGAGAAATGCCGCCACCGCAACCTCTCCATTTTCCAGAGAGTGTGTGATCTTCTCGACGAGGTTATTGAGCGCTAACTCAGTTGATTTGCCAGTTTGATAGGCATACTGGTGGGTATTTAGGGGGTTCTTGGGTAAGATGTTCCCCCTAATGTGTCCGTCCAGTATTTTTTCCAATCCCTTCAGGAGGAATGATGTAATACTGAGAGGTCTCAGTGAAGTAGGTAGGAGGTCATTACGTCCCAATTTGGGAATGTAAACCCCCCTAACCACCGTCCAGCTGGAAGGAATATAGTTCCAGGCCAGACTGGCTCTGAACAGCCTGATAAGGAAGGGTAGGAGAATCTCCAGTCCCTTTTGTAGTAGGACCGGTACCACCCCATCCTCCGCTGGCGACTTGAATGGCTGGAAATGATTCACAGCACACTCCACTGCCGAGGCTGTAACTATTCTCCGAGCAACTAGCCAGTCCTCCCTTTGGGAGCGTTTAGATCGTCCCTCAGCTGGTAGGACCTCACCGTTGCTCAGGATCAGACAATCTGGGAAGTGTGTGTGTGCTAAGAGCTCTAACGTTTCTTTCTGAGATTCAGTAAAGGAACCATCTGGTCGTTTTATCGATCCCAGTTCCTGTACACGGTCGCGTGAGAGAATCCTGTGGATTCTGGCGCTGCTGGGCAAATTATTAATGTCCCCGCAGAACCTCCTCCAGGACTCCCTCTTAGCGTTCCTGATCTCTTTATTATAATGTGTTAGAGCAGTTTTATATTGCTCCCAGTTGCCTGTAATCTTAGCACGATTGAAGAGACGTCTAACTTCTCTTCGTAGTTTATCGAGGTTATTATTCCACCAAGTAGACCCCCAACTGTCTCTCTTTGACCTCAGTGGACAGTTTTCGTGATAGGCAGAGACCACAGCTTCCCTAACCTGTTCGGCCGCAATCTCGATCTCATCACGATCCCTCACTGTGGGGATTGCGGACCCAAGTCTGCCGGCGAGGGACTGTTTGTATCCCTCCCAATCCGTCCTCCTCGGGTCCCGATACTCCATCACAGGTCTAGGGCCTGTTTCAATCTCAAATAGGATATGGACATGGTCTGAACATGAGGGTTCAGACGACACCCTCCATTTGAGGATTTTTGAGCTCAAAAGCCTTGAGCTGATCGTAAGATCTAAAACCTCTATCCGGTTAGCTGTAAGAAAGGTGGGTTCCGAGCCTATGTTGTTGACAACCAGCTCCTCCCCTAAAATGTATTCAAATAGTGTTCACCTCGTCTGTTAGTGTCCGTGCTCCCCCAAGCCAAGTGATGGGAGTTCGCATAACACCCCATTACGAGGTGATAGTTGTTCCTCTTGCAGTAGGCGATCAATTTCCGCACCTCTGCTGGAGGTGGTTGTTCTGCATCTCTGTCTCCAGGGAAATAGGCCGAACAGGCCACTACTTCCAGCCTGCCCCCCCCCCCCCCCCCCCCCCCCGGATGTGATCACGAGATGGATGGATGCCATGTCCTTGGTGCAGTACTCTGAAAGTGTAAAATACTGCAAGTTGTTTCTGATCCAGATACAGGCTCTGGGGTTAGTACCAGAGCCCACCTCTACTATCTTACCAGAAGTGTTACCCAGCCCTTAGTTCGTTCCGAATTAGCGGTCCAGGGCTCTTGGAGAAGAGCAATATCTATTTGCTCTTCCTTTAATTTCATGCTAAGGAGGTATGTCGCAGCCTTAGCATGATGCAGATTAGCTTGAATGCACCTTAAGTTGGTGGGCATGGGGGGTAGGAATATAGGAATGTATGGAGGAAAAAGAAGTAGTTTAAGGAGCTTAAAGGAAAAGGGAATTATGGTGCAGGTTCCTCCTCCTTTTTAGGAGCTCGATAACCAAGCTTCCTATAGGAGGGTCTACCTTTGGTAGTCGTCCTAGGGGTGGACTTTCCTTTCCCCTGTTGTTTCCCTCTGGAGGTTCCAGTGGAAGGTTGAATCCTGCCACCTCCTCTATTGGGTCTGTGTAAGTGTCAATGTTTGGTCCCACGAGCAGCAATGGAAAATAGACCTCCATGGAAGAGCCCCGCATCCCATGAATAGGCATTTACACAGGGAGGTCGCCCGGTTTCCCTGGGGAGGGTTAACGTTAGCGACAGAATTACCATCCTGCCAATGCCCGGCCATATCGGCCAGAAGCATCATCGCCTCGGCACCAACCCGCCAACGACCTTGCGATGTGGGTTTTTTATAGAGGACTCTCCTCGCAATGCCGGCCAATTAAGGCAAGCATTCCCGGCCCTCCTAAGACATGACTAGGAAGGGTTACGGTTTGGTTAGTTCATTTAGTTCACGTCTAATAGTAGACGCTATCCAGGGTGCACCACGGGGAGGCGAACTAACTTTACACCCCGAGAATATGGTAAGCACTGTAAAAATCCACAATAAACCAATTATGGGTAGAGTATTCGAAACAGAATAATGAATTAAAGCTTATAACGAACTTAAATTAATATTAAATTAAAAATACATAATTTATAAATAACAACACGATGTTTATAAATGTTTTATGCGACTCCTTTTTGCACCAGTGGTTCTTAAATGAACTCCATGGACTGTTGCGTTTCTAACCTGGGTTCCATCCAGCTCTGCAAGAGCAGCTCTCACTCGTTTTAAGAGTTATTCCCTGCTATGGAGTGAAGTAGCATAGACTTTATTTTTAATATAACCTCACAAGTAAAAGTCAAGTGGTGTCAGGTGCGGTGATTGTGTGCGCCACGGCCATGGACCATTACGTCCACTCCAATGATCATCGAGCATACTCGTTGCTTCGTAGTGAACATCTCGAGAGGCGTGTCAGCACACTCCTCTCTATTTGATACCAGAAATTGCGTAGATATTAAAAGGTTAATCTCCCACTAATCGGTTAGAATTTCTCTTAGAACCTGAATGTATCTTTTGAACGTTAAATTCTCATCATACACCGCATAACGTACTCGAATACCCATGACAATAGCAAACACGCAAAAACTAAAACCATCTTGACAGTTGGCTTTTCGTTTCAGTGCGGATTTTCTGCAGCCCAATATCTTCTCTGGAAAATTTAGATGCCTCGGTCCAGATAAGTTTTTGTGGAAAATGTGGATCTTCTTGGTTTTGAACTAAAAATCCTTAACATAAAGCAATTCGTCTCATATCATCCCATTCCCGAAGTGCTTGAACGGTTGTGAAAGAGTAGTTATGCATCTTATTATTCTTCAGAATTCTGTAGGTACTGACGAGAAGGATATTCCTAAGTCTTATGAAGCAGATCTTATTGAACTATTGGGATAAGGAATATAATAGGCCAGTACACTTACTTTATCATCTTCTGTACCTGCAATTGGTTTATTGTGGATCTTTTGATTTTATTTCCATGGCGTATAAAATGGGACTCTATCCGTTAAAATTCTGTTAGATTCTTTCAGAAAAAATGAGCATATCTTTCAATTACTTATCGACAAGTTCATTATGCTATCTTACCACACTCTCGATGCAAATAAAGTCAGCATATATGTTTTCTAATAGTTTCCATAGTTTTCTATGATGATCAGAATTCAATAGAAGATGGTATGTACATAGTTTGTAACAATCTATAACCGCCAAAAATAATAAAAGCAGATAGCCTGAAAGCTATTATAACAACTGCAGTGGATATTAGTGTCAGTAGCCCTCATTTCAATAGGCTACCATGCAAAACACTCCAAATATTTATGCAAACTTAATTTCAGCTAAAATCGTAAATATCATTAAAAAGATAAGAGAGAGGTATATAAAACTCATACACCACTGGAAAGGTTATTCAGAAGCCGAAGAAGTCATAACATATAGGGTGTTTTATTTAAAAATTTTGACTTTAGTTGGTTACAAGTTTTTAAAAGCAATGTACAATTTGCGAACAGCCTGTGTCAATAAATTAAATTCTGAATTGATATCTCGAAATTAGCTGTTTGTATGTACCAATTTGTCTAATGGTTTGTCGCTAAACAGCCGTGATAGAGATTTTCATTTAACTGACCTCATCTGCCAAATTTTTTTAAGACACTTGAATAACTCAAAAAATCTGTTTGATCACCAATGTTCCCGAAAAGTTTTGACTAGAAGTTAACGTACGATTCAAAAATCTAATAATCTATAGGGCGCGCTATTCAAAATAAGATAGTTGGTGGCAACTCCGGTATAACTGGAAGAGCAGTCATTTTAAAACCATTGCGTTTGTATAGGACTTCAGCTATAATAGCTATACCAAAATTTTCAGAAAAAAAATTAAGCTATAAGTACGAAACCTCTTAACTAACGGGTTTCGTGAATAACTCTCTCTCTCTATATATATATATATATATATATATATATATATATATATATATATATATATATATATATATATATATATATATATATATATATATATATATATATATATATATATATATATATATATAAGTAGATAGTGGGACACCTGGGTCCATCCCCTCCACTTTTTACTGCGCATGCGCGATGACGTCATGCGCATGCGCTGACCTGCGCTGACCTGTGACAGTTGACAGCTGACCTGTCAGATTTGACAGGTGTCAAATGTCACTGACCTGACAGCTGTCAACGTCAGCTGTCACCTGACCTGACATGTGTCAACGTCAAATGTCACCTGACCTGTCAGATGACGTCACAAGCATTCCAAGATGGCTGACCTGTAATAGACAGTTGCAACCCGGGTTCTCTCTATGGAACTAACCTGAGATGACGTCACAAGCATTCCAAGATGGCTGACCTGTCATAGACATCTGCAACTCCGGGGGTTCTCTCTATGGAACTAACCTGAGATGACGTCACAAGCGTTCCAAGATGTCTGACCTGTGTGTCCATAGATATCTACAAGTCAGGTTAGCTCTCCATGTGTGTTTGTCTGATTGTTTATTAAGGTTATGTATTTGTTTATTAAGGTTATGTTCGCTCACGTGTCATCTGTTTGTTTATTAAGGTTATGTTTGTATTTGTTTATTAAGGTTATGTCATGTGTGTTGATTACCATGCATCTGTTTGTTTATTAAGGTTATGTATTTTGTTTATTAAGGTTATGTTCGTAAACACAGCTGTTTGGTTTGTTTATTGTGTTGTTGTTGTTAAGGTTTATTGAAGTTTGTTAGGGTATTTCGTTTTTGGCGGGAAATTTGAATTTGTTTGAAAATTTGTCTGTTGTGTCCAGAGATATGACTCATCGAGCTAGAGAATATTCTATTTGTAAAGTTGTAGAGTGTAGAGAATATTCTCTAGCTCGATGGGAGACATCTGTTGGACACAGTCATTCGGTTTAGTCACACACACATACATATATGAGGAAGATATATATTGAGCGGGTAATTTGAAATTTTGATTTTAATTTGAAATATGATTTTTGAAAGAAAAGCATTCGCCAGAAATTAGATTTGAACCCCCAACCACACAACTTACTCAGAGAGATACCTGTCGCTAAACCAACTATTCCACAGACACACACGTTAAAAGTTTGTTCGCAGTTGTATATATAAAACAAAAACCTGTTGCATATGCTAATTTAAAACGAGTTTATGAGGCTGATGTGTGTGTGGGCAGGGGGTGGTATCTCTATTACATTCCAATTGAATAATAGGAACTGTAATGTTAAAAACAATTGTTTATTTATAGTAAAAAGAAATTTAAAACACGTACCAATTTACCTATCTAATATCATTTAATAACAAAAACGTTTGAAGTAAACTATATCAATAAGAAAAACGTATTTACATCTAGATATGTTAATGAGTTTATTTTAATAGCCTAATAAAACTCGGGGACTTGGTTTTATTGCCGGCGTGTTTGTTTATGTTAGTGTGTTTGTATTTTGAATGAATGAATCTAAATTTATATAGGGAGTGATCAAAAACACACAACTAACAAAACTCGATTTAAAACAACTAAATTAAACTTTGATATACGAGGATTGTTTGATAAGTATTGTTTGTATGTAAACATAAATAATATAATAGTATACTTACATACAGCAAGAGACGTCATACTTGTTTCACGGCTTAGCACACACTAACGTATGTTGAGGTCTTGAATGGGGCCCCGTTATAGAAATAACACAGTTGTTTAATGACATCCACTTGAACCAAACAAAACATATAGACGCCGTTGTTGATTGTTAACACACACACACACGTCATGACAGCTCGAAGTCTTTACTTAGACTGACAGAGCTGTGTAATAAAAGACAGACAATTGATTGCCCAACAAGTATCTTAGATAATCTTGTTTGAGCTTGTACAGCTGTTTAACACACACGTCATGACAGCTCGAAGTCTTTGCTTAGACTGACAGACAGAAAGGGGTTAATAAAAATGCAACAAAATAAAAATAAAACAACTGTTTTACATACAATAAAAATTTATTAGGATTAATTAAGTTGTACATATTGATACATAAATGACATACAATTATTACATAATGGCTCTAACGATGCCCGTTAGAGGTTTATATTCCATTACACTGTCATGAATAACCAGACAATAAACACGAGTATTCTTTGGGAAGTTGGCGTGACTCATAAACTCCACCTTAATGTCCACCGTTGAAGACTTGATTGACTCGTTCTGGTGCTGACAGTCAATCACAAATAGAGCTCTGTCTTTAAACTCGTCATAATTCAAGATAGGCTCCGACATGTTTTTATAACAGAAGCTTTTTTGAAAATCTGTATACATGTTATAGGCTTCTGCATATTTCGATTTCTCAAAATCCATATTCATAGATTCATAAGGGTAGCATTCTGAATTTAGAAACACTCGAAGGTCCATCATACCAATGTTATCGAAATAGTCTGACCTCTTCTTCACGTTATCCTTACGATCTGTTTGAAATGCTATAATCACATATCGAGGTCTTTCCAAGTTGGTTGCAGTTTTAACAGCCCACACATCTCTGTTGATATCTCTGAGTGCTGGTAACTCGTATATGTCCCATTTACGGTATGCGAGAAATATAGAGGTGTCTTTGGCTATTTTATCCATCAGTTCCAATTTCATTTTATCATTGGGAAAGACATGTTTTACCTTTAAAAACATATTGGTTACGGTAATTTTTGCTCGTGCCGTACCTGTGCTGTAATAGCCATTGGAATCGTTTCGACTTCTTGTAAAGCGGAAAGTATGTTTGCCACAGAGAACTCCTTTGAAATGATGAAAGAAACTGAAGAGGAACCAGACAGGTATGAGCATGTGAAACTTGTTATCATTTAAGGTGATGTGCTCCGACGACACATTCAGACCGGCGTTGCTAAGAGATTGGGCTTCATTCTTACTGAACGATAGCAGACTTTTGATGATGGTTGTGGTGTATGGGTCTCGCACTCGTTCCACTTCCTTGTTATTTAACTCATAGGTCATTGATTCAAACAGAGCTGCTCCTCCATTATTTGACAGATAACAAGCACCAGTGGCATTTTGGATTGCTACAGGTTCCAGAGCACCTTCGATTATTAGAGCTGACTCGGCCAGACATACGAACGCATCTTGTTGGTAGATGGCTATTTCAATTTCATCGCTGTTACCAAACGATTTAGTTGGTGAATAGTAAGAGCGCAGCTCTTCTCGATCGATGCCATCATCAAACACGGGTTCTTTGAATATTTCTAGTTTTGACGACATGATAACCCAGGCTTTGCAGGAACTCAATATTATCGGGACGAAGCGTACCCTTTGACGTGTCTGACTCAACTGAATTTGATGTGGTAGATGCACTTGCTTTTATATCCTTGAAGACCAACATACTAAGCAACTTTTATAAGTTTCAAGCGAACAGACACCTCTTCACCTTGAAAGTTGACAGGAACTGAATCTTGGTCAACGATGTCGATGCTTATATTGGAAATTTCTTGCTTGTTCACCGGCAAGTAAATTAAATTTTTAGGTTCTATGTCGATTGCGTAGCCAGGATCAACCATCGGAGCAAACTCATACAGCGTATGTGAGGGTTGTCCGTTATAATAGGAACCAGACACGATATTGGTTTCGATGCGAATCTGTCTAACATCCACTATATCAACAGGTAAATCAGATTCATAAAAGGTGTCCGGCTGAAGAACTTGTTTTGAAAAGCCCAACATTCGCCCAATCGAACCATCAAATTCAAAACTGACATTTGTATAACACTTTAGTCTGCATTTGATGGTGTTCGGATTAGGTCTCAGAATCAGAGCCTGTTGCTTTTGTTCGTGTGTTGCTGTAGCACCAACAAGTTCATTTTGAAGTAACTCTTCCAAGTGTGTTATTTCATAAGCACCGGTGGGTATCGTGATGGTTCGCCAACCGGTTCCTTCTTTTACATGAAATTTGTTTTTACCTTCATAGATGTTGGGTATGTTGTTGTAGGTGTGAAAGCCTATCAAGGCAACAGCATAATTACCATCCAAAACAATTGGTGGATGGTAGTCTGACGACAGATGGGAGCTGCGGTCTTTCAACACAAAGGTGTGCGCCATGACTGATACACACAGGCTACTGTTTGAGTCTTTTATTGCAATGGTTTTTGCAGATACAACCCATAACCGGAGCGCTGTTTCTTGAGATACATGCCTTTGTCTCACTTGCATTCATATATATACACACCCAAATAAAATATAGTTTAGTTTAAGTTAAGATGCGTACCAGCAAACACGCTTCTGCCTTACCCATTACAAATATAGACGATGTTGTTACGGACACAGCTCAACAACAACTGAGGCATGGTCCTCTCTTTCCAAACACCGTTCGCTGTATCATATGTGGTCCGAGTGGTTGTGGTAAAACTAATGTCATGCTGAGTTTATTGTTTGAAGCAAACGGTTTAAAATTTGATAACGTGTATGTGTATTCAAAGTCTCTGTATCAACCGAAATACAAGATGTTAAAGGAGGTGATGAATGCAACAAAAGGTGTTGGTTACTATCCTTATAGAGAAAACGATGAAATATTAGATCCGGCAGATGCCAAGGACAACTCTGTGTTTATATTTGATGATGTAGCTTGTGACAAACAAGATAAAATAAGAGCATACTTCAGTATGGGCAGACATAAGAATATTGATTCATTCTATCTCTGTCAAACATATACACGAATACCCAAGCATCTGGTACGTGACAACACCAATGTTATTGTGTTATTCAAGCAAGATGAAACCAATTTAAAACATGTGTACGACGATCATGTAACCACCGATATGGACTTTAAACAATTTAAAACTATCTGCTACCAATGCTGGAAAGATAATAAGTATGGTGTGTTGGTGATTGTGAAGGAAAACGATGTACACAAAGGTCGATATAGAAAAGGATTCGATAGATATATATTATTCTAACAATGATAGACAGGACAGTCAGCTGTCTAACACAGGTGTCTAACACAGATGTCATACAGGTGTCTAACACAGGTGTCTAACACAGCTGTCTAACACAGCTGTCTAACACAGCTGTCTAAGACAGCTGTCTAAGACAGCTGTCTAACACAGCTGTGTAAGACAGCTGTCTAACACAGCTGTCTAAGACAGCTGTCTAACAGAGCTGTCTAACACAGCTGTCTAAGACAGCTGTCTAACACAGCTGTCTAACACAGCTGTCTAAGACAGCTGTCTAAGACAGCTGTCTAAGACAGCTGTCTAACACAGCTGTCTAAGACAGCTGTCTAAGACAGCTGTCTAACACAGCTGTCTAACACAGCTGTCTAAGACAGCTGTCTAACACAGCTGTCTAACACAGCTGTCTAACACAGCTGTCTAAGACAGCTGTCTAAGACAGCTGTCTAACACAGCTGTGTAAGACAGCTGTCTAAGACAGCTGTCTAACACAGCTGTCTAAGACAGCTGTCTAACACAGCTGTCTAACACAGCTGTCTAACACAGCTGTCTAAGACAGCTGTCTAAGACAGCTGTCTAAGACAGCTGTCTAACACAGCTGTCTAAGACAGCTGTCTAAGACAGCTGTCTAACACAGCTGTCTAACACAGCTGTCTAACACAGCTGTCTAACACAGCTGTCTAACACAGCTGTCTAAGACAGCTGTCTAAGACAGCTGTCTAAGACAGCTGTCTAACACAGCTGTCTAAGACAGCTGTCTAAGACAGCTGTCTAAGACAGCTGTCTAACACAGCTGTCTAAGACAGCTGTCTAACACAGCTGTCTAACACAGCCAGACATCGTGATAAATAAGAAGGCATGTACCGTGACAGAGTCAGTATATGTTAAACCACCACACAACCTGTATCGCTCAAACAAATGATTAGACCGACTGGTAACACCAAAAACAGTTGTAGCACAATGGAAGTGTTGGGTAAGGAAGAGCGAAAAGTTAAGAGAAGGATTTTACAACTTGCTGACAATATTCGAAAAAAACATTTAATGCTTAAACTTAACAGAGCTGAGAATGATGATGCTCTGCAACGTTTATATAAACCACTTGTTGAGCCCCTAAGTGAAATATCTAAAAACACAGCAGCACTGCAGCAGCAACAGCCATCGCAACCACCAAAGGTTGAACAAATCAAAGACGAAGTCGATATACCAGAAACGAAACCCCAAGTACAGTTCCTTAAAGACCATGAAGTTTTTGAAGCTGAACCAAGGGAAGAGGCTGAGGCGACAAGTTCCGATGAGGACATCCCAACATTTGAAGAGCTTGAGGCAGACCTACAAACTGTCACAACCAACCCTGCATATCAAGAATTTTTGGAGCAATATCCTGAACGAGTTCGATATTATGTAGACAAGTATTTTACTGAACCACCGAGGCTTGCTACTATTGATCAAACGTATGGTGCTCGCTACGCTAAAGATACTGGTAGCTGGAGTCTTGGCAACAAACACTTGGACTTTACTGATGCTGAGATTCAACTGGGCCAAAGGAGATACCCGCAAACACAAGGTTTGCTAGAATTGATATTTATGAAAACACCTAGAGGGTATACCTATGATGATCTTCAACACTATAGAGATATTCTAGAAGCAACTAGTGTTCATAAAATGAACTATGATCCTAACGCACGAACCAAGGGTTGTTCCTCTGAAAAGTATCTGACTCTAATAAAACCAGTGATAAATCCACGAGGTCGTAGATCCTCAACACCTCAAGGTTTTGGTTACACCTACGAGGAAGACGATGACGACAGCAACGACAGACATCTTAACAAAAAACAAAAGACTGAACTTAAAACTCAGAGTGATAAGAGCAGCGATAGCAACGGCATGAGCCCTAACAACAACATCAGCACCAACAACTATATGATACAAAATAACAAACAAATAGCCTATGTGTATTGGAATGACATAAACGAGTTGGTTGACAGACTTAGACTTTTAGTGGCTTCCCAAGTTGCAGGTAATAATGCTCATAACAACGAAATTCAGTCAATCTTGGAAGAACTAAAAGAAGCTAGTGTTATCACCTAGTAAGCCCACAGCCATGAAGAGACACCAACGACAACAACAACAACAGCACCAACGCAACACTGAACCATCTTATGTTAATAATTCTATAAATGTATTCCAAGAGTTTACATACTTGTACTTAGAATCAAATAAAAGTCTTTGTTAAAATTACTGTGTTTTTATTTTGTAATACAATTAAAAAGTATGTCTTAAAGCAATAATATCCTGAACAAACTTATCTTGTGGTACATCGGTTATATGTAGGTTGTTTCTATGTGCTGTAAGGTATTTCACTTCAGTATTTATTCTGTTAAAGAGATTTACTGAATTTGGATCGTACAGCTTGTTTAGGATCACTTGGGCGTTGGGGTGTTTATTTTTAAAGTTCCTCACAGCCCTGGGGAAACTTTTCTTTTGTGTCCTTACAGCATGATATGGATAGGGGGCGCCTGTCTCGTTTCTTGCAAGTAAACCAAACACACTTATTTTTCCCAGGTTACTTGGCTTTGGGGATATATCTTCAAGATATTCTATGACTTTAGCATTTGTTTCTCGCATACGTTGCACCTCATCATTTATCTCCATTAATTTTACTTCAATCGCATCTAGGTTGTCCTTGTATTTCTGATCAAATTCGTTTAGGAAAAAATCAAAAATAATTTGGTTGCATTTGTCATAGAACTGATTGGATATCCAGCAAGCCAAATTTACTATCAAATCTTTACACACATATGTACCAGATATCGTGTCATTTTCAGCGAGCGCTCCACCAATGTTTAATACGTATGTAGCTGTTGCTGGTGTTACTTGAGATGCTGCGTCCGTTTTTAGGGTATTGGTATTTCGACCCTTTGGAAGCGACTCTAAGTGGGCTCCTTCGGTTGGAATATTTGGCTTTTCGGTATTCCGATAACCCAATTGTTCTTTCAGCCGACTGTTGTAATAGGCAATCAACTCTTTAGTTTTCTTATATTCCATCCAATGATATAATTTTTTATTACTAGTTTTACACAGTTTAGTTGCATTAAAATAGCCAGTGTTCTTATCGATAATAAGTTGAAAGTCTCCAAATAGACCATACCAGAAGTTGTCTTTAATTTGCTGGTAACACACATCACTTAATGTAGCCATTTTGAAACAGATTTGGGTAGAGTAAACTGAAGCACGTCTTTTCTCAACGACAACTGAATTATGAATAAGCTTAAGAGTGTGTGTAGCCACTTTATATATGCTGCCACAATAACCGTTTTTTAAAACTAAATTTGTTTTTACATAAACCTTACTAAATGTGTGTGTGTCTACAAATACGTTGTTTCTTATGGGTAAAAGTGTCAAAAGCTCTATATTAGGCAAAAATACATGTAATCTTATGGAAAATAGAAACGATTTAAGGTGTGAGCCGGGGGCCTTTTCTACAAACACAAATACTGTACTGATGTCTGTATTCTAGACAAGCTCAAACACGAATGATGGGGTGATTGAACAGATATAACACAAGATAACATTCGCCAAGGTCATCAACCGACACGTTGTTTACCCCTAAGCGAGCCTCTCTCTTGTGTATATTAAACAGATACACAGACAAGCTCAAACAGGATCAAGGTTAACAACTGTAAAACGTTGTTTATCCTTTGTAAGACCTCTCTCTTACATCAGTTTGTTTCCTCAATACAAGAGACAGAGACACTTGTTCAGTATGTGTTAAGTCGTGAAACAAGGATGACGTCTCTTGCTGTATGTAAGTACACTCTTCTTATTATGTCTGTTTGCATTCAAATAACAAATACAAACATAACCTTACTAAACAATCAGATGATTGGTAATCAACATGTATACGAACACCTAACCTCATATGTAAACAACAACTGGCTTTTGTTTTATATATACAACAGCGAACAAACTTTTAACGTGTGTGTCTGTGGAGCTATTGGTTTAGGGACAGTGTATATCTGAGAAAGCTGTCTATGGCCGATTCGAGGTTCGTGGGTTCAAATCTAAGTTCAGGCGAATGCTTTTCTTTCAAATACACATGCATCTGTCAGTCTAAGCAAAGACTTTGAACTGTCATGACGTGTTTGTTAAACAGCATGTACAAGCTTTAACAATGGCAATCAGTTGTCTGTCTGTATCCTCAACACAGAAGACACCTGTTCAGTAGTGTGTGTGTATTAAGCTGTGAAAGAAGGCTGACGTCTCTTGTTGTATGTAAGTACAATCTTGTATTATCTCTGTTTGCATTCAAATAACAAATACATAACCTTAACAAACAATCATATGACTGGTAATCAACACGTGTGTGAACATAACCTTAATAAACAAATACAGACAGTAGTGTGTGTGTGTGTGTGCGAACATAACCTTAATCAACAAATACAAACATAACCTTAATAAACAATCAAAATGGCTTGGTAATCAACACACATGACATAACCTTAATAAACAAATACAAACATAACCTTAATAAACAAACAGATGACACGTGAGCGAACATAACCTTAATAAACAAATACATAACCTTAATAAACAATCAGACAAACACACATGGAGAGCTAACCTGACTTGTAGATATCTATGGACACACAGGTCAGACATCTTGGAACGCTTGTGACGTCATCTCAGGTTAGTTCCATAGAGAGAACCCGGGTTGCAACTGTCTATTACAGGTCAGCCATCTTGGAATGCTTGTGACGTCATCTGACAGGTCAGGTGACATTTGACGTTGACACATGTCAGGTCAGGTGACAGCTGACGTTGACAGCTGTCAGGTCAGTGACATTTGACACCTGTCAAATCTGACAGGTCAGCTGTCAACTGTCACAGGTCTGCGCAGGTCAGCGCATGCGCATGACGTCATCGCGCATGCGCAGTAAAAAGTGGAGGGGATGGACCCAGGTGTCCCACTATCTACTTATATATATACAAGTTTGTCGACCCATTTTGAGTTCAGTTTATTCATGGAAAATACTATTGACCAGTTTCACAAATCTCGATTAAATATTTAAATATTTAACGGCCGTTGAGTTAGTCAGAGCTTAAAACAACCAATGGCAGTTAAAAATATTTGGTTGTTATGGCAAACACCCGAATCGTAGTCTGTGATTTTGTCGTCTGAAGCCTTGATTAACTAACCACCTGTTAAATATTTTAACAAGCTTTGTGAAACTGGGCATTAATTTTTGAAACCCTTTAATTTATTTTTTCCAAATTCAACTTATATATTGCCATCAAACTACAAATTATATATGCTACGATTAGGTATAGTTGAAGAATTGTAATCCAAGTTTTTCCGGAATTAAATTCAACATAATTTGAAGAGGGTTGCCATATTTATTCCCTGTTGTAAGAAAATGACATTACTATCTTATAAAGTTAAATATAATAAACAAGGATGGATATAATAGATTGCATCCATTAGTTTTAATCGACGTAATAATAAAAACTTTGATTGGCATATTAAATCTATAACAGCTATTAGTTCACAGAGAAAGGGATGGTATTGGAAGGTTATCTTTCCATCAACCAGAGACTAAATTAGTTTAAGCAGATCCAGGTAGGGTGCCTGATTATTTGCAAAACGTATGAACATTTGATAACATTAAGATACTTACTGCGTCCACACATGGTTAACTCTAACTTATCCAAATAAAATTTTCCTACATAACACATTTTCCACTTGCGGGATTTTTTACGATTTCTCCTGATTAAACCGAATATCTTCTTTATATCTAATTTAAAATAACAAAGAACAACGAGAGCATAACGATTTCTATACTGCTAATTACAAACAATATATATTAAATTACCCATGTCGAACATAACACGAGACGTGTAATTGGTAAATTTGTCGATACTATGAAACGTGGTGAGATATAATGGTTATACACCCTAATTAATCCACCACTGGCTATTATTCTAATTGCTGTGAATTACATGTTATAATACCCGTCTATCTTTCCACAATCCATTCACTAAATATAAATAGCGTTAATATAAATCACTAAATATTGGTTTGGCACTGTGACTAGTCAGCCGTTAAGTGAATATTGATTAGTGTGGAATTAAACTAAAAGTAGTTGGTAAAATCCGTTGCTGTTCTTCACAATCTACCTACATTACACAAAATATTTCAAAAATGTCTACAAAAATTTCTAGGACGTATACTACATTAAAAAATTAGTGTGGTTTACTCAGTAAAACTATTTTGGAAAATGCACCCCTAAGAAGCTACAGCCCTTAGAAGAAGATTATCAAAAATGTTTTTTTGGTATTTTCTTCAAAACTACTACAGGTAACTTAAGGAAATTTGGCCCAGTGGCGCAGTTTTTTGATGAGGAATATTACTAATTTGTAAAAATCTTCATATTTCATTCAGATGCGTATTTTAAAAGGGGGCCGGATTGGTTCAATTTCCATATCTTTTTTGTGCGTGGTTTTATCTAATACATATATCGAAATCCAAAAGGCTTGATTTATTTCAGTTATCCAAAAACGCTTTCAAAAATCTTTAAAGTAGGCCATGATATGAATTAAGCAAATAAGCAGGATGTCAGCTTGACATTGCTTGACGAACTGTAAATGTCACGTTATTATTTATCTAATTTTTTAATTAAAAAATTGCAAATTATACGTCTGCTGAACAAGTTGATATGATTTTAACCTTGGGTAAGTGTTTGGACAATTCGTGTGTAGCTGCGCGAATATATGCAGAAAAATTTTTTACTATAATTGTACCGAATCGAATAACTTTTTGGCAATAAAACAGAGATTACGAGAAAGTGGTTCGCTTCAAATAACAAACGCAGATTGAGGACGTCCTATAAATGCACGAACGGTAGAAGTTGAGGAACAAATTTCAGAAACCGTTTTTCATGAGCCTACAATAGGTTCACGTGGATTAGAACCAAGACCTAATCTTTCCCGTGCCAGTGCGTTTAGAATTTTGAAAGAACAGCAACCGCATCCTTACCATTTTCGGCAAGTGCAACATTTACTACTAGAAGATAGGCCATCAAGAGTCAGCTTTTGTGAATTACTGCTTGAACGGAAAGCTATTGGTGGAAATGTTTAAATAAAATCTTATTTACGGACGAAACAACGTTTTCAAGTGCGGGCGTTTTTAAAGATCAGAACTCGCATTTCTGCGTAGGAGAAACTCCTTGAGTTACTAGAGTGGCTCACTATCAGCTACGTTAGGAAACGAATTTATAGGGTTTTACATGTTTCCTGGTACCGTAAACGGAGATGCGTATTCCGGGTTTTTTAGAAATGATCTATTTCAAAAATGTACCCTTACATCTTAGAAGGGACATGTCCTTTATGCATGATGACGCACAATCACATTTTAGTAGACGTGCGACAGTGCCTAAATATTAATTTTTCAAATAAATGGATCAGGCGTAGTGCAGATGCACGAATTTACTGGCGATCCAGGTCTCCCGACAATAATCCATTCGACTTCAATACTTGGGGATATCTGAAAGCAAAAGTGTATAAAAATGAAGTTAACATGGTCGAGAAATTAAGAGTAAGAATAATCATATAATGTATACTTCTTCAAAATAATCTTCAACTGTTAAAAGATCTAACGGAACTTTACACAAAAGATTAAATTTATGTATCAAGAAAACGGGCGCCATTTAAAGCACCTGTTGTGATTTAGTAATTTTACGGCGGTTCATTAGTGTTATAACGTTTTTTCTTTAGTTCATAAATAGTCCTAAAGTTGTTTCATTTCAAGCTGTTTAAATCTTACATTTGATTATCATACCTCATTTTATACTTATCTTCTTATGCGGTTTTATTTTTCAAAAATGAGTTCTAAAACGAGTTCGAAAATAATACACTAATTCGTTCTTGTGTATAAATGTACCTCTTTTCTCAACAGGCACTCAATATCTCAGTGAATACTTGTTTTGGGTATTTGGAATCATAAAACTAAAAAAACATTTGTTGATATATTGAAATTTATTATAAGATAACGGTGTTCCAGTGTATTTACTTTCCCTGTATACTGTTTTCGTGGAATTCTTTCTGTATTAATTGAGGTTGAAAGAAGAACGATTTTTCAGATATTTGGTATGATAGACTGTCGCATGCTGACGTATTAATGAAGATACAGACCGTCAAATGTGCTTCTGATGTTTTAGAAAAGTGTCCATAACTTTTGAACGACTCGGTTTAGACACCAACAACTATACACTGGGTGAATCGGCAGAAGAAGAGGAATGCGAAAATAAAACAATATACAAGGTGTACCTTTTCAAAAAATGAAAGTTTGGATTGTATCCAACTTATGCAGCACCCTGTATATGCAAAAATAGCTTTGGTTTGTACATGACGTTAGTACCTGCAACTTTTGTTCAAACTTATGTATTAGTGAATAATAAAGGAGATATTGTACCTAAATGCACCGCTGGACTATCATGTATATTCTATATTATTATTATTATGGTTCATTGAGAAAAGTCACACCTTATGTTATTTCAAGAAGTCTCAGACTTGTGTTGCATTCTTTCATAATTCATAATGTTACATCCAAATTAAGGAGACTTTAGATTTTGACATATAAAATCATATATATGTAAGCAGAACACCCTGTATATTTTTACATTTTCGGATGGGCATCATAGTTATAAATCTTCTTTATTTCCACTATACCATGTCCATCACGGTTTTTGAGAAAAACATTTTCCGAAAGCCTGACAGGTGGTTGATGTTTACAAAATGGGCTGTAACTCCCATTTGGAATTTTATATGAAGTTGAAATTCAATTAAGACTGTAGCTCCCACTATAAATCGAACACAGATACGATTTTTCAACGAAGGTAAATATTAAGGGATCTTCCTACCCTCTTAAAGTGGATTGTATCACGCACTTGGAAAAAGCTTTTGAGAGTCCCAGCGGCAATCTGGACTTGCCGTAGAATCGTAGAGTGACATGGGGGCTGTATCTCCCGATGGTATATTAAATATACCAAAGTGTGGTTAAACTCATGGTCACATATGCATCTATAGTATGGTGGCCGAAAACGGAACAAGCATCAACACAAAGCAAAATGCGAAAACAGCAGAGGGTGGTCGGTATTCGAATAACGGGAGCTATGAAATTATGCCTTAGAGCTGCAATAGAGGCAATGTTGAATCTGACTGAACTGCAGATATGCTTGAAGAAAGTAGCAGCACTAAGTTCGTCGAGACTATTTCAAGCAGACAAATTCAAATCAGGAGACTTGGTTCGCCACTGGAAGATCCTAGAAAATATTCCATGGGAGTTACTTGCGAAACCAACAGATCAAATGCCAGCTCAACTGGTATTCGTAGTTGCATTTACCGTGGCCATAAGTGGCCGCCAAGTATGGAACAGAGACGGTGAAGGGCTGACAAACAACTCAACCATATGGCATACAGCTCGCTATAAATCTCTATGTGCAGGGGTGTATTCAAAAAACGACTCAGAAATACAAAGATTTAATACTTTCAGACAGTAAGGCAGTACTAAAGTCTCTGAAATCATTTAAAACCGAGTCTAAACTGACCTGGTACTTCAATTGATTCTCGAAGCAACTGGCTGCAAACAGCAAAATAACTTTGATATGGGTACCGGGACGTCAACGCATTGAAGGTAATGAGGAAGCAGCTGGCCTGGACAATAGGGCCCCCGCAAAACCTTTCTCTAGTCAAGAGCCATATTTTGGCTTAACCAAAATTCACAATTTTTTTTTAAATTCAATAATACACCACGAGGGCTTACAGCCTAAATACCATCGTACCGTGGGTGTTGACAAGGAGGAAAGAGGCAACTTGTTAATTCTGGACTTGAAGGTTTGGAGGCTCGGGGGAGAAGGAAAAACCTGTGCCGGCAAGGAATTCCACAACTTGGAAGTCCTCGGAACAAAAGAGCGGGCATAACAAGAAGTTCTATGTCTGGTGACCTGGACAGTAAAAGGGTGCATTCGCTCTGTTCCCCTGGTAGATCTGTTGGGGGCAGCAGGTGGGGGAACCATGGAGGAAAGCTCCTCTGAGCAGTGCCCGTGCAGATATCTATAAAATAGAGAGAGGTCACCAACGGCACGTCGGTGGGCAAGAAATGGCAGCCTTTGGGTGAGGGTAGGGTCACCGATGAGACGTATAGATCTCTTTTGAATGTAGTCCAGGATAGCGAGTGTAGAAGCGGCAGCTGCACCCCAGATATGGGAGCAGTATTCGAGGTTTGACCTTATTTGTGAGGTATATAAGGTATAGAGATTAGCTGGTGAAAAGTATTTGCGAGCCCGGAAGAGGAAACCTAATTTCCTAGCAGCCGCTTCTGCAATTGATGTGACATGTTGGTGCCAATTAGGATTTCAGTCCACAGAAATGCCAACAAGAGAAAAGGACTCATTACTTTGAATAACTTGGTTGTTCATTGTGATAAGTCTAGGGCTGGTGTATCTCTTATGAGAAAGAAAGCAAGACTGAGATTTGGTGGTGTTGAATTGTACAAGATTTCTACTTCCCCAGCCTAATATCTTTTGGAGATCCACGGAGACAGAACCCTCCATTAGTCTGCGATCCTCATCTAATTGGGCTAAAGAGACAGGCTTAGAATAGTATATTTGAGTGGAGGGTGCTGCCGTCCGCGTAACTGTGAACTGGGTTCGATGTGCTAGAGAGGAGGTCATTGATGTGGAGAAGAAACAAAGTAGGGGCTAAAGCTGAACCTTGAGGAACTCCTGCATTAATTGGATACAGTTTAGAGGAATGGCCATCCACAACAACAGAAATGCTCCTGTTGGAGAGAAAATTTGCTGTCCAGATACAAAGTTTTGGTGGTAGGCCATAGGCCGGAAGTTTATTAAGCAGCGCTGCGTGCCAGACCTGGTCGAATGCTTTGGATATGCCTAGAGCGACAATCTGGGATTCACCGTGTAGTTCCATAGACTTGTTCCAAGAATGGGTGACAAAAGAAAGGAGGTCGGCAGTCGATCTGCGCTGACGGAATCCATTGCCTGTCGTGGATTAGACTTCAAGAAATATAATTAATTCGGTGTTTATATACTTTTCCATCACTTTAGAGACGACTGAAAGGAGAAAATTAGGCCTGTAGTTGCTATGAAGCGCTTTGGATCCTTTCTTGGGGATGGGTTGTACTCGAGCAGGTTTCCTAGTTACTAGGGAATATCCCTTTATTGTAAGATATCTGAAATAGACGAGTCAGGACAGGAGCAAGTTCTGGTGCAGATTTTTTGAGAACAATTGCTGGGATCTCGTAAACGCCAGAGGCTTTGCTGGTATTAAGAGAAGAGAGCATCTTTCGTACCTTTTTAGTTTTGAAAATGATATCCGTCATTTTATGCGCGACATTGGGGACTGTTGGTGGTTGAGCATTTAGAGGTGAGTTGAGAGTATAATTGCTGGCGAACAACGAAGCAAAAAGTTCAGCCTTGCCCAGGGCGGTAGAAACAATTTCATCCCCTGAGACAAGAGGTGGGAACGTGCTCTTGCAGAAATTATTCCCAATAGATTTAGCAAGAGTCCAGAAGGGTTTGCCGCCGTTGGAGCTTAAGATGACTTTGTTTTTGATGTGGTTATTAAACGAGTTTTTTGCCTCAGAAAGAATGCGGACATAGCGGTTTCTTGCGTCGTTAAATGCTTGACGGTTTTCTTGACTGGGATTGTGTAGAAGCGTTTTGTGAGCTTTGACCTTTTCAAGTCTGGCCTTATCACAGGATTTAGAGAACCAGGGCTTTTGAGTGGCTGAAGAGGTTTTCTGTGTACGTGGAATAAATAGCTCCATGCCAGCTTGGATAATTTCAGTGACGTTTTGTGGGATATCAGAGGGGCAGGATGAGAGAAGCATGGAAATGAGGAAAAGTAATTCCGCATTTCGTCCCAGCTTGCGGAGTTGTAGTGCCAAACGATACGTGGGTGGGATGACTGTGTGACCTCGGGTTGCAGTGGCAGGAAGCAGTGACCATGCCGTGGTCTGAGCGTCCAAGGAGGGCGGTGACTGATATCTTATAGCATTCAGGTTTTGTAGTAAGAAGGAGATCCAAGGGATTTGAGCTGTGGGTTGGGATACGAGGAAAGTAAGTAGGTTGCTAAACCATATTGGCTAAAGAATTGCTGACTGCAAAGGCCTCTGCTGCTCTCCCTTGTGGATCGGTTTTTGAAGATCCTAGCCATTCCTTATTATGGACATTGAAGTCACCAAGAATAGTGACCTCGGAGGAAGGATATAAGAGATTATGGATACTTGTAAGAGAAACCAAATGAAGCCATACTGGCGGAAAGCGCCATACTCAAGGCAGGCGAAACGGTCATCACCATATCAAGAGAGAAGTCTGAACTACTGCTTTAATGGAATATAAACGACTTGAGAATAACCACAGGCATTTTTTTACAAGACACTTTGCATTGGGGAACCACATTATAAAGATAAGTGAGGTGAACAGGGAAAATGCAGATACTGCTAGGAAGCAGCGGAAGCAACAGAACATTTGCTGTGCAATTGCATGGCTCAATTCTGCGAAAGGCTTAAATTTTGAGGGGTGACCTTAACACCCTAGGAACTATGTTAAGTAATTCTCAAAAAGGTAGCAGACCATATAAAACGCCTGAACTTTAAAAAAAACTATTGGAAAATAGAGGCATGCACAAAAGAGTCATAGAGGTCGCAGCACTGCGCGGCAAAAGCCTCTACGATTCATTAAGCAATCTACAATCTACAATTTCAAATTAAATAAGTATATAATAAGCAAACAGGAGTCAAGTTTTAAATATATTGTCCTCTTTGTTTTAGGGAATTATAAAAAAATTCGCTAATGAGGAGATCTGTGTTAGCCAGGAAAATCGGACCAGGTTTTTTTAGACAATTTTGCGTTTTCTTTCTAAAAAAATTAATATCTCCGGAAATGACAAAGGAAGGGCAACCAAATTTGACACGCGTGTTTGCATTATAAAGAGTGAACTCTGTACCACAATTTTGGTCTCTAGCTTTAAATACAAAGAAGTTGTGGGCAGTCAAAGAAACAAATGTTGAAGTTTTCCTTAAAACGTCAAACTCGCAATTTTAAACGTCAAAATTGGCAATGTTTTGGCAAAGAACGTAAAATAAATACGGATTTTGAAAAGAAAATGTTGCAAGAATAGTGTTCTACAAACTCTTAAGTTTCAGATTCAACCGTCATTGCCCTTCATTTTACTAAAATATTTACAGAAAATTCATTTCAAATAGACCCTTTCACTGATGGTTTGGCTGTCGGTTTAGTTAAGTTGATGCTTTCGCTGTAGGTTTAGTGAAGTTTATGGTTTAATGGTCTATAATTTCTTTTAGCTAATTTTCGTAGAACACATTCGTTAATGCATTTTTGCATTTTTTATCGAAATATGATGCGTTTGTCAGAAAAATAACTGGACGCAGTAAGTGCGTTTTGGTAGCGAATTTTCGGTAAATTTGTAGTTTAGCTCCCGAACGCTTTTCAAAAAACTGTTTCCAGAAACGTGCCTAGGGCCCCCACTGGATCCACAAACCCCAAAAAAATTTCTTGTTCACACCCCCCAAGGAAGTTACTGGATCAGGAGTGAGTAGGGGTGCTGGGCGGGGTAGGTAGTAAAAGGGAAATATGAGCAGAAAATTCGAATAAAGCGGGATTGAAACTGTCTTTTTGACATCTTGAAGCCATATCCCCCTTAAAAACTGCCTACCCCGCACAGCACCTCTATTCACTCCCAGTCCCGTAACTTCCTTGGGGGATGTGAACAAGAAATTTTTCTTGTGGTTTGTGCATCCAGGTGGGGTCCTAGTAATGTTTCTGAAAACAATTTGTTGAAAAGCGTTCGGGAGATAATCTGCAAATTTACCGAATTTTCATTAAATCCTTCAAATTTTACTCAATTTGGTATTAACGTAAGCTTTGTTATTTAGAAAACCAAGATTTAAGTTAATTTTCAGAAAATTTTTGTATATTTTCACACTATTAGTAATTTTGATAAAATATAGTACATTGTTTCTACTACATAGGCTATACCAGTAATCAGATTGATGCCTGCTCGCATTTGCTATTAAAAATATTTTATGGAAATTCACTTCCATAACACATTTGCTGCATCTAGACTTTTGAAAAATGTTTATATATTTTCAAACAATAAATTTATTTCGATGAAATATGGTACATTGTTTCTACTATATAGGCAACCAAGTTTGATGCCTGCTTTCATCAAAGAAAGACATTTGCTACCATAACGCACTTGCTGCGTCCCGAGGATTTTTTATAACTGACGAAACGCCGTAGACCTGGTTCTTCAAAAAGAAAAACACAAATGTTTTTTATTCTTGTAGCTGCATTCATTTACACAAAAGACAATAATGGAGTTAACGGCGTTTTCATTACTTCAGCTATTACTATAAATCATCAAGCCCCAGCCGAAAACTTTTCAAGCCAAAAAGTATCTTGATAAATTTCCAGGCTGTATTTTCCAGTACACAAAAAGCGGCAGGAATATAGGAAATATTGTTTTGGTAAATTCACAGTTAGCGGTGGAATGCCGTCTAAAAAATGAGCAGAGAAAGACGCCGATAAGCAAACAATTAATCAAGTTAATGTTGAAGCTTTGTTAAATTTAGAGTGTGTATTTTGTGAAGAGTGAGCAGTACAGTCATATGTTTTGTTAAAAAGAAATACAGTGGCGGCGCCTTGTTTAAATAATAACACAGCTCAAGCATGTATGTATAAATCTTGCAGCACGTTTTGTAAGAAAAGTCCATATACAATTTCCTTCATCTATCGACTATATGCTAACAAAACTTATACGCTTAAAAGTGCGTGTAAAAAGATTTTATTTATTAAACGCCCGTCTTCAAATAAGTAAACATGTTTGTAATATTACCTTCAAACCTAATTTTTAGTGAATTGTCTTAAAAAAAATTCACTAATGAGGAGATCTCGACTTTTGAATTTTGAAAAAATTTCTTCAAATGAGCGCTAATTAGGCCCCCCAGAATACATATCCGGGGTCAGTTTCAATTTTTATATGTTTATATATATATATATATATATATATATATATATATATATATATATATATATATATATATATATATATATATATATATATATATATATATATATGTATATATATATATATATATATATATATATATATATATATATATATATATATATATATATATATATCACACCGATAACTCAAAAAATAATGGGCCGATTTTGATTAAATTTGGTAGATAAATTTATTTTGCAAATGGCTTGGATGAGTTCGTTAGCCAGGAAAATCTGCCCAGGTTTTCCCGGAAAATTTTGTGTCTTCTTTTGAAAAAAATTTATATCTCCGGACTTAACAAAGTAAGGGCAACCAAATTTAGTACGCGGGTTTAGATCCTTCTAGGTAAGTTAGCTACTAAAATTTAGCTATGTAGGTCAAAAGACAAAAAGTTATAGGCATTTAAAGAAAAATAAATTGGGGGTTTCCTCAAAACGTCAAAATTGCGATTTAAAACGTCAAAATCGGCAACATTTAGGCAAATAACTTGAATATAATACGGGCTATGGAAATCAAATGTCTCAAGAAGGATCTTTCACAAATCCTGAAGTCTAAAATGTTTCCAGAAAATTCTTTTCAAATAGACCCTTCCTCTGATGCTTGGCAGTAGTCTTAGCTATAGAGTTTATCGTTTAATGGTATATAATTTTTGTCGAATTTTCCTTAAAAAAAAACAATAAAGCTCAATATATCCGTTATTATACAAGATATGAAAAAAAAGTATACATTAATTATAGGGATTCTTGAGCTACATCTTAAAAAAAGTTTACTTTCGGAAATTTTTGATGCCTGCTTTCTGAAGAAAAAAGACACACATATTTGCTATTAAAAACATTTTAATTAAAATTCACTACCATAACGCACTTGCTGCGTCCAGAAATTTTTAATATTTAAAACACCACGTACATATTTAAAAACACAATTAATTATTCTGTTTTTTGAGATAGAAATTAAACATATGTTTTCATATGAATGCGTTGTATAGGTTTTTGTCGAACTAATATGATTTTAATTCTGTCACTTTTTTGTAATTTTGGTGTAGACATAAATACAAATGGATAACAATATGCAGAGAAGAACGGAAACCCTAAGTGTCCCATTTTGGTTGCAATACACAATTTGAATGGATTTTCCATTACGTGAATTTAACATCTACCTAATAGGTTTTCATATATAGAACATTATTACATGCATGAAAATACCCAAAACATGTATAGTGGGCTGCTGTAACTAAAAAAGTGTGGCCAATGAGACTACAAGCTCGAGGCCAAATCATTCTTCATGCAAACACACCGACATATATACTGGGCAGAAAAGACTTTTAAAATCAAAAGCTTTCGAATTATTATCATGGGACCACGAACATTCTGCTATTGGTCGTGACGTGGTTGGATAGTAAACAAATATCCTGTTTACATTTGCCTTATGGTACGATAAGTGTGATCGCTTGTTTCTCAACATTGTGGTGAATTTTATTAAGTTATTGTATTTCTTCTAGTTGAATAGAGTAAAGTGTGCGTCATAAAATAGGAGACAAAGGTTTTCAACAAGCGCAAACAGATAATTTGCCAAGAATTGGCTTATTCATGATGACATCATTCTTTGGCCAAAATCCGGACTTTAAAAGTGCTGAAATATAATGAGCAAAAGCTGAGAGGTACGTGTAAATAAGTCAATGCTGGTTGAGCATAATTTAATCAAGAATATTATGTATATTTATGTTATTTGTAATATATTATGTAAAATCAAAATTACGTGACAAGAGAATAATCTCAACTCTAACATATGTTTTTGATAGAACGATGTTGTCTGAATTATTTTAACACGTTGTGAAAAATGCGGAGCGGCTCCATCTTGTTGAAACACTAATTGTTTTTCTTGATAGCGATTATCATTTTCAACAATGTCAATTAGTATAGGGTAAACGATATCTTCTAGTAACTCCAAATACGTTTCGCAACTCAAATTGCCATCAAGAAAAATTGGTCCGATTAAACGGTCTCCAAAAATGCCAGTCCAGACATTCAATTTCTGTGGAGTTTGAGTGTGGACTTCGTGAACATTTCTTGGATTATTATCTGCCCAATAACGGCAATTATGACGATGGACTGTAGAGTTTAATAAAAACGTACACTCGTCTGAAAGCAGATATTGAACAGAAAGTCCCGTTATCAGCTATTCGTGCAGTCATAACTTCACAAAATCATCTTCATTCAGTTGTTGTACAAGATAAATTTTATACGGGTGAAATTTATGATGCTTCAATATTCGCTGAATAGTTCTTCTTTTGATGTTTGAAACAGTGGTCAATTTTCTCGTGCTCAAAGTTGGGTCTGCAGCAATTTGTCCTAAAACTCCAATCTCAGTAGTCTCATTTCTAACCGGAAATTCACGTTTAGGATCCCGTTTTTTGTTGGCTACTGAACCACTTTGTCGAAACTTTGCAACTAACTCCAAAATGTATTTTCTGTTAACATGTCTGTTCGGATGTCGTTCATTAAACAAATTTGCTGTAGGGTTGGCACAGTCATAGTTTTTGAAAAAAAAGAGTATTTATTTTAACTCTTTCTTCTACAGAATACACTATTGTGAAATTAATTTTCGGTAGTACTATCAAGTATCAAACCGACCGATAAACTGAAATAAAAAACCGCATTTCTCTCGTTCCGATAAGAAATGTTCTTATAGTCAATTTTTGGCTTACAAACCAACAAAACATTGACCATCAGAACATTTCTTATCGGAATGAGTGAAATGCGTTTTTCCATCTTTAACTGTGAATAATTTTTAAACGAGTTGATTGACTTCCAAAAAAATTAGTGTGCGAAATTCAGAAAAGAAAGAGCTTTCAAATGATGAAACAGTCGATCCATGTTCCCTATTTAAAATATAACGGTTGTTATCACCACCCTTGACGGGATGATGTGACAAAGTTGAGTTTTATGTCAAAACATGTCCCCTTTAATATAAAAATTGACGTGTTTCAGAGTTTCTTAAAAAAAAATCTCTGGACGCAAATCGGTCTGTTTCGTTTTCAATGCGCCACCATATATGTTAATTAAGTAGAGAAAATATTCATCCAACTTAGATATAGTTTATAATGTTAAAAGGCTGACTTACATAACGTCTGTATAGTTCATAAATGACGACAATTTGTCTGATTTCTTATGTAAACAAGACTGCAAGTGCTCTTTTGGTGAATGATATCATGTTCATACTAAAGTCCCGTGTCCCAGTTCATTTTTTATTTCGTGATATTATAATTTTGAAGGTTAGATATTATGAGGTTAGTGTTTGACAGTCGGTAATAATTTTACTTATAAGTGAGATGCAATAGAGCATGGCTTTACTCAGTCAGAAAATAAGAAGTCATAGAATAAATACATTTATTGATAGCAGGAAGTGATTGAAGTAAATTATATTTTTGTTGAGAATTACGTAACATATTTTTGGCGACTCTGCCAGGATGTAGAAATGTATTTGAAACTTGTAGTTAATTTAGGGGAGATTTAATAGATTTGCTGAACATATATCTGTGATTGAAATTTATTTGTTAAATAGAGGTGTGATAATTTTTTGGTTGCATATGGGAGTCTATAGATAGCTTATCTGATTGTCTGGCAGAAAGAGACAATTTGTAATGTTGTATAATTTTTATTCAATATTTATAGCTGCTAGTACTGAGAGCATTTCTTTAAATAGGCACATATGTGATATATAGTACTTTGGTTTTAGTTGTTTTTAATGTTCATTGATGTTATTGAAATGTTTCGTTTATTTATAGCCGGTTATGTCTAGATATATGTGTTAGGTAGGTACATGAGATAGGGTACTTTGGTTTGAAATGTAGGATAATAAGAGCCAGCTAGTAGTTAGGCTTTCGCATTGGTAATTTATGAGTGGGTTAAATATAGGGAATTGGTGTTGGTCAGCTAAGGGGAAGTAGAGACTCTCGAGCTGTCAGGCGTCTTTGATCTAGGGTACTACGTGTGTTAGGACGGACCAACCTGATTCAATCGGAGGAGGTAGTACTGGAGGTTGTAAGCTTTACAGGTGGATGGTCGATGGGCATGAATGTTGGTAAACCCCTTTGTCATCCACGGAGCAATCCAACGAATAGGGCTATGAAAACCATGAGTCGCTTTCGGGTGAAAGAAAGTCGGGGAGAGTGGAACAAAAATCTGATTAGGCTACACTAGAACCGCACGAGGGAATGGTTACACTCTGCCTTACTGGACCTTACGGAGGGAGCGGAGGTTAAGGAAGGTTTCGAAGGCCCAAGCTGTCCAACATGTCAGCTGTGAAGATCGACCGCAACTACCTCAACATATTGAGGATATACCTAATCGAGATCAGAGGTATATGTGCAAGGACAATGAATGTGGGCACTAGGACAAGTAGTGTTATAGTTTTAAGGTTGCTAGTACTAGTAAATATGTTTGAGATATGATCGTTCAATGAGGTTGTGAACTGAAAGAAAACTGATAATTAGGCAGTGAGGTCCACTATGAAAGAATCACCCACAGACATTGGCTTTACCTACGAAGGCCACCGTAAACTCCGTCGCCCACTGGGAATCAGTTTGATACAGATTATTTAGGGTTGGGGTCAAATGCCTCTGTCATTACAGTCCTGGAATGTCGGAGAATTCTTCTGGTAGCGAGGAGGGGATTTGATCGCACCGTATATAAATATCTAAACCTAGGCATAAAAAGGATATCTAATATAGCTTCATTAAGCTTCATCTGAAACACTGGACACATAAACAGCAACACTTAGCACAAAAGTAGTAGTACCAATAGTAGGAGTCATATTTTCGCTGGTTGAAAATACGTTGTTCGTTTAACGTTTTATCCTTTAATAACAAACCATTGCCACGGTGTAGTGTCGTCGCTGGAGCGTCCTTTGAGTTTCTTATTTTATTTCTCGTATTTTTAACTGTCGCTCTTATCACAAGACAAGAAAAATTTAAAATTCCAACACTTCTGAACAAATTTTAGATTTTATTCTCTCATTTGTTTATTGTGGTCGACTCATTTTCTGTAGTTAGAGAATAAAATTGAATATAAAATAATTACCGTTGGAAACAATTACTGTTATATACTAGATAACCCTGTCTTATATTTAAATAAACAAAAAACCCTGTGCCTGTTTTTTTTTCTAATGTGTTTTCGTTAATTATCCTGTAACCTTATAGCTGGAATAAAAGTATGGTTTATTGGTAAAAACCTTTGTTAATTAATTTTGAGTGTAAGCTCTCAAATATAATTCCGTAGGGCTCTCAAACTTTGGAATTCCATTGATGGGGATTTATTAGTGGTCAACCCATACCCTGGAGTTGTGTTATTGGTAATTTAAATGATGGTCAAAGATCCTGTCGCAAAACAGATAAGTTGTGAAGTTGACTATGTAGAGAAAATGTTCAGCCAACTTATATATAGTTTATAATGTTAAAGGGCTGACTTTCTTATCGTCTATATAGTTCATAAACGCCGATAATATTAACATTTGTCTGATTTTTTATCTAAAAAAAGACTGCACGTGCACTTTTGGTAAAATGTAACATGTTCAAAGTGCAGTTAGAAATAGTAAAGTGAATAATAGACAGTTCGTGTTTTATTTCGTGAAAATAGAATTTTGAATGTTAGATATTATTAGGTTGGTGTTTGACAGTCGGTAACAATGTTATTTATTAGTGAGAGTTTCCTAAGTAAGAAAATAAAAGAGCTATAGAATAAATACATTTATTGATAGCAGTTATTAACTAAAGGAAAATATATTTTATTGAGTAAGTTGGAATCTAATTTATTAACATCCCGCTTATTTGAATGCGTACCACATCCCAGAAGAACTGGCACCTTTAAGGTAACAAATTTTGGCGATCATGCCAGGATTTTACGTAACATCATTTAATTAAAAAAAAAATTTAGTCAAACTCGTTTATCTCAAGTATCTCAAGTTGAAGTTTATCTCAATATAATTAGAGAAGTGAATCTCAAATAGTAGGCGCTACTAATCATAACAGTTAGATATCGTTAATGCAATACTATATTTAAAGTAACTACACTAAAACGCTGGCGGGAATTTGAACCGAAGCAGGTGCAAGATTGAGTTAAGAACTAAAAAGTGGCAAAGCAAAATGATTTGACATTCAAACGTTAGGAAGACGATGCCCAGCAAAATCGTGTCCCACTGAAAGCACAAGCATACCTTTTTTGCACATAGTGAAACGTAAGGCAGGATTCGCCATCTCGTTGCGACACCAAGTAGTATGTTGTCACGACAGCTCCAAATAACACAAAATGTTATAAAATAGAGACTGTGTACAACCAACTAACAATTTTGTGAATTGTCCGCCCTGGCCCATTTCTTCCCTAATATAGGGACAATGTATGTAAGGCTCATGGATTCTCACCACAATTAGAACGGTAGGCCGTTTTCGCTCTAATCAGAACTCGGCAACACGGAATACTAATTGCAGAGAGAAAACAACTATAAAGTAATACGGCTACAGGGAATAAATAGGCCAGAGCTGGCAATTTACAAAATTGTTAGTTGGTTGTACACAGTCTCTATTTTACAACATGTTGTGTTATTTGGAGCTGTCGTGACATACCACTTGGTTCCGCACCGAGATGGCGAATCCTGTGTTACATCTCACTCTGTTCTGTGACGTCAGCTACCATAGCCGTATTACTTTACCTAATTAGAGCGACACCGGTCTACGGTTCTAATTGTGGTGACAATACATTTAGCCTTACATACATTGTCCCTATACTGGGGAATAAATGGGTCAGGGCTGTCAATTTACAAAACTGTTAGTTGGTTGTACACAGTCTCTATTTTGTAACATTTTGTGTTATTTGGAGCTATCGTGACAACATACTACTTGGTTTCGCAACGCGATAGCGACTCCTGCCTTACATCTCACTATGTACTGTGAGGTTGGCTACCATAGCCGTATTACTTTATAGTTGTTTTCTCGCTGCAATTAGTATGCAGTACTGACGAGCTCTAATTAGAGCGAAACCGATCTAGGGTTCTAATTGCGGTGAGAATACATCTGGCCTTACATACCTTTTTTGTACAACATATTGTACATTTTAATTAATAATAAATTTATAAGTTTTGAGACAAATTATTATTTGTTTAGTTATTATGATTATTATTACTAGGATAATTTTAAATCCAATGTCTATAAACATATATTTTCGCTTTACCCGCCTCTGGAGTTCCTCTCGCATGTGGTTAGTTTTTCTGTGCGAGGAACGTAATGAGAACGCCATCCAGTAAAGTGTTGTTCCGGTGACAAATAGCGATGGCTGGTAAAGCCCTTTGCACTCTAATAAACAAAAATGAGAAAGTTCTTACGGTTGAGACTCGAGGATAACAATGGACGGAAATGCATTCTTATAAAGAAGGTGTAAAATAGGAAAGAAGTTCAACCGATTTTCTTTCTTTGGCTAAAGTTTGTACATTAATCCTATAAATTATATGGGTAATCGCGTATTCGCAAATTATTGCAAACATGCGATTACCCATACAAATTATTAAATTTGATAATATCTTATCTTATCTGAGAATTAATGTTAAGGTAAAGGTAAAGGTAAGATGCTTACTGGCAATTAGGCCATTGCTGACCCTTTTTGCTCATCTAAACTAACCTACCCTCCACCTTGAGCTCGACCTCAACGACGACAGTGATTTTAAATAATCATCCGGCGCCGGTGAGACTCTCTCAATAAACTTTATTTACAATAAGAACAATATTTACAAAAATACATACATATTCTTGCTACAGGTTATAACATCGTGTCAATGTGAAACTCCTATAATTAATATATTTTCACTGTACAATCTACTAATGTGTATACAATTTATACTTATGATAATGTGTGAGAAGCTTAAAGCTGTTATAAAGTTACATAGTAATTTGTGTGGAATTATCAGGAAAATGTAGCCGTTAGAAAAACCTGATCCAGATGATTAATTGTGTGGGTGATTGTTTTGGACTTGTGTCCTTGTGTTTAAGTATGCATTTTAGTTGGAGACAAAGTCTTCCTCGAATAATTTCAAATGTTGGTATATTAATTTGTGTTTAATTTTAAAATTACTGTTTTGTCGGATGTTGGTTAGGTTTTCAGTGAGTTTACTGTTATTAATAGAGAAATTGTAAAATGTGTCAGAAATTTTATCTATGTGGTCTTTTAAAGTGGGTAGATTTGTTACGGAATGGAGGGTGTTAATTCTTGTGTATCTGCTTAAACCTGTGATTAGTCTGAGACATCTATTTTGAAACCTTTGGAGAGGGAGAAGTCTTGTTTTCGAGGCACCACCCCAAACCTGACATCCATAGGTGAGTGTCGGTCGGAGTACCGCCGTGTATATTAGTTTTTTATTTACAAAACTCATGTTTCTATTGATCAGGGTGGAGTATAAAGAGCGCATTGCAGAGAAAGCATTATTTTGTAAGGAATTGATGTGTTTGTGGAAATTTAGCCTTTGATCGAGGTGTGCGCCTAGGTATTTCACGTTATTCGTTGGCTGTATTTGCTGCTGTGATATTTTTAGTGGTGTAAAAATTTTAATAGTGTCAAGTTTTTTGCTGAAGATTATATTCTCGGATTTAGAGGCGTTTAATTTAATTTTATATTTGTCGTAGTATCCTTGTAGTATGTCTAAATGGATTTGTATCTGTTTGTTGGCGACATGTCTGGAGAACGAGTGTGCGTATATAGCAGTGTCATCGGCGTACATGGCCAATTTAGTTTTCTCAAACTGTGGAATATCTGCGAGATAGTAGTTAAAGAGTGTTGGACCTAGTACTGAACCCTGGGGAACTCCTGCATTGATGTTTTTTTTGTGTGAGAGGCAGTTATTTATTTTGACCTGGAATGTTCTGTTGGTGAGGTAGCTATGTATTAATTTTATTATGGCGGGTGGAAATTTGTATTTGATGAATTTATGTATGAGTCCTTCTAACCACACTCTATCAAAGGCCTTTTCTATGTCCAAAAGGACCATTGCTGTTTCTCTATTTTTATTGAAGTTTTTTGTTATATCATTAGCTATCCTTGCTACCTGCATTATCGTGCTGTGAGATTGTCTAAAACCAAATTGGCAACTAGGTAATATCTTGAGTTTGGACTCAATGTCGTTGATTTTAAATAATATTATTCGTTCAGTTAGTTTTGCAATTGTGTTTAGTAAACTGATTGGTCTATAACTATTTAACTCTGAGGGAGTTTTACCTGGTTTATGTATAGGAATAACTATGGCTGTTTTCCAAGATGTGGGGAAGTAGTGAAATCTTATTATTGCGTTAATTATGTGTGTAAGTTGCTCAAGGGCTTTGTGTGATAAGTTTTTAAGCAACAAATTGTGAATTCCGTCTGGCCCTGGCGATTTTTTGTTTGGTAAGTTTTTGATTATTATTTTGATCTCCTCTCGTTTTATGTGCAAAGAATTATGTTCAGTTTCGTCTGGAGTAAGTGGACTTGGGCTGGAGCGGGCGAAGAAATTGGCGTTAAGCGGGCTATTACGAACAAAGTGGACTGTAATTTGCGTTTGTTAATTAAGTAACGTTTTTAATGAAAAGAGAAGGGGCAAAAGCAGTGGAAATTGATGCAAACTCGTGAATGACCAAAAAGCCACTTACCTTTGTGAATTTCTTCTCTTGTCGAGTACTGGACTCACAGAAACTCGTGCGTGTCCCGGAAAAGGCTATCCTGGGTTGCTGGTGCGTTTAATGGATTTGTTAAGGCTGGTTTGACTGTATCACACACACATCTAATTTTAAGGTAGCGGTACTATACGATATCGCGGTTTTGCGTTGCTGACTACTTAAGTTGTGTTCTTCTTGACGATTCGTGGAATTCTGGTCTGTTCTTCTTATCGCAAAATAAAGATTATAAATTCCACTGCTTTTACACTATACGAGGAGCGAACATCCCGCCCGGCCAAAATGGCTGCTATAAGCAAGACATTTTTCTACACAAAAAAAAATAATTAACGCGAAGGAGAAGCGATAACATGCGGCGGATAAGAAAAAAGAGAACAAGAAACAAAATAAATGATTATCCCGGTTAGCAAGAATCCACAAAACAATAAAAAGACTTAAAATAAAAAATTAAATTAAATTAGAAACAAATACTACTACTACTAGTCATTAGTTGGCAACGGGCACAACTTCACCAAAGGGCGACGAAGGATACCATTCGAGGTCTTTACAATAGCAACTCTTACGACACCATCAGGACCAGGAATTAGAGACAATAGACGACCTAGTAGCCATTTAGAAGGCGGAAGTTTTTCAGCTTTCACGGCCACCATCGCCCCAATAGTAGGAAGAGCACCAGCGTCAAGCCACTTGCTTCGTTGTTGTAGGGTGTGAAGGTACTCCTTGTGCCAGCGAATCCAAAAATCATGGTGCATACGTTGGAGAAGTTGCCATCTTGACAGACGAGTTAAGGGGACAGACGACAACTCGGGAGTTGGAAGCGTAGAAACTGGCTCCATATGAAGAAAGTGTCCAGGAGTTAAAGCGTGAATGTCATCGATATCCGAACTCATGGGATTTAAAGGTCGGGAGTTCAAGACAGATTCTATAAGCGTCAGGACAGTGTAGAATTCTTCGTACGATAGGATTTGTTGGCCAACAACACGAGAGAGATGAGATTTTACACTCTTGATACCAGATTCCCAAAGACCACCGAAATGTGGGGCAGAAGGGGGGTTGAAATGCCAATGGATTCCTTCCCTAGCAGTTGCATCAGAAAAAATGCGTTTAAGCTCCTTGGCGGAGCCAACGAAATTTGTACCACAATCACTATAGAGATTATCACATCGACCACGACGAGCAATAAATCGTTGGAGGGCAGCGAGAAAAGCGTCAGTCGAAAGACTACAGGCAGGTTCTAGATGTATAGCCTTAGTCGCGAAACACACAAAGAGGCAAATATATGCCTTAGAGGTTTTAGCACCTCGGTATCGATTCATAGTGATCGCGAATGGACCACCAAAATCTACCCCAGTATGCGAGAATGGTTTGACTTGCGACACTCGAGAAAGGGGTAAGTCACCCATAGGTGGCTGATAAGGTTGAGGCTTTATTTTCCAACATGGCATACATTTCGAAATGACAGTGTTTATGGCACGTCTTGCAGACAAAATCCAAAAATTCTGACACAACAAAAAGTGAAGAGTGCGAGGGCCAATATGAAGATACCTTTTATGGTATTGTTCAATTAAAAGCACCGTGAGTCGGCACTTTTGTGGAAGTAAGAGCGGATGCTTTCGCTCATAAGACAAACTTGAGTGAGTCAAGCGACCACCTACACGCAAAAGACCAGTACTGTCTTGAAATACGGCGAGTTTTCTCCAGGACTTAGGGAATTTTTTACTAGATAACTCCTTTTCAAAGTAGACCGCTTGAGTGCGCTTGACCAGAAGGGTCAGAGCATCATGAAGCTCTAACCGAGATAGCGGTCCAAATTTCGCAATAGAAGAATGTCTAGAATTAAAAGCGAAGCGTAATACGTATGACAAAATAGACTGTATGTAATGTAAAGAAGAATGATTTTCTAACAAATCATCAAGCAGATTTTCTTCACCTGTAAATGTTAAAAGCGAAACTGTCCTTTCCTCAACAGAGACCTCTTCAGACTGCAGCTCTGAAGACGGGGAGTAGGCAGACAGCTCAGAACGACATAGTAGCGATGGACCATTGAACCAAATATCATGGGCGAGAAATTGAGAAGGATGAACACCTCGAGAGGCGATATCGGCGGGATTATTAGCAGAATCTATATAATGCCAAAATTCAGAAGAAACCCTTTCGTGAATGTAGGCAACTCGATTTGCCACAAAGGTTTTCCAACGATGAGGCGAAGATTTGATCCAACTCAAGACGATTTGCGAATCTGACCAGGCAAAAATTCTTTCGAAAGTCATGCGAGTCTGATAAACGTTCAGAAGAAACGATAGGAGTTTCGCCAACAAAACTGCACCACACAGTTCTAGCCTAGGAATGGTTAGTTTCTTAACCGGAGCGACTTTGGTTTTAGAGCAAACAAACTGAACAAAAACTGTTTTGTCAGGGCGGAGGCATCGTATATAAACAACGGCAGCGTAACCCTTTTCAGAAGAGTCACAGAACCCATGTAATTCATAACCACATCCAGAATGAGGTGGAAGGATTTTTCTAGGAATGCGTAAATTGCTTAGTAAACCGAGTTCATTTCGATAACGGTTCCAAGCCTCAACAATATGCGAGGGCGGGGTTTGGTCCCAATCTAATTTAGAAGTCCACAGCGACTGGATTAGAATCTTTTGAAAAATAGTAATAGGCGAAAGAAATCCAAGCGGGTCAAAGATTCTGGCCAGTTCCGAGAGCATGTTGCGTTTCGTACAGGGTTTCCCCAACGGCGAGACTGAGAAAAAGAATGTATCCTCAGAGGGACTCCACTGCAGACCGAGAATTTTTAAAGGAGTGTCGTTTGCCAGTGAACCAAAAATAAGCGGATTTTGCGACAAATGTTCCGGAGGTAAATGTGAAAGTAATGCGGAACAGTTACTAGACCATTTTCTAAGCTCAAAGCCGCCTCGTTCAAAAAGCGAGATCAGCTCTGACTGTAAAAGCTTTGCGTCTTCATAAGAAGAGCAGCCGGTTACAACATCATCAACATAAGTGTCGTTTAAAATGGCGGCAGAAGCTAGCGGGTAAGAGCCCCCTTCGTCATTCACTAACTGATGAAGAGTGCGTATCGCGAGAAAGGGGGATGGCGTTAGTCCATATACAAGCGTAACCAGGTTATAGTCCACCAAAGGTTCATCAGAAGCAAACCTCCAAACAATTCTTTGATAATCATGCTGTGATTGGTCGACAAGAATGTTACGATACATCATTTTGATGTCAGCACACAAGACATAATTATGAAGGCGAAAGTGACACAGAATTGTGGCAATATCTTGTTGTAGTTTTGGTCCAGTATGTAGACAATCGTTAAGAGAGCTTTGGTTGGGAAGTTTCGCCGAACCATTAAAAACTACCCTGAGTTTAGTAGACAAGCTATTTGGTTTCAAAATGCAATGATGCGGAATATAATATGCGTCGGGAGAATCTTTATTGTCATAAACACGTTTCATGTGGCCTAGTTCCAAATATTCTCTCATAAAAGCAGAATATTGGGTATACAAGTCCATGTTTCTAGCAAGGCGGCGTTCCAGGGAAAGAAATCTTTGGACGACGAGGTCGCGAATGCCAGGAAAAATAGGCAGCGACTCAGATTTAAATGGGAGCGAAACGATATATTTGCCAGAAGGAGAACGAGATATTTTAGTCTTAAAATGATGTTCACAAAAAATATCTTCATTAGAGTGATGCGACGAAGTCGGAACACTTTCCACTTCCCAAAAATCCCTAAGGGTGCGATCGAGATTTGATTCAAAGTTACTGCACAAGAAAGAAAAGACAGCAGAAGAATGAACTGTGTTGCCAATCTTACCCATGAGCACATAACCAAAGACGGTGTTGACGGCATCAGGTTGACCTTCCCCACCGGAAATGCGTCCATTTAAAAGGATTTTAGAAAAAACGTCGGCTCCTAACAATATATCGACCTGACCTGGACGATTAAAATGGCGATCAGCCAATTTTAAATTGCGAATGTGAGACCAATTGGAAGAGCAAATAGCGGTTGCTGGCAAATTATCACAAATGGCGTTCAAGATCAATGCGTCGACAGTAAAATTGAAAGAATCTTGACCAACCGGTCTTCCAGTGAGCGTTACACAACCACTCTGAGAAGAAGTCTGCATAGATGCCAGTCCTTTGATTGCAAACATGCAGTTTTGCTTAGGCAACCCCAAACGCTTAAAAGCCCTTTGCGAGATAAAAGACATCATACTACCTCCATCCAAAAGGCATCTCATAATCTGATAATTTCCATGGTTATCAAGAACTTCAATCAGCGCAGTGGCCAATAAGACCGTGGTTTGATTAGATACAATCCCAGAAGCAGCAAAGACCTGCTCTTGGTCGAGCGGAGCGGAAGGAACTGGAGATCTAGAAGGGTTATTACACACTGGCGACGGAATAGGCGCGGAGCTTTTATCAAAATGCAAGAGCGTATGATGACGCTGACCACACTTGCGACAGGACCTGGTAGATTTGCATTTGTTAAGATAATGTAGGCTACTTAAACAGTTGTGGCAAAGACGAGAAGATTTAACAAAATTATAGCGATCTTTTGGAGTTTTATTACAAAATGAGGAGCAATTATAAATAGAATGCGAAGAATCTTTGCAAAACACACAAGTATGTAAGATAGATTTACAATTTAAATTATCAGCGAAAAAAGCGGAAGTTCGAGGCGTTGGTCTAGCTTGCGATTTGTCAGAATATTTCTTTTGAGAGTGCGAAAGGAATGACTTCTGATTCATAGCATCACCAGCGATACAATATTTATTTAGAAAGTCAAGCAATTGCGTAAATGTAGGGACCTCGGTGGAAGCGTGGTCTAACTCAAATTTCGTCAACATGTTCCTGTCAAGGCGTTTTGACACCAACATAAACATAACAAAGTCCCATTGGTCTGTAGGAAAGCCTAAAGTGTTTAAAGCAGAAAGATTTTCCGAAATAATGTCTAGCGAATTGCGAATATTGACGTGGTCATCAGAATTAAATTTCGAAATGCTATCTATAGCATGCCAGTGCTCTTGGGCACGCAGACGTTTGTTAGAATAACGAGTGACTAATGTATTATAAGCTATCTGATAATTGTCAGCGGTCAGAGGCAAAGATCTTATTAGAGATAACGGCGGGCCTTCTACTGATATAGTTAGATAATGAAACTTTTCAATGTCGGAATATGCGGGACAGTCCTGTACTAAGGCATTGAATAAGTCGATAAAAGTGTTAAAGGTTTTATAGTCACCTCTAAATTTAGGAATTTCTATTTTAGCTAGCCTTGCTTTAGCACCTTCATTAAGACCAGCTGTATTTGAATTTAGAATTTCCTGGACATTTGTTTTATTGTCAGGGAATAACCTAGAACAAATGGCTTTAATTTCAAAATAAGCGTCCATAAATCCAGCGTAAATAGTGTTTTCATCAGAAGCGTTTCCATGTTCACTACTTAAAATTACAGAAACGAGATTTTCGTGCGTTTGAATAAACTGTTCCCTTAAATAGTCGATTTCGGAAGATCTAACCCTAAGTAAATTATAAAGCGAAACATCTGACTGGGCTTTCTGGGCTAGAGAAGACAATGTGTCTATTTCAGATAGCTGAATATTGCGTTGGTTTTTGTATTTCCTTAATTTAGTGTCAGTCATGATATTAATTGAATAGGCCTCGTATATGGAAATATAACAGATATACGTACCAATGTGAAACAAAGAATTATTCAGGTACAAATTGATAAGAATGAAACAGAAGCAAAGAGCGATATATGCGTGAAATGATATGCGTCGACTCCTAAAGCCGTGCTCGTTGTTCAAAATAAAGCAAAATTTAACTGAATGGCGGATTCTTGCGATAAGAAAATAACTTTTAAAAATTCTATAATTATAAAGGTTCTAGCGATATATACATGAAAATTGCGGGAAATTAATTTAAAATCTGAATTGAATACAGCTAAACCAGCGCGCTTTAGTTATTTTCAAAATTAACAAAGTTGAATAGCCAAATTTACTTGCGTATTATTTTCGAGACAAAAAAACTATCCGGCTGAGAAGGACCAAGAAATGGGCTGGAGCGGGCGAAGAAATTGGCGTTAAGCGGGCTATTACGAACAAAGTGGACTGTAATTTGCGTTTGTTAATTAAGTAACGTTTTTAATGAAAAGAGAAGGGGCAAAAGCAGTGGAAATTGATGCAAACTCGTGAATGACCAAAAAGCCACTTACCTTTGTGAATTTCTTCTCTTGTCGAGTACTGGACTCACAGAAACTCGTGCGTGTCCCGGAAAAGGCTATCCTGGGTTGCTGGTGCGTTTAATGGATTTGTTAAGGCTGGTTTGACTGTATCACACACACATCTAATTTTAAGGTAGCGGTACTATACGATATCGCGGTTTTGCGTTGCTGACTACTTAAGTTGTGTTCTTCTTGACGATTCGTGGAATTCTGGTCTGTTCTTCTTATCGCAAAATAAAGATTATAAATTCCACTGCTTTTACACTATACGAGGAGCGAACAGGACTATTTAGAAAGTTATTCACTGCGTCTGTTATGTGTTCTTGTTCTGGAGTTATGTCGTCTTCAATTTTGTGAATATTTTCAAAGTGCTCAGCCAAAACCTCAGCTTTATCAGTATCACAGAGAATGTGGGTATTATTTTTGATTAAGGAAGGAATTTGCTGGGATTTTTTTCTCAGTTTCCTAACGATTTTCCAAAGAGAGTTGTCATCTGGTTTGAGTTCTGTTAGTGTGTTAGTCCACTGTGTGTTTCTGTAGTCTCTGATCTTTATATTAATTTCATTTGTCAGTCTGTTTATGTCAGATTTTATATGGGTGTTTCCTGTTTGCTGCATGTGTTTTCGTAGTCTGTTTTTATTTTTAATTAGCTGTTTTATTTCATTCGGTGGGTTGTCGTGAAGTGTGTTAATCTTAATGAGTTTTGAATGTTTGTCTCTGGCTGCTTGGATAGCTCTGGTTAATTTTAATACTTCTTTTTCTAACTGTTCAGTGCTATCTATGTTGGGGTTAATTATTATGGAATTGTCTAGTGTTTGTCTAAATTCTTTCCAGTTAGTGTTTTTGTAACATGTTATGTAAGAGTTTGAGTTATTAGTAAGTTGTCTTGGGAGAACAAGGAAGACTGGGTTGTGATCAGAGGATAATTCAGGAGAAGAAAAGGGTTGTTCAGCGATGTTAATATTTTTATTAACAAATAGGTCAATTGTCGTCGGGGTTGTGTTATTAGTAGGAAAATGTGTGTGAGACTCGAACCGTCGTCCCCCGAGTCCGTATTGGAAAGTCTGAATCGACTTTCCCGCACGGCCACGGAGGCGCTGAGAATTAATGTTACTCTCCTACAGAGTTTTATCCAGCCCCCAGCAGAAATGACTTTTACTCTATAAGTTTGAATAGGAAAGGTAAGTCGAGTTGCACCTTTTTGAAAAGCTCTTTTGATTATCTGTTCAATTCTGCACTTATAAATTCTGCCGATTCAGTTGTTTAGATGTCTGCATTCAAAACTTTAAAATAAAAATCCTAAATAGTAGCATTTATTTCATGTTTAAGTTTTTGCAAAATTATAAAACTTTCTGTGTTCACAATCACTGGAAAAAAACTTTTCTTAGTCTTGTTGTATTTTCGTTGATACAGTGTACGAGTTGGTAGAAAGAAATAAAAATAACCATAATCATTAGGTAGGTTCTTGATCATTCTACTTTAAATTTCATTGAGTTTTGTTTCAATAAAATGTTTTACCAAATTTGTTTTAAAGTGTTGATCATTTGAAACTGATTTAACATTTAAGCAACTTACACTATTCCAGAGAGCTTTGAAATTGTGTCAGCTTGTTTTTTTATGAAAACCATCCAGACAAAAATGTGTTTATGTTTCGAAAGTATTACGAAAACTTAAACAAACTGGTTTGGTTTGCAATAAGAAGCACAAATGTGTGGAGAGTGTGAGTCACGGGGTGCCCGAAGTGGGCCTGCAAGGACGCTCAACTTGAGCATAATAAAAAATTTCGCGACGCAGCAAGTGCCTTATGGTAGCGAATTTTTAGTAAATGCTTCAAATTTGCATAACTCAAGTTTCTATACACCTAGAAAGTCGTTTTGGTATGTGGTAGGGTAAGTACAAGTGCAATCTACCAATTAAATGACATCAAAAAGCCTTGTTATTTTCTGAAATACAATTTTTTTTAGATACTGGTCCGAAAGGGCTGTTTAGCGAATTCGTCTAAGCCATTAATAAAAAAAGATTCTTGCTGAGTTTCATCAAAATCAGTTAATAACTTTATGAGTTTTCGTGTGGATACACACACAGATATATATATATATATATATATATATATATATATATATATATATATATATATATATATATATATATATATATATATATATATATATATGTATATGTATATGTATATGTGTATACATATATATATATATATATATATATATATATATATATATATATACAGGGTGGCGCATTGAAAACGAAACACACCGATTTGCGTCCAGAGAATTTTTTTTAAGAAACGCTGAAACACGTCAACTTTAATATTAAGGGGGATATTTTTTGACATAAAAGTCAACTTTGTCACATCAACTCCTTAAGGGTGGTGACAATAATATTAAATAGGGAACATAGGTCGAGTGTTACATTATTTAAAAGCTCTTTCTTTCCTGAATTCAGCACACTAAGTTTTTTGGAAGTTTTATCAACTCGTTTACAGTTGATTTGCAAGAACGTATTTCATTCATTGTGATAAGAAATGCACTAATTACTCAATTTTTCGTTAAAAAAAACAAAACCAAACGTTCAAAAATGTTTATTTTGTTAAGTAAGTGTTTAAATTGTTGACCACCAGCTCCCATACAAAAGTACAAATTTTGTTCTAAACGAGCTCTGACATTCTGGAGCATTTGTGGAGTAATTGGACGGCATTATTCAACAATACGTCGTCGTAATCCTTCCAGAGACTCCCGTTTTGTTGCGTAAATTCTACTCTTCCAATGGCCCCATAGAAAGAAATCTAAAGGAGTTAAATCCCGTGATCTAGGGGGCCACTCAATAGCACCTATACGCCCAATCCATTTCCTGGAAACTATCTGTTCAAAAACTCCCTAACACGTTGTGAAAAATGCGGAGGAGCTCCATCTTGTTAAAACACTAATTGATTTGCTTGATAGCGATCATCATTTTCAACAATGTCAATTAGTAGAGGGTAAACGATATCTTCCAGTAACTCCAAATATGTTTCGCCACTCAAATTGCAATCAAGAAAAATTGGTCCGATTAAACGGTCTCCAAAAATGCCAGTCCAGATATTCAATTTCTGTGGAGTTTGAACGTGGACTTCGTGAAAATTTCTTAGATTATTATCTGCCCAATAACTACAATTATGACGATTGACTGTAGAATTTAATAAAAACGTACAGTCGTCTGAAAAACAGATATTGAACAGAAAGTTCCCGTTATCAGCTACTCGTGCAGTCATAACTTCACAAAACTCCAGCCGCCGATCAAAATCATCTTCATTCAGTTGTACAAGATGAATTTTATACGGGTGAAATTTATGATGCTTCAATATTCGCTGAATAGTTCTTCTTTTGATGTTTGAGACAGTGGCCAATTTTCTCGTGCTCAAAGTTGGGTCTGAAGCAATTTGTCCTAAAACTTCAATATCAGTAGTCTCATTGCTAACCGAAAATTCACGTTCAGGATCTCGTTTTTTTTTTTGACTACTAAACCACTTTGTCGAAACTTTGCAACTAACTGCAAAATGTATTTTCTGTTAACATGTCTGTTCGGATCTCGTTCATTAAACATTGCGGTATGGTTGGCACAGTCATCGTTTTTGAAAAAAAAGAGTAATTAATTCAACTCTTTCTTCTACAGAATACACCAATGTGAATTTAATTTTCGGTAGTACTATCATGTATCAAACCGACCAATAAACTGAAATAATGAACCGCATTTCTCTCATTCCGATAAGTAATATTCTGATAGTCAATTTTTTGTTTATAAACCAACAAAATATTTACTATCAGCATATTTCTTATCGGATTGAGTGAAATGCGTTTTTGCATTTTCAACTGTGAATATTTTTTAAACGAGTTGGTAAAACTTCCAAAAAAATAGTGTTGAAAAAAGAAAGAGCTTTCAAGTGATGTAACACTCAACCCATGTTTTCTATTTAAAATATAAGGGTTGTTATCACCACCCTTAAGGGGTTGATGTGACAAAGTTGAGTTTAACGTCAAAACATGTCCCCCTCAATAATAAAATTGGCGTGTTTCAGTGTTTCTTAAAAAAAATTCTCTGGACGCAAATCGGTCTGTTTCGTTTTCAATGGGCTACCCTATATATCCTAACCAGCATAATTCGAATGTTCTGTGGCTATTTGGTTTTAAAGGTATTTTACTAACACTATTCTGTTGTAGACAGCTGAAGAGTTTTATAAGTTTACCTTCAAAATGTTTAGATAGCAAGACTATAAAATATCTTATAAAACAGTCACAGAATTATTATGCAAAAGTTTCCAGCCTACTTATAGAACCTTCACACCTATAAAACTAAATTGTTTGATAGTGTCTTTTGCATCCCGGCGATATTTTCAATTTCCTTAAAACCATATTAAGAAAGTAACTTCCGGTGACTTTAAATAACAGCAATATTAAAGTACCTTTAGAAACAGTTTCGCTCTTAAAAACAAATTGCTGTTTTAGTAACCATTTTATAACTATTTTATAGTATTGCATCTCTACGACAATATGAAAGACACAATACAACCATTATAAGATTAAATTGTTGCCTTGAATATAAATACGCTGTGGCTAACTTCATACTTTAACATGTTTATAATAACTGGATTTAATACCTACTTTGAGCCAGCTAAAATTTTACGTTAAAGAAGCTAACATGAATTTAAAAAATTATTCGATAAAAAAAAGTGTAATTAAGGTGTCAGATATACGGAAATGGAAAAAGTTAAGAAGAAAGTCAAGAAGATGATACTAAAATACGATGTGTAATAAAACCACAATTGGTGTTGGCAATAAAAAATAACATCGCTTTAATAAAACAAAGAAGTCCACAGAAGGTATCCCATCAGCCCCAGATGAAGTGTCAGTGTCCCAAAATAGTTTTGTTAATGCAATAAATATTAACCTACTGTAAACGGAAAAGCAACCAAATTCTTGTAATGAGAATGCTCTTTTACAAACAGTAGGGGTTATATAATGATGAAATAATAGGTAATAGGCTAATAGAACTAGGTTCCATTAAGAGGGAATTACTTAATAGAACTAGGGCCTATTAAGCTGTAATTGGCTAATGGAGCAAGGGTCCATCAAGTGGTAATTGGCTAATAGAACTAGGGTCCATTGAAGATTGTAATTTTGCGCTGGAAGTTGGCAAAAACCCCCATTGAGCATTAAGAGTGCTATTTCTCAATATTATTGGAATACTTCCTAACGTACTTTCACAAGATTCCACAACATTTCTAAAAAGATATCAAGCGGGTGTCATGAGAAAAGTTGGAGATAATGGTAATTACTGACTTTCCTTTGTTTATGACGTTTATAGCGGTTTCTTCTAACAATTTGTCAGTTGATTGGGAGTAACTGAATATGTTATGTTTCTCTTTATGATATAATCTAGTCACGTTTACAAGTAATGATAAATGATTTGTCATAAAAAAGACAAATTATAACGAAGCTCAGTATTTTATTTCATAAAAGTGGCCAATCAGTTCGATATTAGCCATAGTTTTTCCAACTAACAATATAAGCATATAAGCTCATGGATCTTGTAAAAGCACTTCAATCCTGTCACCAGAGCATCAGATTGTTATCAAAATGTTGTTTAAATGTTTTATAGAGATTGCATAGTAGCTAAGTTATCTCACAATGCTCTCTATTAATATGGAATTGTTTTATAAGACGACACATTTTAAATATGGCAGCATTAGGGGATATAAAATGGCAAGGGTGAAAATACTAAAAAAATCTCATGTGTGTTAATATTACAGCTGATAAATATATAACAATTATTAAATGACGTTACCTAGATCAAATTGACGCATGCTTTCCCAAAAAAAAATAATCAAATAATCGAAACTAATTTTGGGATAATCAATTTCTTTCTTATAAAAATTCATAAATAAGGAGCCTACTTAAAGTTTGTTAATCTTATGGTATATATTTCGCAATAACATTTAGTTCTCAGTATTTCATTCTTCATATAACAAACAGTGTCTCTAAACACATATTAAAGTGAGAGCAACATTATTGAAATGGCCATCTTGTAAATAGTAATACCTAATACATGTAATACTTATATTTTTTGTCTGTGTCCGCTGGTGTCTTTATAGATAAAATTGATGACTGCAGCTTCAAGAATTACTTAATAACTTAAAGAAACCTTCCAATTTTATTGCTGCTATTTCTTGTTGCATTTTCACTTTAAAAATGTTACACAGAAACTACTAAAAAGCTTTTACAGAACTGTTGTATACTTTATTTATAAGAATAATACAACAAATAGTCAAGTGTATTTGATAGTATAGTATGAGAACTGCAATAAAACTATTTTATACGGTCACTTTTTTACAGTTGCAGTAATATTTACAAAAGGCTTTATATATATTTACGAAGACTGAAGTATTTTATAAAATGGTGCCAAATTTGGGTCTACAGCTGTTTTATAAACATATTGAAAACAATTGAGAGAGTGAGACTATTTTATAAACCTTTTATCGAAAACGTTTTTACAACTATAATAGAATATAAAATTACTATTGGGATATATATATATATATATATATATATATATATATATATATATATATATATATATATATATATGTATGTATGTATGTATGTATGTATGTATAGATGTGCTGGATATGCTAACACGCTAACTATATAGACCGATATCACTAATTTCCAGTATCGCGAAAGTCGTTGAGTGTCTCCTGAAAAAACGCTAAGCTATCTAAATATTTATGGAATATGATCTGGAAACCAGTATGGCTTCAGGACATAAACATCTACGCAGGATGCCATAATTGAACTGGGGAGCAATATATATCAGAATATGGATAAACAGACCATCATTGTGTGCCTTGGTGGACCTAAAAAGGCATTCGATACAGTTGATCATATAAGATTGCTTGAAATATTGGAGACAATGGGGTTTATGGGCTGACAACAACAACTGTTGCACAGCTATCTGTTTGGAAGATATCAGGTGGTGTGTGTGAATGTTGTTCTGAGCGATGTGGTCAAAATGAAATGTGGTGTTCCGCAAGGAACCATTCTAGGACCCCTATTATTTAATATATAATATATAATTAATCTTTTTTATGTTAAATAGTTAGAAAATATAATAGGGTACGCGGATGATGCTACTAGACTTTATAACGGAGCATCGTGGGATATACTCAAATCTACAGTTGAATCAGACTTTCGAAAAATTCTCGAATGCTTTCAAAACCGATTGGTAACTGTTAATACGGCAAAGACAGTGTATATACCGCTTTCATCTAACGAAGGAAACTTTTTACCTCCTTGGAAATGTGTGATGGCATGAAAATAAATAGCGTGAAGCATGCAATATCTTTGGGTGTTACTATAGATTCACACATGAAATGGGAGCACCACATTCTAAATGTAACTAACAAGATTCGCTCTATGATGGTAACATTCAGGATACTGAAGGAGATGCTACACATCAAACACCTGAGGGCTCTATATTATTATTTAGTGGAGAGTCACTTAAGCTAGGCTATAATAATTTGGGGTGGTCAGAAAACTGCCATATAGCTCAATTATAGCTTGCGCAAAATTGTCTCATAGAGGTGATTTATGATAGAGAACACAGATATGGTACTGATGTTTTATACGCTGAGACAAGACTGCTGGATATGAGGCAGCTTTTTTATTTTAACGCTGCGGTATCTCAGCATATTTATCGATGTGAATTAAATGAGTTGAATCGGAACTATAATACGAGACACTGCGCTGACGCATCTAGAACGGAAAGAGCTGAGAAGAGTAGCACAGCCTTCTTATATGCTTACCTTTTTCTAAGAATGTATAATTCTATACCAGGTGAAATTCTCCAGCTGCATAGGCTTCGAAATTTTAAAATTGGTTTAAAAAAGTGGATAGCTGGAGTAGATAATCAAGCAATACACAGGGTCATAGAAGCTACTGTGCTGCTGTAGTGATCTTTCCTTTAGATTTTGTGTTCCTCGCGCCTGGCCTCTGACCTGTGAGCCCGCGCATGTGTAAGTGTGTCTAGGTTATCCATAGTGTGGCTCAAAACATTTGGGAATAACATTTTTGTCTATAGTAGAAAAAGGATAATTATACTTTTTTATATTTTCCGCAAATTCCTGGATTTCGTGTGCAGTTTTGGTTTTTGTTTGCATTGCTTTACAATGTCAGAGTGTAGTATCACCAACAAGTCTTTGACTTAGATGACTTTTAATGTTATTGAATAACCAGACTCTTGATTAATCTTGTAAGTTGTTTTGTAAAAAAAATGTATATTGTTCAATAAATTATTATTATATTTACGATTACAGCAAGGTGCAGCTATGATAAGGAGATTTTGAATAATCACTATATATGCAGTTTGCTATTGTAATATGTACGAAACATATTTCGAGATAAGAGCTAATTTGTAATTTTCTTTATCTAATCATCACCTTAATCACCTACGATTTCAGCAAGATGCAGCTATGATTAGGAGATTTTTGAATAATCATTACCTATGCAGGTTACTATTGGTATGTTAAAATTATACGAAGCACATTTCCATATTACAGGTAATTTGTAATTTTTTAGCTTTTAGTTACACTGTCCCCCAATGTGTCACTCACTTTAACAACCATTAATGACTAGCACAGTCGTTGGTGAATCGTCATAAAGGTAGATAAGTTTGTGCTAAATCTACAAAAACTTAATAAATAACAACCTAAATATGTGTTTCGATGCCTGTTGGAGTTGTTAGTAGTGAATTAATGTGCAAAAACAATTCCAAAAAGGCAATGGAAAGTGGAGATCAATTTTGCTTGTTTTATTTTCCAAAAGAAGTAAACGTGCAGATGAGCTCACATATGGTTTTTAGAATTAAATAAAATCAGAAACATAGTTAGAAATACTCCATCCACCATGGGATACATAAACCACAAGAAACATTTCGCACGAACCACCCTTAAGAAGATTACGGTACCAGGAGTGAATAGCGGAGCTTGGCGAAGAAGAAACTAAGAAACAGCTTAGCCGGACTTATATATGCTGCTTTTATCCCATTTTGCAGTTACACCTCCTTAAAATCCTGGTAATCACGTACAGAACCCCTATTTTCCACATGTCCCATAACTTTCTTGGTGATGTTCCCAAGAAAGATCCGACCGGTTTTTTCGGGAACATCGTAACTTTATTTTCGAAGAATTCTTGGTCTTTGTCAAACAATAAAGTTATTTTCATGAAATATGGTACATTTTTCGACTATATAGGTTATACTGGTAACTAAATGTTTGCAATTAAAAAACATTTTTATGAAAATTCACTACCATAACTCACTTGCTGCGACAAGATTTTTAAACCATTGTTTGACCGAAATACTCTAACGTAGCTTTCATGATTGCATATAAATAAATTTAAGTTTCTCTTATCTGATAATGCGGTAAATGACGAAACCGGTTTCAGAGAAGGAAACAAACTTTAAACTTCATTAGAACTCTAAATTGGTCACACTACAAACAGTACAACAGTTATTTACTTGCAGCGTCTGCCACGTCTGTTAGCTAGCCTACTACCTATTGGCTGTGATACCTACATATTTCAAAAGTTCCACCTTTGAAACTCAAACACAATGCTCAGATCTAAATCTGCTTGCTAAAACCACAAAGCAACAACATATGTTTAATGAGAAATCATGCACGGCATCACCGGGTCGGAAGTTAACGCAATTAAAACCAGCCTGTTGACAGTAAGTCAATCAGGAGAGTCAGCCCTCTGTGTCTCTATATTCCTGTCGTGACCCTCAGTTGAAAACCGTCCCTCAATAATTGAGGACGCGGTACGAGCCCGAACTATAGATCGGCTTGTCACGCGTCGTCTATCACCCAGTCTCAATCACGGCACACCTAGACGACAGTACTGCACTTACAAATGCTTCCCTTGGTGGCTAATTGCCGCATCGATCACCCTCTGTGACTTTAAGCGAACAGATATGACTTCATATATCACAGGTAGTTTATCGTATCAAGCAATAGCTTACATTGCTGGAATTGAATTACGTTAAAAAGCTAAAAGAGCGTTGAACTCACTTAAATAACAAATAAAATAGTTGACTCTAAAGCTAAAATCTAATAATATGATTTAAACGTTGATGAATCCACTTTGAAAAATCCGATTTAGAATAACGTAATTTAATCACGAAAAATCGTTGAAAACTATTGAGTTGATAATAATAATAATAATAATAATAATAATAATAATAATAATAATAATAATAATAATAATAATAAAAATAATAATAGTAATAATACCTGGCCGGTAGGTGTACTGTTGCCAGCAGTATGCTTACCGCTACTCGTAACGGCAAAGACGGTAAAGCCAGCCAGGCTAGCTGTCCGCCTTCCAACTTACCTGTCTCCTCTTCTACCAATGTCCTGTATTCCTTTATCCAAATTACCTAATTTCTTGGTAAACTCCTCTCGACTCACCTTAAAGTCTGGCCGGTAGGTGCACTGCAGCCAGTAGTGTAAATATCGCTATCCGGAACGACGTAGACGGTACATCCAGCGTCGGAACTGCCCACACATCTGCAGAATCACAGAAAATCTGTGACTGTGGGTACGAATACCCCCCTTTGGGATATTCGAAATTCTGTGGGGGTCGACGTAGGTTAACATCCTGCGCCGACCTAATACTGTGCTTGTTTTCAGTAGGACAATTGCAAGCGTCCTCTCTAACCTATCTCGATCAGATGGAAAGAATAGGCAAGGTGGACAGGACAATGGACGGATTCCTGGTAATGACCACGCAAGGAGAATGGAGTGGATCGATGATCTTCGGAACGATCTTTTGCAGAGTTATGGCAACAGCTCGCCTGCAAGGAGGGGATACATGGAAATGTTACATGCTTTGTGGGTATCCATACATCCTGAGCATTTTTTCGCACAACAGCTGCGAGATTATGCATCATACCTGCACGGGGGAGGGTATACAAGAATATCTTCCCGGATCCCAACACCACCGCGACCAATCACAGAACAGCTGCCGCTCCTCGCTGGAACGAGGGAGAATGACTTGAGTCATATGGCTTTTCTCAAGGTGAGATTTAGTCCTAGGGCAGCTCGCCCAACTGGTTGCCAGTCTCAATGAGGAACTTCAGGAGGATGCCGACATTTGAACCATGAACTGCGCTGTCTATGCGGCTGCCTGATGCCGTCAGGTCAAGTTGTCAAAACATCTCGCAGTGTTGTGCAGTGGAGGCGACGTATATCGCAGTTGCAAACAAAAATAAAAAGATCAAGACAACGAGCCTCCAGTATTCAGTGTATGCTGGAATATATAATAGCCTGAAGGCCGCCTACTAGGCGCGTGCAACGAGTGGCAGCCGTTGTAGGGGGCAAACGTCACATACTGAGCATAGCAGTGCTACAAAACATCAAGCAGCACGCCTTAGATAATATACGGGCATTGGCGACACTTAAAAATTGTTGCTGAGGCAAGTGAGGGGGATAACTAATAACTCATCCTTTCACAGGAATCCCCCTCGCATACTCCAACCACCTAGGAAACAAGTTAGTGACCAACTAAATGTCCAACATGTCGAGCGTTTCTGGAGGGAGATTTATAAGGCTAGGCCCCAGTTTAAAGAATCCATTCCGGGCATGGCACATCTTACGGCTTACTGCAATGTCGAACAGCCAAATGTGTGCGCGGCAATCGCTGGTGCTGAGGTTGCGGAAACCCTTCGAAGCTACCGTAACTACGCTGCCCCAGGACATGACGGCATTCATTCCATCTGGTAGAAGAGTTTTCCATCTGTCCACCGCCGGCTGGCTCGAATATTTAACTTATGGTTTAAATCATTGGGAGCAATTTCCTCAGTGGTTTGTGGAAATGAGAACCGCACTGGTCCCAAAGAAAGGTGACCTGTCCCGGCCAAAGAACTACCGGCCCATAACTTGCCAGAAGCCCTGCTACGAGATCTTTACTAGTATTTTGTATGCTAGGTTGTTGCGGGCAGTTGAAGAAATACTTGGGCAATTCAGTGAGCAGTGCGGTTCCCAGAAAAAATGGATGGATGAAGGGAGAATTTGTTGATTGATCGTTGCGTTACACAAGACGCACGGCAGTATCTCCGAAATCTGCGTATGGGCTGGATAGACTACCGCAAGGCGTTCGACACAACGTCGCATGATATGTTGCGCTGCTTGTTTGGCAAACTTGCTGTGCCAAAAAATCGCTAGCGAAATGTATAGAACATCTGATGTCATTGTGGAGGACACGGTTTGTCATAACATCCGGCAGCCGAACAACCCTTACACAACCGATATCATATAGGAGGGGAGTCTTTCAGGGAGATTTCCATAGCCCTCTCCTATTTTGCCTCTAGCTGCTACCGCTGAGTGCAGCTCTCCGCAAAACCCGCGGTTATCTCTGTTGGCCACCCTCAAACAGAAGACACAGAATTCGTTTAGTGAATTTTTTCTACGAAAATTCACTAAAAATGGAAGAAACAAAATATTCAAAATAAAAATATCTATTTAATGATTTAAACCACAATCTGTACAAATATTTTTACAGTGTTCAGGGCACAAAGGTTTTAAATATTTTATACACAAAAATTTGGTGAGACGGAATTTTTTTATTTGTGAATAGCATGTACTACATCTTTTTCTTATTCTAGGTATATTTTCATTTTTGTAAGACACCGAAGGCAGGTCATTTTCAGGAGCGGCACCCGGTAAGACTTCTACGTCTGTCACTTTTCGCCTTTGGATCAGTGGTTCCGTTAACTGCTTAGCCAGTCAATGTAAATAAGTTTTTATACTTTTGACCTCGTTTTGGTCTCCAACAAAATTTGTTTCCGAATTTATTCCACAAATATTCAACAGAGAAAAAAAAAAACATCACCATCGACCAGCGTTTTGTATTTCGAGCAACGTTATAGCTTGCACACATTTTATCGACATTGTCTACTCCATCTTTAGTTTTATTACAAAAAGTTATTATCTCCGGTTTCTGTTGTTCACCCGTTGATAAATCTATATTATTATCAAAATGCATACTTGATAATAAAACAACATTTTTATTCGGTTTTGGTACATACGAACCCTAGTACAGTCTTTCTGAAAACCGAACACACTAGATGGAATACTTCGCTATTTAATATTTTTCATTGCACTAGGTATTTGGGTTTTTTAAGGTACCTACAACAGATAGTTTTTTCTGCCTAAGGTCTTCCACTAAATCATAGCTTGTGAACCAGTTGTCAATGGTGATGTTACGGCGAGAATTATAAATAGGAGTAGAAAGTCTCTTGACCACAACAATTGGTTTATTGCTTATGGCATATGGACCTTCTGATTGTTGCCCAGCATATATCTCCATATTATAGGTATAAGATATTCTTGCGTCTACAAGGGCAAAAAAAATTATGACATACTTGGCCGGCTTGGAAGGTATATACTGGAGAAACAGGCAGCGTGCTCTAAACGCTTCCAGTTTTTCATGAATGGTAACGTTTTGGCCCAAAGAATATGATTTTTACAGTTACTTACAAATGCCTCAAATATATCTCTTATTGGTGCCAAACGGTCAATTTTTTTTCCTTTCATATCTCGTTTCCATGTCGTCAAACCTTATACAGCGCATTATAAAACGAAATCTTCTCAAACTCATGGTCTTTATAGTTAATCTAAACTCAACCCATTTGCATGGTAAACGCTAGCCAGATACAACAAGCCAATAGCTGCCTTAATTTCAACAATATCAGTTAATTTAGCATCTCTTGGTCTATTAAATTGTTCTGCTTATGTATTTATTTGTACACTCAACAATCTCCTGTAACATTGTATTGTCAATCAATAAGTTCCAAGTTTCATATATCCCACTAACCCGTTTAGCATCTCTAATGACAGCTGGTAGTTGCGTCAGAATATTTTCAGCAGACATTCTTCTTCTTTCTGAAAGGGAAAGTTTTCGCGATTTCCATTTATTTACATTAATTTTGTTTCCTGTTTTTTTTTTCTTTTGAAATACAACTGCCAGATGAATCACTTTGTTTGCACTCAGAATTTTCTTCACGTTTTTTTCGTGTTTTATATCTACTCTTTGATGTTCCTCATCACTTTCCTGGTATATTAATAGATTGGTGAGCTCCTCACAGTGCTGTTCATTACTCAAATCATACTTTTCACGTCTACAATTCATTTATTTGCCTAAAAAGAATAGACATTACATTAATGGTCGCATGTCTCTCCTAGATACATAGCGTCGTTTTTATAAGTAGGCAATGAAATTTAACGGCGTAATTTCACACATCTATCAACTTCTCATTATACTGTTAAAAATAGCAAAAACACGGAAAAAACTATATTTAAAAAACTTACCGCAAAAATCGCGTGTATCTGTGAGATATAAAATGTCAAAATTTCAAACGCACTTTTCTATACAAAGTCGAGTAGTGCATTGTTCAAAACCATCTTATGAGCGAGGAAGGTACTGTGATGGTGAGAGTTGTTGACGCATACACTAGACGGTAGGGAGAAATACAAACCCTTCATGTATCTGGTGGATACACGCGACTAACGCAAGGTTAAGGGCTAAAATTAGAGATACCCTACAAAAACATATATTGGGGCAGCATGTTGGAAAGCCTTTGCACGGAATGTTCTTCCGGCATATAGAAGCGCACGGCTTGTCAACGAGGCTGGCATTTCCTTTTTTCAAATCAGCGGGGCTCCGATCGGAGACTGCAGGGTTCATCATGGCCTGCCAAGATGGTGTTATAAACACCTTGGTCCACCGCAAGCACGTGCTGCGGTTAGACGTGGTAGGTGACAGCTGTAGAATCTGTCATCAATCGCCGGAGACTTTTAGGCATCTCTTGAGTGCATGTCCGGTGATGGCGTGTGTCAATTACGTGTATCAGCATAATACGGCCCTTCCAGTGTTGTATTACCACCTTCGACATTCGTATGGCATAGACCAAACACCAGTGCTGCCTCACCAACCGGGGGATATTGAGTCTGTGATTTAGAACAAGAGATGCCGTATATACTGGAATTTCTTGGTATCCACTGTCAGGCCAGTAGCCGCTAATAGGCCTGACATTATCATTCTCGACAAACAAAATAAAATCCTGTTTGTTATAGAGTTCTCGGCTTCACCTGACGTTAACGTTAGTATAAAGGAGAGGGAAAAACGGAACAAGTCCTTATGTTTGAGCTTAGGCAGCTTTATTCGGGACACCATATATGACTCGTCATTCTAATTATTGGCTGTCTGAAGGGTATAACCCATACGCGGCTGCGGGAACTCGAGCCAATTCCAGCGTGCCACGCCGCTGCATATTCACTAGCTTGCAGGGTGCAGAAATCTGTCGTCCTTGGGTCTTTATATCTCCTTCGTTCTCTGAACCTGGATTAAAAATTTGCGCCCCGTGCCCTCTTACCATACCTGAAGCGGGGCAAGGGCACGGGTGTAATGACGTTGGATGGACATCGGAGTGTGTCGGGGCCTCGGACAGTTGCTCAACATATTTTATTTAAATAATAATAATAATAAAAAAATAAAAACCAAGTAAAACTCTGCCATCGCCGATCCCAAGCCCGGGTGACAAAGGATGAGTAACAATCACGTTAAAAAACCAGAGTTTCTCTGGTCCGGACGGTAGCACCCTGTAAGGTCCCCTACCTAGGGTCACAGGTCTGTCTGGTCTACCGCTACTCGTAACGACTTAGACGGTACAGTGAGCGACGCCAGGTGGCCTCTGTCCCATTTACCCTCGTTTTCCTTAACCATATTACCTTATTCCTTCCTCCATGCCTACCTGTGACATCAGGGTTAACAGGGTCAATAGGTGGCAAACCCATGGACATGGAGCAGAACCAAAGTCTCGGAAAAATGCCGCTGTCTGCGGTTCGCCAGGGCATATCTGGAGCTGACGCTGGACATGACAGCATGCGAGACGTCGGTGGCGGGGTGCTGATGAGGAGGGTCCCTGTCATGCAATAAATTACAGCCCAAAATCAACATCAGGGGAGCTTAGTAAGACCACGAGCTCCACCCACTGAGGATGCTGTGCAGAAAAATCAGTCTGCGCTCACCCAGATGGGATTACCGAAACGGCGCATGAAATGGACTATGGAGACGAATGAAACAATTATGCGCACTTACTACAGAGTAACAGTACTCGGACAACAGACGATCGGATATAGGCAACAACTCCACACTGAATTTCTCAGAATGTACCCACACATACAGGAGACTCAACAGAGTGTAGCAGATTATTATCGTGTCATACTTAGGTATAACCTTATTTCACAAACGAGACTGAATACCATCGAACAGGAAGTCTAATATGAAATTACGAACCTAGAGATTACGGAAAATAATGCGATCCTGTTTGGTGGTAGTAATCTGGAACCTGTACATACTGAGCACTAAGAATACATCGAGGGTACGCAAGAAAAGGAAGAACTCATCGACAAATTCTCCACAGAAATGAGTGGTGCAGTCGCGGAGTACGAAGTAACAAATCCTCTTACTAGACCACCATTACCTAGTGTAAGATCATCTATAAAACTCGCAATTATCTTGGAACTTTTGAACAGAATAATGTTGCCATCGTACCTTCTAGAGATCAACGCATTAGAGCACATGCATACACTTATTTACTGTGCAGCAACTGAAGAAATTAAAAGTTTAGGAATTAGGATTTCTGATCGAAGGTCCAATCGCAGAGACTCGCGTCAAAGAGTGTTTCCGTGGGAAAGATGTTGATAAGTAGAGTAGAAACACTTCGAAAAGAAATTGGACAACTGACGCAATACATTGGGGGAGTACAGACAAGAACATTTCAGAAACGGGTCTCTGCATATTGTTTCCTCTGAAACAATAGGCGGAGTTCGACAACACTCAGCACAACATCCAGTCAACTGCAATGCACAAGAATGTGTGGGCACCTTAAAACAGAGGCTTTCTGTATATGCAGAACGGTTGAGGAGATATAAAGCGTGCAACAATAGAAAGTGCGACAATACAATGTTTGAACCCTCTGAAAGAACTTTCTACCGTCAGCTTAATTCAGCTAGTAATGCAGCCACCGATACTTTTCCAAATAAAGAACAAGTCGATAAAATAAAAACACTTTTCGGGAACCCAATTCACCACAATATATTTTTAAAGACCTGACGGTCGTTTTACTACCAAGGTCAGCGTCATCAGATGATGAAATATTCTAAGCAAAAAATATGTTGTGGTGAATTGGGTTTCCAAAAGTGTACCTATCAGTGCTCATGGCAGGTTCTAATCTTAACTAAGTGATAAAAACGCATTAAAAGTTACTGGCTGTTCACGTAAATACACCGACCAAAATCTATAAATTTTAAAACCAAAGTTGTTTTACCTTATAGTCATTTATTGATAATTAAATGTTCACTTAAGATCGAGATTATGAGGCTCATTGATTTTTATAAGAAGTAATCTCTTTTATGAGTCACCTACAATACAAAAAAATAGAGCTCGATTTGGAAAATTTATGATTAAAAACATTTTTAAGTTGATATGTGTTTTATTTTGGTCCATATAAGCCATTATTTCTAGTACGTACAGGGTTCTGGACGCGATGTCAATGGTTTTTTGTTTACGACCTCTAGTTTCTTTAAATTACAAATGGAAACTCTATATTCATATAAGATGGTTTTGTGTACCAACTCAGAAATAAATTTTCCTTAACCAAACTCATACGGAAAAAGTCATAAGCCGACAGAAGACAAATATTTTAAAACACTTGAATATGAAATGAAAACAAAATGTGAGCATCTATATGCAACCGCAGAACACAAAGGCATATCTACGCATATGGCACGGCAGCTCATAAATCACCGAAATAAAATCCCTAGAAAAAAGGAAACATGTAAATTAAATAAAAACGTCAGGAGATAAACACATCAGATATCCAGGGATGTGAAATCGGGGTGTTTTGATGGGCAGAGTGGCTATGACAGCGACAGTGTAGGGCTTTAGTTCGCTCTGCTGTGTTGTAATTTGTGCGATTTGTCATAAAAGTGGACGACATAATGTGAGCGGCAGACCCACAGAATCAGGGGAACGACTGGACAGAAGTCACTATCTCAAGCGGTTGACGGACCGTGAAATTAACTACCAGTCTCCGAGCTCGCTAATGTGCTCCCAACCTACTGATACTAAAAATCTCGACACATATAAACTAGATGCTGGGGCGCGTTCAAAATACATACAAAAACATTATTAGAAACAAAGTAATATATAAGGGAGACCCGACAGGGAGCCATGTGAAACTTTCATAAAAATATTTAAAATTCTTTAAGCCTAATGTTCTATTAACCTAGAAACATAAATTTTAGGCCAGGTTATCTATGAAAGTAATAAGTGATATGTGCACAGAATTGCATAAAAACAGTTTATTACGGTTACTCTTGGTTTGTTTTCATAGATTATGCCGTCGTGCTAAGCCACCACTTATGTTTTATCTTTAACATGATTTTGAAGACCTGCACTAACGTATGCAAGATGGTCAAAATAATTTTAATATTCGAGTCAGGTTGTTTATCATACATTTATAATTATAGTCATATATATATATATATATATATATATATATATATATATATATATATATATATATATATATATATATACGTTATCAGATGATTGCCTGCTGTAAAGCCGTTGCCACGGTTTTACCATGCTTGCATCAGGCAGCCCGTGTTCCTGCAACATAAACAAATCCAAGACTGGCCAGACCGTGTGGTTCGCTTTGTAAGCATTAGTTAGTTTATAATTTACACCATTGTTAAATTAAGATTATTATTACATTGTACATTTAACTAGCAACACCTCTTGTTCGTTTCTTTTAAAACTTTGTAATTTTCATTCACTTTATTAACGTTTGTACTTTAGATTTTAAATAAATTACTTCTTATCAAAACTCCAGAAGTTCAAAACTTAATTGGCACTGCATTGAACCGGATGTGTCTGTGTCTGTGTCTGTGTCTGTGTCTGTGTCTGTGTCTGTGTCTGTGTCTGTGTCTGTGTGTGTGTGTGTGTGTGTGTGTGTGTGTGTGTGTGTGTGTGTGTGTGTGTGTGTGTGTGTGTGTGTGTGTGTGTGTGTGTGTGTGTGTGTGTGTGTGTGTGTGTGTGTGTGTGTGTGTGTGTGTGTGTGTGTGTGTGTGTGTGTGTGTGTGTGTGTGTGTGTGTGTGTGTGTGTGTGTGTGTGTGTGTGTGTGTGTGTGTGTGTGTGTGTGTGTGTGTGTGTGTGTGTGTGTGTGTGTGTGTGTGTGTGTGTGTGTGTGTGTGTGTGTGTGTGTGTGTGTGTGTGTGTGTGTGTGTGTGTGTGTGTGTGTGTGTGTGTGTGTGTGTGTGTGTGTGTGTGTGTGTGTGTGTGTGTGTGTGTGTGTGTGTGTGTGTGTGTGTGTGTGTGTGTGTGTGTGTGTGTGTGTGTGTGTGTGTGTGTGTGTGTGTGTGTGTGTGTGTGTGTGTGTGTGTGTGTGTGTGTGTGTGTGTGTGTGTGTGTGTGTGTGTGTGTGTGTGTGTGTGTGTGTGTGTGTGTGTGTGTGTGTGTGTGTGTGTGTGTGTGTGTGTGTGTGTGTGTGTGTGTGTGTGTGTGTGTGTGTGTGTGTGTGTGTGTGTGTGTGTGTGTGTGTGTGTGTGTGTGTGTGTGTGTGTGTGTGTGTGTGTGTGTGTGTGTGTGTGTGTGTGTGTGTGTGTGTGTGTGTGTGTGTGTGTGTGTGTGTGTGTGTGTGTGTGTGTGTGTGTGTGTGTGTGTGTGTGTGTGTGTGTGTGTGTGTGTGTGTGTGTGTGTGTGTGTGTGTGTGTGTGTGTGTGTGTGTGTGTGTGTGTGTGTGTGTGTGTGTGTGTGTGTGTGTGTGTGTGTGTGTGTGTGTGTGTGTGTGTGTGTGTGTGTGTGTGTGTGTGTGTGTGTGTGTGTGTGTGTGTGTGTGTGTGTGTGTGTGTGTGTGTGTGTGTGTGTGTGTGTGTGTGTGTGTGTGTGTGTGTGTGTGTGTGTGTGTGTGTGTGTGTGTGTGTGTGTGTGTGTGTGTGTGTGTGTGTGTGTGTGTGTGTGTGTGTGTGTGTGTGTGTGTGTGTGTGTGTGTGTGTGTGTGTGTGTGTGTGTGTGTGTGTGTGTGTGTGTGTGTGTGTGTGTGTGTGTGTGTGTGTGTGTGTGTGTGTGTGTGTGTGTGTGTGTGTGTGTGTGTGTGTGTGTGTGTGTGTGTGTGTGTGTGTGTGTGTGTGTGTGTGTGTGTGTGTGTGTGTGTGTGTGTGTGTGTGTGTGTGTGTGTGTGTGTGTGTGTGTGTGTGTGTGTGTGTGTGTGTGTGTGTGTGTGTGTGTGTGTGTGTGTGTGTGTGTTTGTGCCCGTATAATTACATGCATGGACGTGACTTGTCGGGTCTTCCCAACTTGTCGGGCCATACACGCGTCCCGACAATTTAGAGACGTGGTTTTTCGGATTCTGCACCTCTTAAATAGTATAAATAACTAATTTTCTGACGATGTCCTGATATACATACTATATGCTTGTGTGTATTTTTGAGTTCGTGTTACTAAAACTGTCGGGCCCTATAAAAGTGACTGATAAAAGCGACCTCCGTGGTCAATTTTTGAAACAGACGTAATTGTGTGTAAGGCCCGACAACTGTTTGGTAAAATTTGTGTAAGTCCCGATAAATATATTTTTTTTTTACCTCGTGCAGGTAGTAAATGATCTGTTTTCAAGTGACTTGTCCCTGTTTTTATAAATAGCGTGTTTGTTGTTATTTTTTACTGCTTCATCTGCAAGGGTTGTTGACGGGGAATAACGGTACATCATTTTTCCTTGGGCCCTAAAGCAGATAGCGGTGGGTTTTATGTAGTATGTTATATTTCAAAGAATATTGAGATATTGTTAAATTTATTTATTAGGGAAATTTCATAGAAAACATTTACTCTATTCTTCAAACGAAACAGAACTCATATATGGGATGGAAACATTAGTTTATATATTATTTTACATACACATATTTATGTATGTATATATATATATATATATATATATATATATATATATATATATATATATATATATATATATATATATATATATATATATGTATATATATATATATATATATATATATATATATATATATATATATATATATATATATATATATATATATATATATGTATATATATATATACATATATATATATATATATATATATATATATATATATATATATATATATATATATATATATATATATATATATATATATATATATATATATATATATACTTATAGACTTAGTATAGGATGGATTTGTATTTACAGAAATATTCCTTATTCAAAAAAAAAAACTTAAAAGCTTTTCGACATATTTTTTGCTACAAAGTGACGATCTTCAATTTATCATAGCGTAAACAATTTCGTTGCTATGGCAACTAAATCTTTCTTTTTAAATAGCAAGATATGATTTTTTCGCGATTTTGGAAATAGCGTCTAATTCTTGATACGCCACTATAAAAATGTAATTAGGTTCAATTAGAAAAAAATGGAGAAAAAACTAATGTAATTATGCAGATGATCGCAAAAATGTTTTTTTTAACAGAAGCACGCTTAAAACCAACCCTGTACGCATAAGCAACATAACAAATGCTGTAAAATCACTCACTGCAGATGATAGGCAAACTAGCTTTAATTATTAACTTTAATTCTAAAAGAGACTGAGAAAACAAAACTAAAATAAAACAGCAATAATATTTGTCAACTTACTCAATGTTCAAAATGCTGTCCGTTATCAATACATAATTGAACTCGCGTTTCAAAGAAATTTATTAAACTAATTAACCTGGAATACACAATCCATCTTGTTTGGCCAACAATTATAGCTTTCAGGTCTTCCAGATTTCTCTGTAGAGAACATTCCTCAAGTGACCCTAAGAAAACAACCACATGGCGTCAAGTCAAGGGGGCGAGCAGTTCATTTAAGTGCATCACAGCGCCTGATTCAATTTTCTCTAAAAACTTCATCCAATTTTGCCGCACGCGTCTGCCAAAATGATTGTGAGCTCTATATTTATCAAACCAAACTTCATTGACTGGGCTCACTGCAACCACTGTGGTATAATTTCTTCTCTTAAAAAAATTTAATACTTTTCAGATGTTAGATTTCCCTCAATATTACTACTGTCTAGTATACCCGTCCATACATAATTTTTTGTGGTCGTTGGGTTTGAGCCTCCAGCATCCAATGTGGATTCTGCTGAGACCAATAACGATAATTTCTACTAAAGTCCGGCTTCTCATTAAATTTGCCATAATATAACAAAATTCAACACGCCTCTAAAAATCGCCAACTACAAGTTTCTGTACTAGCTGTACTTTATATGGGGGAAATTCTTTCTTTTCCTTTTTAGCAAAGTTACCACAGATTTTTCTGAAAGGCTGTGTAATGTAGTAACTTAATTTGTAGACACATGGTGGGTTTAATAAAAAGACAACAATATATCTAATGCGTTATTACCAGCTACAGCCGTTTTTGGTCTTCCTATTCTTGGCTTATCATTGACACTACCAGTTTCGTTAATTTTTTTCAGTGTTCTGGAAACATACACTTCATTAGTTTGTGGCCAGACTCATGAAAAAACATGCACATTTCTTTACAAAGCTTCCTGTCACCGTAGCCCAACATCACTAATATATCAATTCTTAGCTTTTTGCTCAATTCTGCCATAATAATAATAATAATTCATTTCTATAAATTCTCTATTTTCCAATATGAAGCTCTCTAAAGTATTACAAACTACATATAACTGACAGAAAACAATGCTTAAAATTGGCAGCTGCAAATACTATCACAATTTTTCAATTGGTAACTGATAAGAAATTGATTAATGAAATCCAACCGAAGGTAATTTTTAAGAAACTTTTTTTGCGATTTTTTTCTTATTAATCCCGATTACATTTTCATAGTGCCGTTGCTAAGAAGGAGATGTGCTTTCCGTGAGTGCAAAAAAATCATATCTTGCTATTTAAAAAAAGATCTAGATTATCTATTTTTATGAAATTTGGTGTGTCTAAATTAGGGCTATATACACATATTTGAGGAGGAAAAAACATTTTTACATTTAACCAGCCGCACCCACATAAATATGACCTTGGCGTACTATTTGAAATGAAAATACAATACGCTGCTGCTTTTTTCAAAAGCAAAAATTATTCCTAGAATAGTACTATACTTTATATTTAAAAAAGTCTAAACGCAGCAAGTGCGTTATGGAAGTGAATTTTCATTACAATGTTTTTAATAGCAAATGCGAGCAGGCATCAATCTGATTACTGGTATAGCCTATGCAGTAGAAACAATCTACCATATTTTATCAAAACTACTTATTGTTTAAAAATGTTCAAAAATTTTCCGAAAATAAACTTAAAGTTGGTATCCTAGCCAACAAACCTTAGGTTAATAGCAAATTGAGTTATTGAAATTTAAAGGATTTCATTAAAGTTCGCTACCAAAACGCACTTACTGCGTCCAGATTTTTTCTTACAAACATGCATCTTCTTCTTCTTCTATTGCTTATCCATTAATGGATATTCGCGATCACATGTGCCCATTATTCCCTATTTCTGATGGAGCTGAATAGGTCTCCTACAGTTTTTAGTCCTGTCCATTCTCTCACGTTTCTGAGCCATGACATCCTCTTACTTCCGACTCCTCTCTTCCCCTCGATTTTTTCTTCGATTACTAATTGTAGGAATTGGTATCTTTCATTCCGTATTACGTGACCCAGATATGCTGTTTTTCTGCGCTTGATGGTGTTCACCAGTTCACGTTCTCTTTTAACCGTTCTTAGGATCTCTTCGATTGTTTTTCTGGCCGTCCATGAGACTTTTAGTATACGTCTGTATGTCCACATTTCAAAGGTTTCAAGTCTATTCATGGTATTCACCTTCAGCGTCCAGCCCTCCACACCATATAGTAACACTGACCACACGTAACATTTTACTAATTCTTAGCCTCTCACGTACCTAGTCCCCTTCTAAATCCAAATTGTGTGGACCCTACCTCTCTTTCGCATTTTATGGAAATTGTGTAGTAAATAATCTTGAGGAATATATTTAACGTGTGGCTTACTAGACTGATCAGCCTATGGTCCTCGCACTTCGTTGCGTTACTCTTTTTTGGCAGGGGGATAAAATGTGATGTAATCCACTTGGCAGGGAACTCCCCCATGTTATATATCTTGTTAAATATTCTGTGCAGTACGGAAATTCCCCTGTCGTCTAGTATTTTTAGTAGTTTGACAGGTATGCAGTTCGGGCCAACTGCCTTTCTAGCCTTTGCCGTATTTATTGTTCTTACAATTTCTTCTTTGGTGATAGGGGGTCCAGACAGGTCTACGTCCTCCGCAACCTCTATGTCAGGTCTATTATCGTCGAAAAGGTTGTTAATATATTCCTCCCAAATAACTCTCCACTGACGATCGTCTTGTGCAATTTCCCCATGTTCGTTTTCTACATTAGAAAAGTATCTCTTCCGGTAAACTTCGCACACCTCTTTTATCTTCTGTGTATGTTAAATTCATCGTGCAGCTCTTGTAGTTGTTCTATATCCTCGCATTGCTTCTTTAACCAGTCATTCTTTGCCGCTCTTATTTTCCACCTAATAAGTCTTTGGATGTGTTTATAGCTCTCTGGATATCCTTGACTTATGCATCTTCTCCTTTCTTCGAAAAGCGCCATGATTTCTGCTGTCATCCAACTGTGTTTCTGTGTTTTCCGCTTATGACCTAGTTCACCTTCTGCGACCCTTATCAAGGCTTCCTCCATTTCTCCCCATATGACATCTATCCTTGCACTCTCTTCCAACTTCGGTTCTATGCATCATATTTCGATAAAAAATGCAAAAATGCATTAACGAATTTGTTCTACGAAAATTAGCCAAAAATTATAGACCGTTAAACCACAAACTTAACTGAACGTACAGCGAAAGCATCAACTTAACTAAACCGACGGCCAAAGCATCAGAGAGAGGGTCTATTTGAAATAAATTTTCTGTAAATATTTTAGTAAAATGAAGGGCAATGACTTAAGGGTTTGCAGAACACACGTTTTGAGGAAAACTACAAATTTTTTTTAACTGCCCATAACTTTTATCTCTTTAAATTTAGAAATGCAAATTATGGTACATGGTTCACTCTTTATATTACAAACACGCGTACCGAATTTCATTGCCCTTTCTCTGTTATTTCCGGAGATATAATTTTTTTTAGAAAGAAAACACAAAATTTTCCAGCGAAACCTGGGCCGATTTTCTTGGGTACCGAACTTATCCAAGCCACTTGCAAAAGGAAGGTACTCACCAAATTTGATCAAATCGGCCCATTACTTTTTGAGTTATCGGTATGATACATACATATATTACTGTCAAAGCGATGTAATTTGGCATAGAATAGTTTATTATTTTTGAAAAAAATATGGGCTATTAAGGTTGACCCGTGGTTGAAAAATAAGTATAACGATGTCAAGAACTTTGGTAAATGGAGGTAACAATAGAACAATTGAGAGGATGAAGTTAAAGTAAGAAATATTTTCCATTTAGAATGTCAAAATTTGAAGTATAGTGAACTTGGTCCACAATTGCCAATGATTGTTTGGATGAACCCGTTAAATTTTGTAAAAACACAGCACAAGTCATAGTGATTGTGTATTGCATATTGTATAATTTAATTGAATAAACGCAATTATATATATATATATATATATATATATATATATATATATATATATATATATATATATATATAAATTCAAATTGACATGACGGCGACGCCTCTCAAAAAAAACTATCGAGAACTACAAAAACCTCAATATTTGTAGTCATTTGACAATTATTTATAAAAATTATGCCGGGGCGACTGAATTACAGTCACAAAGATTATTAAAATTTATTTATTATTATGGTGAATGTAACCACGTTTTATCAAGAACGTGCCAAATATTTGCTGATATCGAGATAAACAAAAACCGTCGCGGAGGAGTATTCGGCGAATAATGGAAACTTACAAAACTTTTGGCACCGTGAAGGCAAAAATTCATAAAATAAATACCATCCTTAAGACAAGTAGCTCTGCAGAGAGGACTTTCGAAGAGCTTGATACACAGAATTCCGTTAAAGCACAACTTCGACCCTTATTCAATATCTTTGCTTCAACATCTGAGAGAAATGGATGCGCAGAAAAGAGTTTTGTAAATTCATTTGAACGATGATACAAGACGACTCTCGATTTTTTTGACAGCATAATTAGGACTGATGAAGCGAAATCTATGAAAAATGTTCTTTATAACACACAAAATTCTTATTTTTGGAGTAATTCAAATCGTCATGCAGTAAGAACCCGGAATTTTCAAAATAGCTAGCTAGTCTTTTGTGCTGTAAAAACTGATAGAATATAATATAATATAATTTATTTAAAAAACTTGAATGGTAAGTCATTAACCATACATTGCAAATTATTTCCCCATTCTAAATTGTGTATTAACTTTTTTAAGATATACATATTTAAATATTCTGGAAGAGGTGAATCATCAATATTTGAGCAATTTACCTCTAGCGAAACACAAGCAAATTTTTTAACAACGTGATGGCGCCCTACCCCACAGAACGGTTTCGTTTACTAAGAACATTTGATGACAAGTAGATTGCCAACTACTGGCCTTTTCGTTCTCCTTATTTGACTGTGTTGGATTACTTTACCTGGGGAACGATAATAAACATCGTTTTTTCAATCCAGTGAAAACGATGGGGGACTGTATGGCAAGGGTGAATGGCGCGTTCGGAAGCTTATCTCCAAATTCAATTAGAGCGGCCTTCCATGAAGAACTAACTCGAAGAGGAAAAAAATGTTTGGAAGTTCAAAATGGAAATTTTGAACATTTATTAAAATAAGTTGTTACCCTGTGTAGGTATTGTTTTCTTTTAGTAGGATAAATTGGTTTTCTTCTATAGATTTTTGTCTTGGCGATGTCAAAAGTTTTGTAATTTTCCATTATTCGTTTAACACTATTCGGTTTCTGTTCTTGATCGAACTTTGTTGCATTCCGCCTAAATATTTACATCTTAAAAATAATCCTAGTGCGTATAATTTAATCGCACCGCCATGATTATTAGCAATAAGTATTTGCCAAATGACAACCAATAGTGATGTGTCTGTAGTGCTCTAAAGTTTTATTTTGAGCCGTCATGGCCAACTAACAACAAAACTTGAAAGCCGTATAACATTTTTACAATAATAAAATGTTAAATTGTCAATACTTCTAAAACCCAGAAATTTTTGGCATAGCCAGCCATATACAAAGTTACCCTCTTTTTAATGCCAAATAAGATAGTATGATAAAAACAGGGGATTTCTATTTGAGAAAAAAGAGTTTCAACGATTTTTTCAATTCAATTTTCAATATGAGTTTTTGATTTTCCTGTATTGATTTACCTATATTAAATGATAAAGGCCTTCATATAAGATAAACTGATAGTTATGTTTAGGCCTGCAAACGTCATTCTTGACATAAAATTTGAGATATGTCAAAAACGGTTGGACTTCGGTATAGGACATTATACATAGAATGTGTCTAAAATTTCACGGAGAAGTTAAAAATGTAACAATATATAGATTATCCTACTTAAAATAAGCAAGTTAACATCAACACCGTGCATAATCGGAAGTGCCACAATCTTAAGAATACTTTAACCCCATCGACTTCAGTAAACTGCCTAATTTTCAAAATTTTCCAAAGGCTATTTTCCGAGAAATGGATCGTGGGAGTTCGTCGTGGGATACTCTTCTACTATCTTCTACGTATAAAGTAGTGTGTTGTTTGGGAATTTAAATATACAAGTGCAAATTATTCTTTACGACTTTATTAGTGTTAGTGGGTGACTAAACAGTGTTTGTGATGCTTTTCGACCAGCTAAAAAGGGCCAAAGTTTTACAAAAAGAGCTGATATGCAACAGGTTAGTTATCTTAAAATTTATTTAACACTGTCACCTGTCTACAGAATTATTTAGTTATTTTGTAGAGAGTTAAGTTTATTTATTATTCGCTTAAGTTGTATTTAAATCAAAACATATTTAGTGACGTGCTCTAATCTTTATCTATATTGCAAAGAATGGAATTTTGTAAACAAAATTACATAAATCGAAAGGCCTATTAGAACATATTTTATCTAAAATGGTGCTCATGATGAATAGAATCTACATTTTTGTTAAGTTTTTGTTTAGTGACGTTTTATTTCGTCTCGGTACCTATCTTGATTTTAAAACTCTTCATGTGTTATCTAAATATGTCACATCACCGTAACAAAGTATTTGTGCTTATTTGTATAGTGAATTTTTCTACTTTATTTATTCTTACAGTTTTGAACTTATATAAATTTTCTAAACATAGAGTTTACCAGGCGCCAAGATCTGAGTTAATTGCCCATCTGCTGACTATCGAGACATTTCAGCAGTTAGAGACTGATGAATGTACAGTTGACTCCAAGCACTATTGTGTAACTTGTGTCTGTCATTTCGTTTTGACAAATTGACAACAGTTAAGTTCCAACAAAAGCTCAGCGGGGCTGATGAACGCATACGTTTACACACCTATTCAACTGTTGGCGCCTAGTGAACTCGACCAATTTAATCCCTGTACGTTTAGCTGATTTACTGGCGTAAACTTTAAACACTAACAAGTATTTCTACTCTATATACACCCTATATATATATATATATATATATATATATATATATATATATATATATATATATATATATATATATATATATATATATATATATATATATATATATATATATATATATATATTGAAATGACTTAAGAATGGGTTTTTCGTTTCTTTATACAAGTTTAAATAAATGAGAGGCGAAAATTGAAAATTGCATTTTTTCAGTTTTTTGACAATTTTTTTAACGACAGTTGCAAAACTTGGCTTTGTCTGCGAGATATTAAAGGGCACGAAATGTTGCAACTTTGCAGCATCTAAACCTATCGTCGATCTTTCATAATACGCGACATCCCCCTGGTGAGGCTCGAATTTGAATCACCCTGTATATTTATTAGGAATTTAAAATTTCCCTTTGCGGTCATTAACAAAACTATTTACTTAAAAAATGTTAAACTTTTCCTTTCCCAAATTATAAAATTTACTAAAAAGAAAAAAAGTTTTTACTAGTTTACCAGTTTCAACTACATAATATAATATAAGCATCCTTGGTGGTCCAGTAGGTAAACATTTCTATTTTAAATTAAGATTCACCGAGGTTGTGGCATTGTGTTTGAAATTTGATGCCTGCGCATTCCTCCCTTCCGAAGCGACGTAGAGCCGTCAATCCGATGTACCATCTGATGTCCGGCACGTTAAAGATCCCTACCCTCCTTACGGAAAGAAGACTTCGGCCAAAGTTCCAGGACACTGCAGATAAACTGTCCCCTGGCGTCGGTGATTTACCACAGTCGCAGAAATAATCCGACGTAAATCGAAAAAAGATAAACTATAATATAGGTATGTATACTGATGAAATATCGTGTGTTTAACTGAATTCACTAAAAACTAGTATAAACGCAAATAATTATATGTCGATAGTTATAAGCATTTTCTAATATGCAATTATACTTCAAATTAACATATTGGTTCAAATGAGCGAAAACTAGGCGCCTAGAACACATATCTGGGGTCTGTTTCGATTTTTATATGTATGTATATATATATATATATATATATATATATATATATATATATATATATATATATATATATATATATATATATATATATCAACTCAAAAAATAATGGGATGATTTTGATCAAATTTTGTAAGCATTTTCCTTTTGCAAGTGGCATGGATAAGTTGCTTAGCCAGGAAATGCTGCCCGGTTTTCCCGGAATGGATTGTGATTTCTTTCGGGAATAAGAAAGTGGTGCCAACCAAATATGGTACGTATGTCTGTATTATAAAAAGTGAACGACGTACCAAAATTTTCATCTGTAAGTTAAAAGTCAAAAAAGTTATAGGCATTTGAAGAAAAAAAAAGGGGGTTTCCTCAAAACGCCCAGGTCGCGATTTGAAACGTAAAAATTGGCAACATTTAGGCAAAGAACATGAAATAAATACCGGTTACGTATCTTATAAAATTATTTTGAAAATCACAGCGTGGCCCATAATTCGTTGGTGATAACTGCAATTTTTTTTTCGAACATTCCTTATACTGTTGCATTTTTAATAGAAATATGATGCATGTTCGTAAAAAAAATCGAGACGCAGTAAGTGTGTTTTGGTAGCGTGTTTTCATTAAATGCTAGGAAACCAGTTTTCTCAGAAGTATTTAAAGTTCAAGTTAAAGTTATTTGCTGAAAATTTTTGTACATTTTCAAACAATACGGTATTTTAGTAAAATATGGTAAATTGTTTTTACTATATAGGTTATACCGGTAACTAAATTGATGCCTGCTTGAATTAAAAACATTTATGGAAATTAACTTCCATAACGCACTCGCTGCGTCCAGACTTTTTATAACCTATAGCCACATACCCAATTTGGTGGCCCATTATTTTTTGAGTTACAGGGGTGATACACACACACAGAAATATATATATATATATATATATATATATATATATATATATATATATATATATATATATATATATATATATAAACATATCAAGATAGTAACTGACCACATACATGGGTTCTAGAGGTACTAGTTCGCGAATTGTTTTAAAATTCAAAAGTGTAGGAAAATTCACTAAAAGATATATGTTATAATATATTTCAGAATAACTGCACAAGGTCAATGTGATCAACTATACAATGCCTCCACACAGCATTTAATAAACAAACCCTTCCCCTTATATTTGTCGGTCCTTACACGCACACAAGCCAGACAGTTTTTTAAACTGGTTTTTTTGTTGCCATGTGTAGTTCAGAAACACAGTTATGTTTGAAGAAAAAAACAGTATGGTTTATGGGGTCTTATACACACTTCAAACACAATCCATATTTAAGGGGTCTTCACACAACGTGTGCATTAAACATAATTGCGGGACCTCACTTTATTTGTAAATATTTTCTAAACGAGCGTGTGTATAGTATTTTGGCACGAATTATCCACATCTGGAGATACATCTACATCCACGACTCATCTCAAACATTAAGATCCCACAAGTTGGTGTGTTTTCGTGTGTCCCTGCAAACATACGAGCACATGTATGTATGTATGTATGTATGTATGTGTGTGTGTGTGTGTGTGTGTGTGTGTGTGTGTGTGTGTGTGTGTGTGTGTGTGTGTGTGTGTGTGTGTGTGTGTGTGTGTGTGTGTGTGTGTGTGTGTGTGTGTGTGTGTGTGTGTGTGTGTGTGTGTGTGTGTGTGTGTGTGTGTGTGTGTGTGTGTGTGTGTGTGTGTGTGTGTGTGTGTGTGTGTGTGTGTGTGTGTGTGTGTGTGTGTGTGTGTGTGTGTGTGTGTGTGTGTGTGTGTGTGTGTGTGTGTGTGTGTGTGTGTGTGTGTGTGTGTGTGTGTGTGTGTGTGTGTGTGTGTGTGTGTGTGTGTGTGTGTGTGTGTGTGTGTGTGTGTGTGTGTGTGTGTGTGTGTGTGTGTGTGTGTGTGTGTGTGTGTGTGTGTGTGTGTGTGTGTGTGTGTGTGTGTGTGTGTGTGTGTGTGTGTGTGTGTGTGTGTGTGTGTGTGTGTGTGTGTGTGTGTGTGTGTGTGTGTGTGTGTGTGTGTGTGTGTGTGTGTGTGTGTGTGTGTGTGTGTGTGTGTGTGTGTGTGTGTGTGTGTGTGTGTGTGTGTGTGTGTGTGTGTGTGTGTGTGTGTGTGTGTGTGTGTGTGTGTGTGTGTGTGTGTGTGTGTGTGTGTGTGTGTGTGTGTGTGTGTGTGTGTGTGTGTGTGTGTGTGTGTGTGTGTGTGTGTGTGTGTGTGTGTGTGTGTGTGTGTGTGTGTGTGTGTGTGTGTGTGTGTGTGTGTGTGTGTGTGTGTGTGTGTGTGTGTGTGTGTGTGTGTGTGTGTGTGTGTGTGTGTGTGTGTGTGTGTGTGTGTGTGTGTGTGTGTGTGTGTGTGTGTGTGTGTGTGTGTGTGTGTGTGTGTGTGTGTGTGTGTGTGTGTGTGTGTGTGTGTGTGTGTGTGTGTGTGTGTGTGTGTGTGTGTGTGTGTGTGTGTGTGTGTGTGTGTGTGTGTGTGTGTGTGTGTGTGTGTGTGTGTGTGTGTGTGTGTGTGTGTGTGTGTGTGTGTGTGTGTGTGTGTGTGTGTGTGTGTGTGTGTGTGTGTGTGTGTGTGTGTGTGTGTGTGTGTGTGTGTGTGTGTGTGTGTGTGTGTGTGTGTGTGTGTGTGTGTGTGTGTGTGTGTGTGTGTGTGTGTGTGTGTGTGTGTGTGTGTGTGTGTGTGTGTGTGTGTGTGTGTGTGTGTGTGTGTGTGTGTGTGTGTGTGTGTGTGTGTGTGTGTGTGTGTGTGTGTGTGTGTGTGTGTGTGTGTGTGTGTGTGTGTGTGTGTGTGTGTGTGTGTGTGTGTGTGTGTGTGTGTGTGTGTGTGTGTGTGTGTGTGTGTGTGTGTGTGTGTGTGTGTGTGTGTGTGTGTGTGTGTGTGTGTGTGTGTGTGTGTGTGTGTGTGTGTGTGTGTGTGTGTGTGTGTGTGTGTGTGTGTGTGTGTGTGTGTGTGTGTGTGTGTGTGTGTGTGTGTGTGTGTGTGTGTGTGTGTGTGTGTGTGTGTGTGTGTGTGTGTGTGTGTGTGTGTGTGTGTGTGTGTGTGTGTGTGTGTGTGTGTGTGTGTGTGTGTGTGTGTGTGTGTGTGTGTGTGTGTGTGTGTGTGTGTGTGTGTGTGTGTGTGTGTGTGTGTGTGTGTGTGTGTGTGTGTGTGTGTGTGTGTGTGTGTGTGTGTGTGTGTGTGTGTGTGTGTGTGTGTGTGTGTGTGTGTGTGTGTGTGTGTGTGTGTGTGTGTGTGTGTGTGTGTGTGTGTGTGTGTGTGTGTGTGTGTGTGTGTGTGTGTGTGTGTGTGTGTGTGTGTGTGTGTGTGTGTGTGTGTGTGTGTGTGTGTGTGTGTGTGTGTGTGTGTGTGTGTGTGTGTGTGTGTGTGTGTGTGTGTGTGTGTGTGTGTGTGTGTGTGTGTGTGTGTGTGTGTGTGTGTGGGTATGAGTGTGTGTGTGGGTATGAGTGTGTGTGTGTAAACAAAATGGTGAGTAATTGGGCATCTAGAGAATTACAAGCCTGTTCACTTAGAAATACTCTTATTGTTTTAGCAAGCCTACCTTTGTCAGTTTTTGACCGCTTCATCTGGCCTACGGTAATAAGACCAAAATTATCAACGCATGTAAGGCTAGATGTATTCTCACGATAACTAGGACCGCAGACCCATTTCGCTCTAATTAGAGCTCATCAGTCCGGTATCCTTATTACAGCGAGAACACATATATAAAGTAATACGGCTATGGTAGCCAGCCACGTAGAACATTGTGAGATGTACGACAGGGTCGCCATCTCGGTGGGAAATCAGGTAGTATGTTGTCACGACATGGGCCGGGGCTGACAATTTACAAAATTTTTAGTTGGTTGTACACAGTCTCTATTTAATAACGTTTCGTGTTATTTGTAGCTATCGTGACAAAATACTACTTGATTCAGCACCGAGATGGCAACCGTTTCCTACATCACACAATGTTCTATTATCAGCACAGTTATAACTAGACAAAAGGTTTGCATTGTTTATCGTAATTAATTGACGTTATTGCGTACTTGGTTAAACTGCCTTGTAGCAGCTTGTATAACCCGTTTTAGTGACTGTTCGGAAAGAAAATTCACCAATTAAGAGATCACGACTTGTGAATTTTGAGAAAATTAATTCAACTGAGCGCGAACTATGCTAGGTACCCAAAATTTAGACCTCTAAGTTAAAAGGATAACACGTTATAGGCATTTGAAGAGATTGGGTGCCACCAATGAACAGAGAAACGCACAAAACCAAAATATTTTGCGTGGACAACAAAAGCTATTGTATATTATAGAGAGTGAATAAGTGTTCTTGTCACAGAAATGTTAAGAGACACCAGAAAAGTTATTTCCAAAATTTTATAGTTTTTCTTTTCAAAACGTCAAACTCGCCATTTAAAACGTCAAAATAGGCATTATTTAGGCAAAAAACCTAAAACGAATACGGGTTATGAAGGGAAAATGCTGAAACAAGTATTTTAAAAACCTTAAGTTTCAGCCGCGAGTCATTGTCCTTCATTTTACTAAAATCATTGCGGAAAATTAATTTCAAGTAGACCCTTTCTCTCAGGCTTTGGCAATAGTCTTATGTGTAGAGTTTATGGTTTAATAGTCTATAATTTTTAGCAAATGTTCATAGAAGAAATTGACTAATGAAGAGACTGCGACTTTTCAATTTTAGAAAGATTTTTTCAAATGAGTGCGAAATAGGTCCCCTAGGGGATTAGTTTCAGTTTTAATCTGTCTACGGGGTGACGTATTTCTAAGGTAAAGCCCAATATTACTGATTATACAAGATACGAAAAAAGTTGTATATGTTTAATTATAGGGTATTTAAATGGTATCTTATAAAAACCATTTCGACAATCACAGGTGGCCCATAAATCGGTTGCGATAGAACTATTTAAATCGACCACCCCTTATATTATTACATTCTTGCATCTTCCATCGAACTGTAATGTATGGAAATCATTGCAGATAACTCTCTTCAAGTAAACCCTTTCTCTAAAGCTCTAGCATTAGTTTGGGGTATAGAGTTTATGGTTTAATAGTCTATAGTTTTTAGAAAACTTTCGTAGAAAAAATTCTTCATTGGTGAGACTGCGACTTTTCAATTTTGAAGAGATTTCTTCAAATGGGCATGAGTTAGGCCCCGTATAACTCAAATTCGGCACTAGTTTCAGTTTTTATCCGTTTACATAATATAGGTATACGCATTTCTACGGTTTAGCTCAGTATATGCGTTATTATGCAAGATACGGGAAAAATTGTACAGAATAATTATAGCGTGTCTTGAGCTGCATCATATAAAGTTATTTTTGCAGCCATAGGGTGGCCTACAAGTCGTTGATGAAACACACACACACACGCACACTTATATATATATATATATATATATATATATATATATATATATATATATATATATATATATATATATATATATATATATGTGTGTGTGTGTGTATGTAGGTATGTATGTATGTATATATCCAACCCATAACTCAAAAAGTAATCAACCGATTTTAATGAAACTAGGCGAGTACATTTATTTTATTAATAGCTTGAACGAGTTCGTTAGCCAGGAGAATCGGACAGGGTTTGTGGGAAAATTTTGAGTTTTCTCACCATGGCAATGCAAGGTTATCATGAAAGTTCCTATATCACCATTCACGTGGACCATCACATGAGGAAGGGAGACTGCTCAGCTTAGTAATCGCTACAATCCAAAGGAACATACATTTGGCAGTTGCACTGCCAATAGCTATGTATTTTTAAATTAAAGTAGGCATCAAATTCTGGTTACCAGTATAACCTATATAGTAGAAACAATGTACCATGCTTCGTCAAGATAACTTCATTGGTTAAAAAACTACAAAAATTTGCCGAAAAAAAAAACGTAAAATTTTCCAAAAACCACTTATCCGACTTTCCTAGCCAACCAACCTCTCTAAGCTCTTTACCCACTTGCCAATATATAGTTATTCACAAAAAGCTTTTTGAGATTAATTATTAATTACCTTACAAAGAATGATTTTCGCGGCAACTCCTAAAAATTTCTGCGAAAACTAACTAAATATTTTTTACACAAAAATTTGCTAGAAGAATACATACCTACATAAAACTTAAATTATATACCTAATCTGTATTTAAAATTTTTAAAAAGGTAAACTTTTCACAAAAATTTGAACCAGTGGCAGTAGAGAAAAATATAAGCGGAAAAGTACTTATATTTTTATGTCACAAGCTGTGAGTCATAAGAATGTAACTGAGTCTATCATTTTGAAGTTTTATTTGACATCTGTAAAAAAAATTATCATCAACTACTTACACGCATTGTAAAAATATAAACATAGATAATCTTGTCAAATTAATTATATCTTACCTTTTTTGTATCCAAGTTAATTAATTTTTTTTTTGAAAATTTTCAAAATAAGCACCTTATCTCATTGGTTATAAGAATTGAATAAAAAACTGACAAAAATTTTAAACTGATCTCTACCAGCTGTTTCATTTGAAAAAATTGAGTTACGGCAAATTCAATTACTTTTTTAAAGCACCCAGTATACAGCATCTTGATTTTTCTACCAATAATATAAAAGGAAACCCCTCTAAATGCGTTATTTTTATGGGACTCTGCTTTCTATTGCTAAAAACGCTATATCATAATTTTTGATATGTGCCAAAGATGTGAAAAGTT